>OW285238.1:25723744-26323744 GCA_935421215.2 Melolontha melolontha | reverse complement strand
GATCTGATTGTTACGTCGGAAATTAAGTTTATACAGGAAAAATGTAGGCAATAGTCTTTTAGTTTTTCGTCCAAGAGCCGGCATATTGTTTTCGTAGACATACAGAGTTTGCGGGTCATTTTGACAAACACCATTCTTAGTATACTCACATAATATTTAAAATCGTAACGAAAATTTCTTGAAGGTGAATGATTTGGGCTATTTCCATCGACTGTGGAATTCGAATAATCCGACGTTTCGGCAGTCAATCTACTATCGTCTTCAAGGTAGCCCAGAGAAGAACCAGTTCTTGCCAAACTCATATCTGACATATATGTCTTCTCAATTTTTTGATTGCGAAATGTATACGCGTGAGAACCAGGTCTGAATTTCGAAGCTTTGAACTAAATCAAGCACCCTAACCACTACGCTATTTGGGAGACAGAACATTGTTTCTTAAAATATACTTAGATTAATAGCGTGGTGGTTAACACCAAACGCTATAAGTATATCGAGCTTGGAGATAAGAGATGTCTGGCCAATTATTCGAAAAGAATTACAGAAAAGATCTACAACCACGGCAGCAGAGACAGAATAGACGAGATTACCGAAGGCGCACATAACACGGCGCAGTAATATAAAATATAAAAGCTATAGCCTATATATATATATTGTAACAGTCAAACGCTGATAAAAGCGCATAAAAGGTTAATTTTTATATTTTCTAATGGCCTGACACGTTGCGGCGCTAATATTGTAACAACTCCAACGAGTCCTTAAGATAATAGGACCAAAAGATATGGTTTTCTTTTGAAAAATAAAGTAAATAAATTGATTATATTGAAAATACCAATTATTTTAGTATACACGTAAGGAGTTGTAGATGATATATATAGATGGCGCTTCGTTGCATTGATACAGTTGACATAAGTGCAATATATTTTAACATGGATATTATAAAAACAACAACTTATACTTAACTTTTACTAATCTCCTTGGTGTGATATACTTATTATTAAATACTTTATTGGTGTTGTTCAGTGCACCGGCTAGCTCTTGTATTTTTTGATTACGATTAACGTATGTATAATTAGTAAGTTCGGTACGTTGATCAAATATAGGTATAAACTTTTAATACAAGTTATTCGAAGTGGAAAACCTTCCGTTATAAATAACAATAATAAAACAAGAGGATTAACTGTTGAAATCACAAGTTTAATCTGAATTTTAATGCAACAGGTAAGTTTAAATATATGATATAACAGAATAATAAATGCATGCAAAGTCACGTGATCTGATATAGTTAAATTAAGGTTAAATATACTCTTTGAAATAGCAAAAACTCAAATAAACACTAGATTGAGGTAATTTAGCTTTAAAAGAACGGAAAAGAACTGTATTTTTCCTATATTACTATAAATGAACTAAATACTAACAATATTAGTATCCATATGAAATATGAACGATTATTCTTTACGTGTAAAAAATTATGGTTATGTTTTAGGTAAAATAAAATATAAACAAATACTCAAAATTGATGTTGATGGTTTCTCCAGGATGATCAATGGAATTTCAGGACTTTATAGGCAGGTAAAACGGGTTCAAAGGTGGTAGAAAAGGCTGGTATCGTTATTGTCGGGTTAAGCGTCCCCTCGAAACTGGATATTCTTTAATATGCGATTTGGCAGGTCCAGGTTTGGTTAAACTTCGTAAAACTATCTCTGGTGGATAGGAAACTTGTAAAATATATATTTTGGTGAGAATTCACTAGTTTATTTACTGTTTTTCACTTAATTTTTTGCTTCATTAATTTTATATGAATTCGACGCGTTATCTCCATTTTTATTTCCCCACACTCTTCTGTTTTTCTTGTTGATTTTTTCCAGGCTTTCTATTTTGAATGTTTATTTATTTGTATTTAATTACGTTAATTGATAAATCAAAATTATTATTACCAATCGTTTTGACATTTCATATAAATTGATAATTTAATTTTACAATTTATAAAAATATATTTTGAATGTTAAATCTCCGTAAAATACCTTAATTACATTAGGGATTATTCCCGCCTTATCTGATTCAAAAATAAAGTACAGCTATGTCCATAATATGACATATAATTCCAATCAATTAAGTTAAATATCTTCGGTGACATAAATATGTAAATGAAAATAATTATAGTTATAGATTACAAACAATACAATGAGTGTGTTATACAAATTTGATAAATTAAAAACGCGGTATTAACTTTATTGATTTGGCATGAGAAAAATGCAGTTCTGACAATGACTTATTCTAAAAATTAACAATTAATATCTTAACTCTATATTTTTGTTCTAGGCATCCTCCTATGTAGGCTTGAATCACTACAATTTCCCCATTAATTAGATAATGCGTCATAGTCTTGACAAGTAAGCTTATCTAATTAAGTATATCTTCATTTCATTGAAATAGGAATTCTGAAGTTATAAAATAACATTAGCAGGATAAATTAACTGGTCGAAGATTAGTTGTAAATGGTATTTCCTTTAGATTCCTTTATTTGGTATATATATATATATATATATATATATATATATATCTTTGTTATTTTTGTTGCTTTAAGTTTAAACTATTTGTAATATCTCTGTTTTTTTTTTCTTATAGAAATTTGACTTTTATATAAAAATAAGCTTTCGAGTATATTTGGTTGTCTAACTTTAATCGTTATGGCACATGATTGTTTATTAGTCCTAAAACTTACAAGCTCTAATTATGTCAAATTTTCCTTTTTATTGTAAATAAAGTTCGCCTGTTTTTGTGTGTAGATATTGGTATATGAATTTTCTGTTCGTCTTATATTATTTTGTTTTTTTTGAACTGTAAACTACCCCTTTTTGTCTCTCAAGTGTAACTGTATATTACATTATAACTATTTTGAAATTATTAATATTGTTTTGTTAGTATTAAATTTATATGTGTTTAGTTTTTATTTAAATTAGTTTCTATGCTGTATAATCTTGTAGCATTGATATGTGATATCTCCCCTTTATATAATCGGTGTTTGGTTCGATTAGTTCATATGTATTATAGCCTAATTTCTGATTGATTATGAAAGGTCCTTGATAAAATATGTATTGGATTTTTCGATAATACCAGATTCTTCTAATCTGTTAAGCTCTATATTAACTTTTTCCTGATAATGGTATGGTATGGGGTAATTCCTGCTCGATAATGGGTTGTCATTGTCTATTCTTATTACATGTTGATAGTTACGGGCGAATACTACTACATCGTTAATTAATGTTAAGTTGTCAAATAAAATTTTTATTAATTTTGGTGGGATCAAATGATATGGTATATTTTGTTGTTTAATTATTTCCTCTATATCTTCTAACTTATTTACTGTTCTGAGGGAATTTAAATCCTTTCTAACATCCATTTCTTCTACATACTGCATTCCTATTCCATCTTCTTTTTCTTCCAATCCGTATATGTTATCATCATTATTCCATTTAATATTTAATCCTTCTTCTTTATTACTCCAATCATTTTCATTACTACTTATATCCAATCTTTCTTGTAAAATATTATTAATCTTCTTTTGTAAATGTTTATCTTTAAAATTATTATATTCATATATTTCTTCCTCAGATAACTGTTTCTCCATCATTATTTCTATTTCATCTATCTTTATTATTTTTCTTTTGAAATCCAATATCATTTTCAAATCTTTTATGTTATCTATCCCGATTATGCAATCGTATTGCAGTTTTCCTATTATGTAGCAATGTATGACAAATTCCTTGTCTTTCACCGTTATTTCCGTACATATTCTTTTTTGAATCTTCCCCATTCTTTTCCCATTAGCGGCTATTAAATCAGTTCCCTTAGTCCGTATAATTTTCTTCTCATAGTCATCGATTAAGATTGCCTTTTTCTCTTCTAATAACGTTATTTCGGCTCCCGTATCTATTAAACAGCTTAGTACTATGTTCGTGAATTTAATTTTAATTATAGGAAGAGAGTGCGTGTCTATATCATGGGTTCCAGTTTCTTCTATGTGTATGAACTCTTCAAGGGGTTGGTAAAAAGTTATATTATTTAATTTTGAGGGGTAGTTACAGTTGCGTTTAATTAATGTTTTTGAGTCGAAGTGCTTGGTGTCGGGTTCGAATATAGATCCATTTCCGAAATTGACGTTTTTTTTGTACAACCTCCGATTCTTCTCTAGAGGGCGATGGTGACAATGGTCTCCTGCAGTAGTTATTAACACGTCCTCTATTTCGGTATCTGTAATTATTCATTCCTCTTCTTACCGGCTGGTTATTATACTGGTTGTAATTATTTGTGCGGTTAGCATCCTATGCACGCGTATTATTGTTATAATTATTATTAGGGTGTGGATTAATCGAAACATTAGGTCTATTATTATAATTATTAAAAGCATTTGTAGAATGGTTACTATAATTTTGATAATTGTTATAATTTGGAAGAGGGCTTGCTTGGTTGTTATTATAATTCGTGTTGTTATGATTTGTTGCTTGATTCGCCTGAGGATAATTGTTATTTGACCTGTTGTTATTATATGAAATTGTTTCTTGTAAGTGATTCGGTCGATTATTTTGAGAATAATATTGTCTAGATGATTGATTATGTGTATTGTTATAATTGTTATTACTCGGTCGATTATAAGATGTATTATATGGACTGTTGTTTGCATTCCGTTGCGCTGGTAAGAATGAACCACGATTACCCTCTGCGAAGTCATCTAATCTTCGTAAAATTTCTATTAACGAGTCCATATCATTGACACGTTGACAAATAATGGCTTGAGTATCCGAATAAATGAAGTGATTAAGTAACTGTCGTGCTATGGTTGATTCCTCCATATCGGCTATATGTTTACAAAGATTGTAAATTCTCGAAGCATATATATTTCCCTAGTTATTGAGCCCATTCGATATTTACCGGTCAAAAGTCTAATTTTTGCCCGATTTTGTTGCGCTTCATCCCAGTAATTCCTTTTAAATAGCGACACGAATTTCTCTACGTCCTCGCAGTGATCTTCTATGCGTAAGAACCACTCCTGAGCACTATCTTTAAGTGTAACTCTTATTATATCCATCTTTTGTTTATTATCCGGAATGTCGATTAAGTAACGCAGGAGTCCATTCAAATAAAGCATGGGGTGTACATGCGTAATATCCCCGTCGAAATGAGTAAGGTTTTCTATTTTAATGGTTGGACCTCCTGTGTTTATACAATTAACAGACGCAGTATATCTTTTAATCTTCGTTTCTATTATTCTCAATTCGGATTCGTAGGAATTATTATTAATATCTTGGTTCGTTCTGATAATGTCAAGATTATCTTTCACTTGGTTAATCTCCTGTTCGTAATATGTCTTATGTTCCCCCATCTGAGTGTTAAAACTATCTGTTAAATATTGTTTCAAATTTAACGAAGATATTTCATTACTTAAATTAAAATCTGTTAATTTATTGTTAAATTTCGTGTGTGCTTCGTTACAGGACTTTGTCAATTCGGTTTTTGTTTCCGTGTTTGCGGTTATTATTTTATTATTTGTGATTTCATAGATTTCCCGTGAAGTATTCTCCAATTGTTTGGCCCAATGTTGGTTATGCACATTTAAAGTTTCGTCCATTTTCAGCAAGCATTTTATCTCGCTTTCTTCAAGAGTTTGGTGCATTATTTCTTCGATCTTCTTTTGGCTTTCTTTTAAACCTTTTATGTCTTCTTTTATTTCTTTTTTATCCTGTTTGAATTGTTCTAATTTGCTATTAATGTTAGCTTCTATTAAACTGATATTAGTCTCTAATCTTGTGTTATTGTCGGTAATGAATTGTTTAAAATTTTCATTATTTATTTCTAATTTTTGATTTAAATTAGTTTCTAACTGACTTATATTTTTATTATTAGCATCTAGTTTTTCATTTAATTTTTCGTTATTTGTTTCTATGAATTGTTTAAAATTTTCATTATTTGTTTTATTACTAGTTTCCATAGTTTCTAATTTTTGGGTTAAATTAGATAAAATAGCCGTCAAGGAACTAAGATTCAGAGGCACCTCCTCTTTTGAAGCTTCTGGTTGTGCAGTGACTGTGACAGAATCACCCTGTTCAGCCTGGTCCTCTCTATCTGCAAGATTTTCCTTTGACTTGCTTCTTGTTCTTTTGTCCATTTTTTTTTTATTATGATTGTATATATTTAGATTTAAGTTATAATTGTATTTTAAGTTAATGATGTGTAAATAAATTATTATTAGGAAAAAGTTGTATTTGTTTTGATTTTTTCACTTAGTGTTACAGAACTGAATATAAAAGCAATTACCCTTTAAACATATTCACTTACAAATCCTGTTTCTGAAGATAAATGTACGTCCTAGCACATAAGAGAAAATCCACAAACAAAAATATAGGTTCACAAATCCAATAAATTTTATATAACTTAATAATAGAATGTTTTAAATACAGTTCTTCCCAGGTTGATTTTTTTTAAGTTTATAATGCTATATTCAATCAAGCACGTCTAATTACGGCCCTGACGTTGTTGTGCCAATATTGTAACAGTCAAACGCTGATAAAAGCGCATAAAAGGTTAATTTTTATATTTTCTAATGGCCTGACACGTTGCGGCGCTAATATTGTAACAACTCCAACGAGTCCTTAAGATAATAGGACCAAAAGATATGGTTTTCTTTTGAAAAATAAAGTAAATAAATTGATTATATTGAAAATACCAATTATTTTAGTATACACGTAAGGAGTTATAGATGATATATATAGATGGCGCTTCGTTGCATTGATACAGTTGACATAAGTGCAATATATTTTAACATGGATATTATAAAAACAACAACTTATACTTAACTTTTACTAATCTCCTTGGTGTGATATACTTATTATTAAATACTTTATTGGTGTTGTTCAGTGCACCGGCTAGCTCTTGTATTTTTTGATTACGATTAACGTATGTATAATTAGTAAGTTCGGTACGTTGATCAAATATAGGTATAAACTTTTAATACAAGTTATTCGAAGTGGAAAACCTTCCGTTATAAATAACAATAATAAAACAAGAGGATTAACTGTTGAAATCACAAGTTTAATCTGAATTTTAATGCAACAGGTAAGTTTAAATATATGATATAACAGAATAATAAATGCATGCAAAGTCACGTGATCTGATATAGTTAAATTAAGGTTAAATATACTCTTTGAAATAGCAAAAACTCAAATAAACACTAGATTGAGGTAATTTAGCTTTAAAAGAACGGAAAAGAACTGTATTTTTCCTATATTACTATAAATGAACTAAATACTAACAATATTAGTATCCATATGAAATATGAACGATTATTCTTTACGTGTAAAAAATTATGGTTATGTTTTAGGTAAAATAAAATATAAACAAATACTCAAAGTTGATGTTGATGGTTTCTCCAGGAGGATCAATGGAATTTCAGGACTTTATAGGCAGGTAAAACGGGTTCAAAGGTGGTAGAAAAGGCTGGTATCGTTATTGTCGGGTTAAGCGTCCCCTCGAAACTGGATATTCTTTAATATGCGATTTGGCAGGTCCAGGTTTGGTTAAACTTCGTAAAACTATCTCTGGTGGATAGGAAACTTGTAAAATATATATTTTGGTGAGAATTCACTAGTTTATTTACTGTTTTTCACTTAATTTTTTGCTTCATTAATTTTATATGAATTCGACGCGTTATCTCCATTTTTATTTCCCCACACTCTTCTGTTTTTCTTGTTGATTTTTTCCAGGCTTTCTATTTTGAATGTTTATTTATTTGTATTTAATTACGTTAATTGATAAATCAAAATTATTATTACCAATCGTTTTGACATTTCATATAAATTGATAATTTAATTTTACAATTTATAAAAATATATTTTGTATGTTAAATCTCCGTAAAATACCTTAATTACATTAGGGATTATTCCCGCCTTATCTGATTCAAAAATAAAGTACAGCTATGTCCATAATATGACATATAATTCCAATCAATTAAGTTAAATATCTTCGGTGACATAAATATGTAAATGAAAATAATTATAGTTATAGATTACAAACAATACAATGAGTGTGTTATACAAATTTGATAAATTAAAAACGCGGTATTAACTTTATTGATTTGGCATGAGAAAAATGCAGTTCTGACAATGACTTATTCTAAAAATTAACAATTAATATCTTAACTCTATATTTTTGTTCTAGGCATCCTCCTATGTAGGCTTGAATCACTACAATATATATATATATATATATATATATATATATATATATATATATATATATAAGGTAAACTTAATAAGTCGGCGATTAAAGGTCTGGTTCATTACTTCAAAGTATATATATTCTCGTCTATTATGTCTCTGCTGCCGTGGTTGTAGATCTTTTCTGTAATTTTTTTCGGATAATTGGCCAGACATCTCTTATCTCCAAGCTCGATATACTTATAGCGTTTGGTGTTAACCACCACGCTATTAACCTAAGTATCTTTTAAGAAATAATATTCTGTCTCCCAAATAGCGTAGTGGTTAGGGTGCTTGATTTAGTTCAAAGCTTCGAATTTCAGACCTGGTTCTCACGTGTGTACATTTCGCAATCAAAAAATTGAGAAGACATATATGTCAGATATGAGTTTGGCAAGAACTGGTCCTTTCTGGGCAAAAATATATATACTTTGAAGTAATGAACCAGACCTTTAATCGCCGACTTATTAAGTTTACCTTATCATACCAAGGTCACGAAGATATTATATATATATATATATATATATATATATATATATATAGCGGCAATGGCATGTATGTGAGAATTCAATAATTACGAGTTCTCATTAACATTACGTTTATCATCATTAGTATATATACACGCAGTATAGAAATGAAAGTCGTATCTATTTCTGGGTAAGGTGTATTGACAATTAGTAATAACTATGAATCGTCGACGTCTGCACATCCCGGATGGATACGGCTTTCACACATTTTTTCATATATATATATATATATATATATATATATATATATATAGATATAGAGAGAGAGGTTTTAAGAAATAATATTCAGTTCCCCAAATAGCGTAGTGCTTAGGGTGTCTGATTTAGTTCAAATGTTCGAATTTCAGATCTGGCTTGAATCTCACACGTTTACATTTCGCAATTAGAAGATAGGTAAAACATATGTGTCAGATATGAATTTGGCAAGAACTGGCCCTTCTCAGGGCTAGCCTGAAGACGGCAGTAGTCTTAATTCAATGGTTTCAATACTATTTGAAACCACTATATCTCAAAAGCAAAGTAAAAGTAAGATTACATATTATTATTACCCAAATGCATAATTGATATCCAGAAATCTCGTTAGATCAGTGAGATATCACACCAATTAGCAGTCACTATTTGCTCAGCATTCGAGTCTGCTGAACACATCCAATTAATTCATTGTAACGAGTTGAAGAAGGAAATTCCGCCCTCTCGGAACGATGCAAAAAACGGAGGTAAATAGGCTTCAGAAATGGTGCAAGTGTGTTGGAAACGGATCTGGAAGGTATTGGTTGTGGTGCATTGGATTACGTATCTGGAATAGTTTATGTTGATTAAGGTATTGCCAACATGGTTGTTTCCTTTGGATAAGGAATTAGGTTCAGACATAGAGAAGGCTCTTTGGAATAAGTTAATACCGTACGTTTTTGTGCAAAAGAGGCAATTCACGTGAGTAGTATCAAAGAATTTCAGTTATATGACAAGTTATAGGCATATCAAAGCAAGAACTAAAGAAAACATCAAGAAAGTCAAGGAACACGTCTTAGCAGATCAAAGAAAGACGGTGTCAATTATTGCTGTTGAAGCGGAGATATGAGAAACTCCAGTAGTATTTCAGAAATTAGGCTTACTGCCTGCTGACAGGTGTTAAGCAATCATACTTCCAAACAAGAATTATGTTGGCAGCAAATTTGTGAGCTAACTTTAGGGTTTTAGCTCACGATAAAAACCGTTTTTCGCCAAATTTTAACGGCTGATAAGACGTGGGCGTATCATTGGAACCCACTAACAAAAGAAGAATCCATGCAGTTGGTCCACAAGGGATCCTCCACACCAAAAAGATAAGGATGCAAAATTTATATAGAAAAGTAATAGCGAGGGTGTTTTATGATATAGAAGCAAACTTGTTGATTGAATATATAAAAAAAGGCCCAATGGTTATAAGTAAATTGTATAAGGAAACGATACGAAATTTGAAAATTGCCATACAGCGATAAAAAACCCAAAACATTGCTCAAAAGACTATGCTGCTTCATGATAATTCTAAAGTTGACAAGACACGCCGCGTTCGAGAAATAGTCAATGACTGTGGATTTATAGAGTTGAAACATTCACCATAGTGCCCAGACTTGGCACTGGGAGTTATTGTTGTCTCTTTCTTATTTAATTAAAATTTCTAATTGAAAAGTATCCGCGTGGACGTTTTTCTTCGGGTGATTGCCTGAACGAGGCGGTCAATTGTTGGAAAACTTACCAAAACATTTTTTGGAGGGTATAGTTTTATTAGATAAACGCCTGAATAAATATGTAACCGTTAGTGGATTACACCGTGTGTAAACGAGGTAAGAAAACAACATTGCTGCGCAAGATGCGTCCCCGCCGGTTTACTTCTCCGATATGTTTATTGAATGTATAGTGTAGCATTTGATTGGATAAGCATAGGTCAGAATATGGATAGGTCACATGTAGGTGTGGTATACACATACTTATGACGTATGTGTATATGCAACGTACTTCAAAGATGAGAGGGCTTGCACCTCAGATAATAATTATAAAAATACACAAATGCTGTACAAGAAGAAAAAATAAAAATATTAAGAGGAAACAAACTCATAATTTCACCAAAACGAAAGAAAAATCTCTGTATTTATAAATAGCACAAACCTGTGATTGCATACATAATTAAATTCTGGTGATGTACATACACTACATCAAGGAAAATATAAACAAATGAAAAAAAAATAAAACTATGCTAACGTAACTAAATAAAATGCTGCACTTGAAGGGAAAGTTAAAAATATTCTGAGAAAACGGACGCATAATTCCATCAAAGAAAAGAAAGAATTCTGTGTACGTATTAGTAAACTGCATAAACCTGTAATATGGATTTCATGTGAAAAAGTACTGATGCACAACCGCTAAATCGAAAAAAAAAAGTTTGCTAACGTAACAAAGTAAAACGCAATTCTATGGTATGATAACGAATAAATATATGAGTTAAATAATTTTTTTCTGGTTGTGTATACTTTGCCACTACTATCGATGTTCTACGTATAATTACTCTACACATCTATCCTCAACGTATCTGACTGAGCACAGACACGCCTGGCGCCTAGTGCTATAACCGCCCCTTCTCTCTTATCTAGTGTACTGGTGGGGTATCGTTTACCTCCCCGCCGTTCTCTCAGCCCAGTTCCATACGGTATGTTAAAAACAAAATATAGCTTTTCTTATAACGCCTTTAACTCATAGCCCGGGTAGATAATAAAAATCTCGCCTCGTGGTTAAAATATATGCAAAAAAGACCTCTTAATTATCACTTCCTTTTTACGAGGGTTATCCACAAAGTAATTAATGCTTGATTAAATTAAATAAAATTTGTTTTACAACTTGTAACAGTAACGACCACTCATTTGAGTACAAACTGTCGAACGTTAAACGTTCCTGGAATTTTTCATCAATTTTTGCCTAGAAGTGTGCAGTCACGACAAAGAAATTCGGCCTAATCTTCTACATCGCGAACGTTAGATTATCTTCTATTAAGTTTGGTGCACCATTTTCTAATTGAAGCTCCATTCATAACTTTACCATACACTCCTGTAATCGGAAAATGAATTTCGTTAGGACCAACTTGCAAAAAACCTTATCCTGTAAATATCTTTTAAATAAATAAATTAAATAAATAAATGTATATCATTTCCATTTTCCTAATTACCAACTTTATTTCCACGTTAGAACCACTTAAAATAATTATGTGTACAGAAGATGACTGCAATAGTTTATACAAGGTGTGTATAAATTGGCGGACCCACTACACGCGGCGATGTTCTTCGTTAAATTCGGAGTCCAAAATCCTAATACGAAAATGTTGTACCATGCTCCATATCTTTGCACGAGGTTCCTAAAGTTCGGACTTTCAGTCTTGAAATAAGCATTATTACTCGGTATTTGTTGACAGAAAGAGCTACAATTTCGAAGAAAGAAGAATTGTTGTTATTATCCTTTCGTTAAAGTTTTTTTTCTATTTTAAAGTTTGTTTTTAATATTTGTTTATTAACTTATTTTGACGAAAAACACATCTGACAACGTTGTAAAACAATGTTGTTCTAGTCAAATACATTACTACTGTCAAATTCATTCTGAAGACAAAGGAAGCCTGATACATCGTTTTAGGATTAGCACTATTAACTCAAAATTTGACCAAGAATGTCGCCACGTGTAGTGAGTCCGCCAATTTATACACACCCTGTATATTGTCAGCGACGAAACACATTCAGATAAACTTTTTATTAGTTAACTGTTACATCATGCAATCACTTGTTAATTTGAATTTAAAATTTCCACAAGAGAACACAAATCGGCAGACGACCGTAATAACCGAAGTACATGGCAATGTTCAATTAGTGGCAGAATATTGCATCAGCTCTCTAGAGTAAACAGGTCGTTTCAGAAAACAAATAACATTTTAGGTCAATGGAGCGGCATCCGTTTTATATATCGATGGTGGCCGTATCCCCTTTAGAGACAAGTATCAGTAATTTTTCATTAACGATACATACTTAAATGATATTGAATGCAAAGACACGGCACATCAAACATTGCCATATAACTTGCGTAGAACGATATAGATGCTTAAGTAAAATAAATTTAGCCCTCGGGTAAATATAGAAACTGTAACGATGAGCAAATATTTGCTGGTACTCGTTTTAGCATAGCTGTGAGGATGATTAATTTATTTAAGGTTTCTGTTTGATATTACCTATTTTAGTTACCTGAATATCATTTGACGATTTAATGAGATCTCTTCATATATTCTTTCCAGAAAGAAATAGTTGAATTTTTTAAGAAATGGTATATGTTTTGTGTTTATAAGTAAAATGAGGTTTAAATATAATTACAGAGTTAGTCAAAATTATGTTTATGTTAACACTCAAATGATAGAAACAATTTATTAACTTGACATACATATACAGGGTTAGTTAAAAGTATGGAGACAGCGATTTATTGCCGTTAATATTCATTTTAGGGTATTATGTTCAATATAAAAGTTTGTTAGGATATTTTGATATACATTTGAGAATATTTGAATTTTTTTTTCTTCAATTGTTTTTTAGTTACGCCTGTCCGCGCAGTTTTTTTAAATGGGAACTAATAAATTTTACTCTACCATTCGATAGAGAATTTTTTTCTCTTTACAATAATATTTTTGTATTTTTTAAATTCATTTTAATAACTTTTTTATAAGAAAAGGCCGGTTCATGTGTCTAACAGATGTTCGGTACATCGCAGATAGACAGAAGCGGAGCGATAAACGAACTTGAGCGACATAATTTTATCAGTGGTTATTGTATACGTCAAATCTTTGACAGAAATAATTCATTTGTGCAATTTGTTGCTATTAATATTAACAATGGCGAGTTTAAGTGAACATGAACGAATTGAAATACTTATGATGTTGGGTTATGGAGATAGACGCCGAAGTTTACAAGACGTTTGTAATTTATTTAATGATACGCATCCAAATAGAAATCCAATTTCTAAATCCGTTGTTGGTAAAACTTTAAGACGCTTTGAACAAACGGGTAACGTTAAAGATTTGCCAAGGAGTGGTAGACCTAGAACAGCAAAAAGCGATGATAACAAACTGGATATTTTATTGGCTGTATCTGAATATCACCATTTATCAACCAATCAATTAGCGGCCAATTTCAATATTTGACAGTCATCGATCGTGTCATTTTTAAAAAAGTGAAAAGTATAAACCTTATAAGGTACACCTTGTACACGAGTTAACGGAAGATGATTTTGATAGGAGATTACAATTTTCTGAAGAAATGTTAAATATTTGCAATAATAATTAAAATTTTGTCAACAATATTCTTTTCTCTGACGAAGCTACTTTTTGCCTTACCGGTGAACTAAACAGACATAACTGCAGATACTGGTCATCGGAAAATCCCTCTTGATTTTTGGAGCACCATACGCAGTACCCCCAAAAGGTTAATGTTTGGGTTGGCATTCTAGGCGGTCATATTATCGGTCACTTTTTCATCAATGGCAATTTAACTTTGGCTCTGTATTTGCATTTATTGCAAAATGAAATAATACCTGCTTGTTCTACGCTCTATCCTCATGAAAACAATTAACACCTGCCCAATGACAGCATCTGGTTCCAGCAAGATGGCGCCCCACCACATTATGTTGTAAATGTTCGTCAATATCTGGACAACGTTTTTCCCCACAGATGGATTTGAAGACGAGGAACCATTGAATGGCTAGCCCGTTCGCCAGATTTAAGTCCTTTAGATTTTTTTCTTTGGGGATACGTAAAAAACAAAGTTTACAAAGATAAGCCAGATAACGTCGAAGATTTACAAATCCGAATTACCAGAACGATACAAGAAATTCCCCGAAATTTTTTACAGAACTCTGTTCGGGGTTTTGTAAATCGATTGGGTCATTGTCAAATTTCTAATGGACGACAATTTGAACACTTACGTTAATTTACTTTGTTAATAATTTGTTGAATTTTTCTTGTAAAAAAGTTATTAAAATGAATTTTAAAAATACAAAAATATTATTGTAAAGAGAAAAAAATTCTCTATCGAATGGTAGAGCAAAATTTCCCATTTAAAAAAAATGCGCGGACAGGCGTATCTAAAAAGAAATTGAAGAAAAAAAATTGAAATATTCTCAAATGTAGATCAAAATATCTTAACAAACTTTTATTCTAAACATAATTCCCTAAAATGAATATTAACGACAATAAATCGCCGTCTCCATACTTTTAACTAACCCTGTATAAACGTAAATACATACATTTATAAACGTAGTACATCAAAAGTATGAAATGATATGCTACAAGTGGTAAATACCTGCGACCCCAACCTGTTCGCCATCACGTTCAACACATATCAACCAACGATTAACAGCAGCATTTAAAGCCCGTACACACAGTTCAGTGGTAATGGATGATAACACATCCCGTGTACGGTCCTTTAGATCATTGAAGTCGCGAACTTGCCTACCGTACATGCGCTCCTATATCATACCACATAGCCAGAAATTGCATGGTATTATGTCAGGGGACAGTGGAGGCTAGCGCAATGGTACATCACAACCTGGAAATGTCTCATCGAGATAGCCTCGAACAGTATGGACCTAGTGCGATGGAACGCCATCTTCTTGGAAATATCCTACAAGACGGATTTCTAGTGGTAGTTCATCAATGGTGTACTGCTGCAACATCGTTAAGCAGACGTCGGAAGTCACTGTTGGTGTAAGAAAAAGTAGGGCCCAATTAATACAGCGGCGGTCACAGCATACCTCACTTTTGGGGAGTCACGTTCATGCTCCCCTGAATGACTCGTGGGTTTTCGATGACCTAGAAAATTGTGTTATGTCGGTTGACAAATCCACTTCATCGCTGAATGCGATTAGATTCACGATATCTTCCTGGGCATTCGTCATTTCAGTTAAAATCTGACAGCATTCCATCCGCTTGCGCCAATGTTAAAGCTTGGCCGACTTGGATGTGGTATGCTTTCATCCCAGTGTGGTGTTTTGAGATGCGCCACATTGTCCTTTTGAGGAATTCCTTTTTCCAAACTGCAGCGTACGTTTGATTTCGAAGGACTTTGCAACACGGCTTCCTGGTCTTGGCCGCCCTACATTGCCTCGATAGTTGTTAGTTACCGATCTAGTATCTAGAAACTTCTTGTAGATGCGATAAACTGTTAAACGGCTTGGTAGGTCACATGCAAATCGCTGTCGAAACACTTCACGAACAAGAGTCGGCGAACCATGACTTTCGATCAGGCCGGCTACATATCCTCTTTGCTCCAGTGTGAATCGATTAGCCATTGTGTCAACTAAAAGCAGAATTAGAAATATAAGCTAATATTGTTCATTGATACAATGATCATCTATGAATGAACAGCTGTACAACAATTTAAATGTAATTTCGGTGTTCACATTATTTTGACTAGCCCTGCATATTAAATATTTGGGCCCTATTTCTTAATACGAGGTGCTACCCAGAAATTCCAAGAATTTGAACGTAGCGCGCGAAGGGATGGCAGTAGATCTGTATAACGCTAGATGGTGTGAATTACGTCTATATTCAGTCAGTCTGAAAAACGGTACTTTGCTAGTTAGAGAAAAACAATTTTTGTTTTTACATTTATTGAGTTGTGTTTGAGATCGTCTACATTACTAACTAATAACTCAATTTTAAAGAAAAAGCACTGCCTAATTAATTTTATTAAAAATAAATTATCATTAATTACCAAGTGATCATCAGCTTTCTTTTATTATTAGTACCGTATGTGGGATGATTTGCAGCTTCAAACAATGTATTGTTTCGAGACCTCTATGAAACGGTTGAACGCGTGAAGCTTGCAAATTCTTAACTAGTATCTGTCAAGTTTGTTTCTAACAGTATTAAAATTAGTGAAAGTATGAATACACCTCCTGAAATTACAGCTGAAGTTTTTGATCTGATTCAAGCTGGTAAGAGTCAGTAATCTGAACATGAATCGTTCTACTGTTCAGAATGTTTTTAGAAGGTTTTTAGATATTGGTCGGTACGTGACCAGAGCAAAAACTTCAAACTTCAAACTTCAAGACGTCGGAGGAGCAACAATAAGTCGCTGGACTATTAGAAGAAGACTTCTTGAAAATGGGCTAAGGTGTCGGTGTCGTGCAGAGCGCCTATGTTTTACTCGTGAACATGTAAACTGGATGTTCGAGCAGTGGAGCTCTATGCTCTTCTCAGATGAGACTAAGATTTGTCTATATGAGAGCGATAGAAGAGCTAGAGTATATCGTCGTCAAGGTGAACGATTTACAGAGTGTGGCGTAGTGGAGCGAGTCGCTTTTGGCGGAGGTGCGTGCATGTTTTGGGCACATTTCTCTTCATGCAAAACCAAACTGGCCTAAATCCCCACAGGTAACCTAGGCGGTTTAGCTGCTCAACGCTATATTGATGAAGTCTTAGAAGAGCACGTTATTCCCTATACTGGCTTCATTGGCGATCATTTTTTACTTATGGAGAAAAATGCAAGGCCGCATACAGCTGAAATTGTTCAAAATTACCACAACGAAGTTGATGTACGAATCATTGAGAGGCCAGCCAAAAGTCCGGACATGAATTCGGTTGAGCACACATGTACTCAAGAAAAGTATTCGATAATGGGTTCCAGCTCTAGCAACATTTCAGGAATTAATAAGGGCTGCTCATGAAGATTGGGATAATATCCCTAAGGATGTTGTTCATGGGCTGATCAGACCCATGCCAAACCGCATGCAAGCTGTTATATGGGCAAGAAAGAGCCGTACAAAGTATTGAGTTAACCATTTCTTGAAATTTGTTTTTGTTTCTGCTATTAATAAACAATTTAAATTTTTTTCTTCTTACTTACTCTGAATACGATAACAACAATTTTGTTAATACGATAAACAAGAGCTTACTGGAGATTCATTTGAAGAGAGTAATAAACGGGCTTCTAAGCGAAATCAATGCGCTACTTCATAAATGCAAAAAAAGCATGCTATTTAATCTTTTAAAATTAAGGCTGTTAGGTGGCAGCATACTTTTGCTCTCAAGTTTATATTGCCAACATACATAATAAAAATTGTCCGGGCGAGTTTTACACATTCGGCTCGACATTTTTATGCCATACAATAAATGAAATCACCACGTCTGCACGATACTTTCACAGATAAACAGTAATGGTAAACACTGAATCATAACTAATGGTCAGTGGTGCCAACTTACTATAACTATAAGACTAGATGCGCTGAAATTTTTCTAACGGCAAATTTGAATTAAGAATCACAAAATACACTAAATAGAATTAATTTCACATCTTGCACTAAAAACAAATTTAAATTTATATATTTGTGAATTATTATTATATTTTTTACTACTTCATCCCTCCAACTTAACCCAGCATGGTTGCCCAGAATCGGAACAACCACATCGGGAAGTCCTCACGCCCGCAGTGTCAGTGCCGCTCCCGGCACGCGCTATTTGTGTGACATTTAAGGTTGTTAATCATTAACACATATTTACAATAAAGAGATTTATTTTTTCATCTTTTTCTCTGCACTTAAAATCCTTTTTGATAGGTTGAATTGTCTGTTTATAGGTAAATATTTTAAATTCATTTAAATAAATTGACAAAAAATACGTATGCAAATAATAAAGAGGGACCGGTGAATTACTCCGCTATTACAGATTAGACGGTTAGATGCGTGGTGTAATTGTTTTCTTGGTTTCAGTATGCACTTTTTGCAATTTAGTTAGATAAAAGCGCAAGCGGCCATACTGACAAAGGAACGCTTTAATGAGCGCGTGCTTTGAAAAGCATTCCAACATCTTTATTGGAGAGCTGAATAAATGCATTCGCCGGCGTTCTTTGTTGAAGTTGCTCCTTTTGGATCGGCAGTTTAATGTACATGTTATCACTATAACTACATTATTAAAATGAAATGTTTTATCTCTATGTAATTTCGTTTCGTTTTAGAAACGTAAATCATAAAGAATACAATTACTCTGGAAAATATTGAAATAGTGGTAGTTGGTAATTAGTAGAGAACGGACACGCTTACCACATGACGCACAGCCCAGTGCAGTACTGGCGAAAGGCTGTATTTCTAAAATATTTAATTTTATTTATATAATTGGAAAACGAACGGGTAGTGATCTATAAAATTACGAAATACATATTTATTTATGGAAAAGTTGTATTTATAAAGTTTTTAATTTTATTTATATAATTGGAAAACAAACGGGTGGTGATCTATAAAATTACGAAATACATATGTATTTGTTGAAAAGTTGTATTTTTAAAGTTTTTAATTTTATTTCTATAATCGGAACATTTTTATTTGTTCATTTTGTCGTTCAAGTTGAGTAAAGGAGTATTAATATTGACTAGCAATAGTTTCTCAAGGTTTTCTTCTGTCAATTTTGTTCTCTTTGAATTAAGTACATCCTTATAAATAGAAAACGTCCTTTCTACATCGCAACTGGTTATAGGTGTATACTGGAAATATTCTTTTATTTCTTCATATTTAGCCGTTAGATTTTGTCGAATTGTCTCCATACATAATTGCTGCAATGTAATTAAATCTGAATTTCTATTAAGAATTGCTTCAAACTTTTGCCGAAGGCCACATCCTAAGTCACTTGGAATACTTTTCAAATTATTAACAGCCACATCTAATGTGGTTAATACGTCATTTAATTAGAGATTTCGATTTTCAAAATAAGTGATTAGTTTTGGCAATTTTCCAAAGTGTTCGTGAAGAAAGTACAACTGATTTTTTAAATTTGGGATTTGTATGAGCTCCTTGCACTCACCAATACTTCTAGCATCCTCCTTTAGCAGTGTTACCAAATGTTTTAGACTATCGAAATTCTCAGCATAATAACTAGTAGCTTCCAGCCATGTTCCCATCTAGTTATTACTGGAGTGGGAGGCAGTCACAGAGATGGAAATTTTTCCCTGAAAAGAGCTACTCTCAATGGTGCTTTTCTGAAAACTTTTTTAAAAGCTGATACAAGTCTATCAACTTCCGGAAAAGTATCTCTGATATATTCACAGATTCTGTGGAGAGCATGTGCTACACAAGTAATATGCAGCATATTAGGATATGTTTTCTTCAATAGTCTGCCTGTTTTTATCATATACGCAGCACTATCGCTGACAAATAAAAGTATTTTTTCTTTGTACGTGGCGTCCGAATGAAGTATTTTTTGCATATTCTCCTTAATGGTTTCAGCAACTGTTTCCGCATCAACTCTATTTATAACACTTGTTGCTATTACATATGAGTTATAGGGAATAGTTGGATGTAGTACACCAGCTACAACATTTACCACACAGCGTCCTAACATATCCACCGTTTCGTCGGCGCTTATCCATATGTATTGATTTAAAAGATGGCTTCTAATGCGTTCTACTGTTCTCGTATAGCACCTAGAAACATAATATTTGCATAAAGTAGATTCATCTGGAACATTTCGACCAGTATATTTTTTCAGAAATATTTTTAAAGTGGAATTTCTAATGGAATATTAGCCGCCATAAAAGTTTTACAGAGTTCAGATGTGTTTGCGATCCTAAGTGACGAATTTTTGACGATATTTTACGGATTTGTTAATAAATTTCGGAATCACTGACAATCGACATACAATCAGTATGACCGTCAATCCAACTCGCCATTGTTTTACAATGCCGTTCTCGACATTCTTCCATATCATGTCTGAAAAAGTAACTTAAACAATGCTCTAGATCTAAATAAATGAAAACTAAAAATGTGTGCGTAAGTTATTGAAACTGAACGAAATTCAATGCACACTTACGTCGAAATAATTGGTAGAAATATATTCAATCAAACGATATTAAACAGGATCTATCACAAAAATTGCGATGTAATTAACAGTTAAAACTATGAAAACAAGAAACTTACTGACAGCACTTTATTTATCTTACTAAATATAAACTAATAAATAAAATACATTATAGAAACCCCGCTTCTATCTACGCTCATGAAAACACTTTAAAAAGCACTATATTCTCCGAATACAATAGCTGAGTTGTCCATTGTTATCGTGCGAGACCAGGTGGCCGAGTAAGTCAAACAAATACTTCATTGAATTACGCCGGGATGTACTGAGCGACGTTATACACAATTCCAATTGCCGATTGCGTTTTATGGAAATTGCATCCGTTCTCTAGTAATTAGTATTTGAGATATGCAAAATTGGTACGTGGAATGCCCTTTATATTTCGAAAATAGGCGATCCTGGTGCTGCCATCTAATAACCGATGTTCGATCGTAAAGTTCGACATTTTTGACATACTACTTACTCAGAAAGTTTTGACGTAGGGATGTTATTTGTGTTGTTTAAAAATGGAATTAATTAGTGAACATTTCCATGCGATTATTTTTTACAAATTTCGACGTGAATTATCACAACAATACATCGATGAACTTAATTCGAAAATTGGCGATGAATCACTATAAAAAAAACAGCGTATATCGGTGGTATAGTAAATTTAATCGGAGCCGTGCTTCGCTCACTAACGAATTTCGTGAAGGCCGTCCAAAATCGGTTGTTGTTCCGAGAAACATTGTTGTTGTGCGTGAAATAATATTGCAAGATCGTCATGTGACTTATCATGAGATATAAATTTCCTTGGGCATTACTGGAACCAGCATACATTGAATTTGGTATGAACCGCCGTCAAAAAAATTTGTACGCGTTGGATCCCACTTAATTTGACAATCGCTCAAAAAAAGGCTCGTGTTGATTGGTCGAAAGAAATGCTAGAAAGTACGATCAGAGTGTTTCAAAACACATCTATGACATAATAACAGGTGACGAAAGGTAGCTATTGTGTGACAATAGTGACATGTTCTACGCGTATGAGCTCGAAAGTAAACAGCAGTCAACTGTATGGGTTTTTAACAGATGAATCAAATCTAAGAAAGTTTTTCACGCACGAAGCACTTCGAGGCAAATGGTCGCTTGTTTCTTCGGAAAAACCGGATACGTGGAAACTGTACGATTAGTTCAACGTCGAACGGTCAATTCTCAATGATACACAAGCATTTGCTTGCAGGAAGTATGCGAAAAAATAAGGGAAACCAACCGCTGAAGACAGATCACTCTCCACCGGGCCAATGCGAGCTCTCACACATCAGCTCAAACAAGAGAGCTTTTGACCACTGAAAAAGTAGAATTGATGGGTCATCCGTCGTGCAGCCCTGATTTGGCATCCAATAACTTCTTTCTATTCCCGCAAATCAAAACTATATTACGAGGTTAACGTTTTTCGACGCCCGAAAAAGCGGTTGATGCTTTCAAAATGCATGTTTTGAAGGTATCTCAATCGGCGTGGAAAAAGTGCTTCGAAAATTGGTTCAAGCGCATGCAAAAGTGTATTTATCTTAATTGAAAATATTTTGAAACACAATAAACCCATGTACGATAACTAATTTTAGTTTCTATTTTCTATTTCCGAAATACCAAAGGCATACCTGGAGAAGTTAAAACTGAAGCGAAGGAAAAAAGAAAAACAAATGAAAAGGAAAATATAAATGAACTATAACCTTACCTTAGGTCAATGTCGTTTTAAACAAAGGTATTAATTAATACAAATGTTTTTGTGGGTAACAGCCGTAGCTGCTGGGTAACGCCCTGCTACTTTGGGTGGCCCAAAATGACCGAAGGGGTTTGAGTTCATTATAACTTCTTATTTAAGACATAATTTTTAATTTTTTTTATTTTAAATACAGTATATTAATGGAGAATATTTTTAATTTAATTATGAAGAATTATATCTCGCATGTGGTGGCGATTTTCTGCTTCGCATATTCGTGCTCTTTCCAAAACATTTTCCATAACCTTTCGCAAAACTTCAGGTGTTATGTTGTTGATTTCGTCGCGTATATTATTTTTTAATTGCTGTATGGTTCGAGGCTTATTAATATAGACTTTTCCTTTCAAATAACCCTAAAGGAAATAGTCTGAAGCGGTTAAATCCGGTGAACGCGGAGGCCAATTAAAATCGCTTGTACGGGAAATAATTCGTTCACCAAAGATGTCGCGTAAAAGAGCCATTGTGTCCCTCGCAGTGTGCGCTGTGGCTCCATCCTGTTGGAACCATACTTGTGGATGGTTTTCCACGGCTGGACGTAAAAATTTTCCAACATTGTCCGATATCTAACACCAGTGATGGAAACGGCGACACCGTGTTCATTTTCAAAAAAATATGGGCCAATTATCCTTTCCGACGAAACACCGCACCAAACGGTACACTTAAGTGGGTGTAATCAACATCAAGCGGTTGAGTGAGATGGGTTGAGTTCTTTGGGAGGCAAACGAATGATATATTATTTGCAGCACATAGCTGCAACACCTCGTTGGTAAAGTGGGACGATAAATTGTCGCCCAATAAAACTTTATGCCCTTCAAGTCTCTTGGCGTGTGGCAGAAAGGTTGAAACAAACCAATCTGCGAAAGCTTGGGCATCAATCCATCCATGATGCGTGCGGTTGTAACGGGAACCTGATGAGCAGCATTTTGCATTACAGCATGGTGGCCCTTTTAGACCTTGCTCGGTCCACTGCACCCACATCTTCTCCGATTTATAAATAACGTACGGCGGCAACATAACTCCTGAAGCGGAACCGCACATCATAATTGACGTTGCACTTTTACTAAAGTTACAAATACGTTCCGGGTATTTAGTTCCTCTACGGAACAACATTTTCTTTTACCGCGGATCATCCTGTAGATTCGTCTCATCATAATTGAATATGTTAGACGGCGGAACTCCTTCTAGTGTAACATTCAAGTTTTCAAAATAGTCGACTATAATTTGCCTTGACACATCAGCGCGAGATCTTTTTATGTTTGCTGCTAATTTATTGGTAACTTCGTTTTTATATCTGCGTAATAGCGAATATGCCCAATCCTTACCTGGCATATTGTTAGTAAATTTGGTCACAGTATGGCCTCGGCTATCTAGATAGTTTTTTGCAAGTTGTCTGACGTCTAATAAAGTTAAGGAAAACCCCCATTCTCCACAAGTTGAGATAGATTGAATTAGGGATTTTTCTTCATTCCTAGAAAAAATGACCTGGCCACCATTTTTTCCTACACGTTGTCCATGAAATCTGTTGTGAAGGGTGCGGTATGGAATTTTAAATTCCTTCGCAGCTTTTCGTAAGCTCCATCCATGATCTACAACTTTCTCCAGAGCATTTTCAACATTTTGTTGAGAATAGTTTTTGTAGTTTCTAGCTCTAGCTCTAGCTCGACTTTTATAAAGTCGTACCATTTTGAAAATCCTTAAATAAAGAAAAAAAGCAAGTCTAAGCAATAAAGTTCACAATAAACATAAACTATCAAATTGGCCCCACACCTATGATCAATTTCACCCCCCGTTGTATTTTTCAAATTTCCCGCGCTACTAGTCAAAGCACATTAAAACAACGACTACGAAATAGGTTAGGAGATACCAGTATGTACGTTCATTCGGCTAGGTGAGCTTAAATAGCTTTAACTTTTTACGTACCTTCAATAGTTCTAAAGTTCTGAAGTTGAGTGTTGAAATAGTAGGCTCACTTATAATTTAGTTTTTATGCGACAAAAACAAAAGATATTACCAAGCTCGACAGTTCTATGCCATCTGTGGTTGTAACACTAAATGACACCAGATTGCCAACTGACAAAACTCAAACAAGTAACGCGGTAAATTTAAAAATGTTTGAATCGGATGTAGTTATAAATTTCACCCCCCCCCCAAATCAATTTCGCCCCACTTTACGGTACGTAATTAATTAATATTCTTTATCAGTTAGATTTCGAATTTTATTGTCTTAATTTTAAGGTAGTGAAATAATTTTCTAAATATGTATTTCATCATTAATTATTCTCTACAGTAGCTTCACCTGTCGTTCATTTTTGTAAGGACTACGCACCTTTTCATATATAATATTCGACTTGAGGAATTCTGACCTCTCTCTTTTGCTCTTGAGTTTTCATTAAGTAACACATACTGAAGACGTATTGTGCGATTCTTAATGGCAGGTAGTAATGATCTGATTTGTTGAATTAAATATTCTTTTCTTGAATGCTATTCAAGATACGAAATTATTTATTTGTCATTTTATGGTGATTTCTCTTTTTTTCAGTGGGACGCGAGTTCTGGGACACTGTATATAAAATATAAAACTATGTATGACTTATCTTAATAAAAAGAAATAATTACTTTTAATAGAACAACAAAAAGTAATTGTAAAAGAATATATAATTTTGTCTTGTAGATACATCTTATATTAGTAAATTAGTAAAAAGTAAAAAGATAAATGAAATGTAAAATTCAATTACACTAGAATAATTACTTAAATTTACTCCGATATTGACTTGTTTTACTTTCTACAAAGTAGGAGATCGATTTTAGGTCAGATATATACAAATGTTACACAGTGTCGATGACAAACATTTTGCTTTCTTTATCAAACGTTAACAACAGGATAGATCGGCCACATAGTTGCAAGAGTTTTTTATCTTTATTTTCTATACCATCGTGTCTTTGTTAGGATAAATTAAAAGCTTTGTTTGTGTAAATGACAATTCTTCGTTTTAAATCAATCCATAGGGACGGGGCTTCTTTTAAGTTCATCGTTGAACCTGAATTAATTTCGGGACAATGTATTCCATTTGCTAGACTAATGAGTATCTTTGTTCGGATACTTTCTTTGAAAACAACAATTTCGTTACAAAACAGAATGTATAGCTTGTTGCTTTATTTTTACTATTAGTTTCCATTATTATACGAA
Organism: Melolontha melolontha; assembly: GCA_935421215.2. NCBI lineage: Eukaryota > Metazoa > Arthropoda > Insecta > Coleoptera > Scarabaeidae > Melolontha > Melolontha melolontha. Next base: position 26,298,123 of record OW285238.1, on the reverse strand, counting down.
TTAATTGAAAAAGCTCCGGAATTGTTCCTGTAAGAAAATTTTAAAGTTGTTGACAAATAGTTATTGAAGAACGAAACAAAGGGACTTCATAGTCGTTACAAAAGTAGTGACATAAATATTGTTTTGTTTTCTATATTAAACTTTATTTAGTTTATTGTTTTTGTATTCCGTTGCTGAATATTATTTTAATTAATTCGTATTTTGTCTTTATTGGTTGTTTGCATAATAAAGCGTTTACATAAAAAATTACTTAGGGTAATCCCCTCGGATGTTAGTCACAGCATAGTATCACAGACTCGTTTAAAATGACAGTCATCGTATATTTGTGAGAGTATCATTTTTCTCTTAAGCATTCTTGAAGGACGAATTAACCAAGATTGGATGCTAAACTACTTCCACCTGTGTTCATTCTACTTCATTTAATGTTCATTAGTTGTCATATCTTATCTATGGTGGCTATTATAAATATATGATATTGAGATATAATATGAGATGAACAATTCAATGCAAGCTTAACAATTCATATGCGAGGAATGTCTATTTAGTTTTGTATATAGGCTCATAGAGGGCACCAGTAATAAAACGTCAATTATCAAAATTAATCTCAATCTATTGTTAACCTAAATCTAGAGTTCCGTCAAGATATGGCAAGTGATTTGGTCATAGTGAATATTAAAGTTTATAGTCGGCCGATAAATAGAATTGAATCGAGAAAATTTTCGGGCAATAATTTTTTACAACTTTCGGAGATGATTAACTCAATAAGATGAAGAGAATCCGACGAAAGTTGTCCGTTTCCGAAGTGTGTCGAAAACGATGGCCGCGAAGTTTGTCTCGAAATTAGGTCATGCAGGTACAATTCCTTTAAAATATCGAAGAACGGAATAACAGGAGTGACATAAAAAATCTAAGCAGTATATACTATAACTTAATAATGTAACGGTCTGCAATTTACCATCATATATTGTACATATTTAAATATATGCCTTGCGTTATATAAATATATTGCGCACTGCTTATCTTGCCGGCAGTCCCGATTTCAACCCGGGTCTGAGCTGTCCGAGTTGGTTTTCCATCTCGTTCTAGGAGAATGCCGACAGCTTAAATCTTAAGTCGCTCCACGGGTGCAAGTGTAATAATAAATCATGACTAATCTCTTTATAATTGAAGTCAAACTTTTATTAGGTCATGAATTATTATTAATTGAATCGAATGTATTTATGAATTTTTATATGTCACCATGACTACACCACTTTAGACTTTGACATTAATATACCGTCATTTATTATTCCTTTATAAAGGTAATACTTACTGAAACATGTAAGAGATTATTTTAAATATATACATATTAAAATAAAACAGACCTTAAATCGCAGAATATCTAAATCAACTATATTATACAAAGGTCAACAAATAATGATCTCTTTATATATCTGTATATATATATATATATACACAAAAAAATAAAACGTCAAATTTGTCAAAGTTATGACGTCATCAATATTTTTTTTTAAATATGAAGCTTGTTTTTTTTTTACTTTATTTGATAAAGCTTGTTTTCCTGCATTATAAAGAAATAATTGAAGTAGGGGTCACATAAGAAAAAACTGAGAGAATTAATAAAAAACAAAATAAACTAGTTTTTGAATTTATGAAAAGAAACTAAATATTAAAAGAATTAAAACTTAAAGTTACCTAGTAATAAAACAATGTTTGTCAAAAATGTTTGTCAGTGTCAGTCTTACAATTAGTGTCATACCAATTTTATTATGATGGCTCCTTTAACGGAAAGAGAAAGGATAGAAATTCTAATGATGGTAGGTTACGGCGATAGACTTCGAAGTCATGAAGAAGCATGTGCTTTATTTAACGAAACACATTTTGAAAGACCTCCAATTCCTAGAAGCACAGTAAGCAGAATTGTTGCAAAATTTAATGAAACAGGAAGCGTAAGTGATGCTCCAAAATCTGGAAGACCGGGAAAAAGCGACGATGCAAAGTTAGATATTTTGCTGTCATTAGAAGACAACCCTCACGCAACTACAGCAGAAATTGCCTTAGAACAAGATGTTAGTCAGTCGTTTGTAGTAAAGTTTTTAAAAAAAGAAAAACTGCACCCATACAAAGTTCAACTTGTTCACGAACTCTCAGAAGATGATCGGGACAGACGTTTGGAATTTTGTGAAATCTTCAAGAGGCATTGTGATGAAAATCCAAATTTGCTTAATAGTGTAGTATTTTCAGACGAAGCAACGTTTTATTTAAGTGGTATAGTAAATCGACACAATTATCGCTACTGGGCTCGGGAAAATCCCAACTGGATTCAGACAAAACACACCCAGCGCCCCCAAAAAATTAATGTATGGGTAGGAATCGTCAGGGGAAAATTTATTGGTCCTTTCTTCTTTCGTGGGAATTTAACAGCTGAGCGATATTTGGAACATCTTCGTATGGCAGTGCTTCCGGATCTAATTGTGGCATTTCCGGATCCAAATAATAGGGAAAACTTGGATCCCAGTATTTGGTTCCAATAAGATGGTGCACCACCACATTATGGTCTTAATGTTCGAAGGTTTCTGGATAACCAGTTTGAAGGAAGGTGGATTGGAAGACGTGGACCAATGGAGTGGCCACCTAGGTCACCTGATCTCACCTCCCTTGATTTCTTTCTGTGGGGACATTTAAAAAGTCGGGTCTACGTTAACCGACCAGACAATTTAGAAGACTTAATGGAACGAATTAGACAAGAAATGACTCGTATAACTCCGCAGATGATCGAAGACTCTGTAAATCAGGTCTACCATAGTCTTGGCCTATGTCAGATAGTGAACGGGCTACAGTTTGAACAATTCCTGTAAGAAACGTTTTGGTTTAATGGACTGTTTAGTTAAGTTAAATGTTATTACTATAATAAAGTTTATTATGTTTTTTATTAATTCTCTCAGTTTTTTCTTATGTGACCTTACTTCAATTGTTTCTTTATAATGCAGTAAAACAAGCTTTATCAAATAAAGTAAAAAAAAACAAGCTTCATATTTAAAAAAAATATTGATGACGTCATAACTTTGACAAATTTGACGTTTTATTTTTTTGACTTATGTTAAAAGACGCGGAATAAAATAAACTGTTTGACATGTTTTTGCATTTTTTTCAAAAATGAACATTGTACGTTTTATGAATTTTGTGCGTTAATTTATCATAACCCTGTATATATATAAAGGAGATTTTGTTGTTCGTCTATTTTGCTTCATATGTATATATTTAAAATAATTTATTTCCTCGATGTTTCGGCAACTATTACCTTTTTCAAGGAGTTTTAAATTATAAAAAAAATAAAGTATATTACTGTCATATTTATTCATAATGATAAATTGCAGACCGCTACTCTACATTATTAAATTATAATATATACTGCTTAGATTTTTTGTCACTTCTGTTGTTAATTGAATTTTTTCTTCCTTAATATTAATACAAAGGTATTTTTAATAATATAAAATATTATTAAAAATCTGGTGTGAAGATAATATTAATCATTTCCTTAATTTCTCGTTTCATTGTGTGTTGTTCTCTATCGATTATCTGTGAGTTTTCACAATCGAAATGGTAGTTTTTGTGCCAATAAAGCAGTTTTACCTGTTTTGGAGTATTTGTGGGGTTGCATTCTTTTGTATAAATATTGTTTAATCTGCTCTATGTAGTAACTATTGTAGTAGCGACATGCTATTTTATTATTGATATGTGTTTCTCGATTTTTGCAATTAATTTTAAATTATATTTCTTCTTGAAGTATATCTCGAATTTAAAATATTCATTCTGATATTTTTAACAAACTAATAGTTGCTTTTACAGCATGACTAATGACCTACATAAGTTTTTAAATGGTCCAGCAAATGCAATTACATGTTTTTTTCTTATCAATTGTTTTAATTCTGAAAAGTCTTTCTTTGGAGACTATGGTTAAGTAAAAACCTAAAAAAGGTATGTAACCCCTTACCACAATTATTAATCGTATTCTAAATACGATATCGACAACTAAGTTGTCATCATTAGTAGGTAAAACCACTAATCAAGGTGTCGCACATCGGGCATTGTAAAGCTAGTAAACTTCTTACGCAATAACTTTACACGGCGTCCACGTATACACTAACTTAAACATGCAAATATATCGAACGAAAGGATCGACAAAAAATTACCTCTCTTAAGGAAAACGACACCCACATTAATTAGAAAAACAAAACTAAAAAATACAATCCGCAAGTTTGATATCTCAAAGTAACCAGGAGAAAAAGTACATGTGTTTACCATACCACCCCGTCACGAAAAACATTAATAAAGTTGTGAAAGAACGAGGTCTCAAAGTTGCCTTTCGGTCCGAAAATACTATCAAAAGTCTCCTAGGGAATACCAAAGATAAAGTTAATTTTAATTCGAAATCAGGTATATACGAAATTAATTGCGATGATTGTAATTTGAAATATATAGGCCAAACTAAACGACCCATAATAACCCGGTTTAAAGAACACATATCACATATTAAATACAATAGACCGGATAAATCTAACGTTGCCAACCATGCTTTAAGTACACTGCACAATGTGTCTATTAAAGGGTTGAAACTTGCCAAGGCCATTAATAACGCCCGCGATCTTGACGCCTACGAAAGTATTCATATCGCTAAAGACAAACATAATTCTATGAACAGAGATAAAGGACCGATCCCCTTCACCTGTCTCTTTTCATTCTTAGAACCGTAAAAATAAAAGGTCGTGGACGTTTCAAATAGGAGTATAAACACAAGTGGGTGCCGTTTTCCTTAAGAGAGGTAATTTTTTGTCGATCCTTTCGTTCGATATATTTGCATGTTTAAGTTAGTGTATACGTGGACGCCGTGTAAAGTTGTTGCGTAAGCAGTTTACTAGCTTTGCTGTGTCCCATGTGCGACACCTTGATTAGTGGTTTTACCTACTGATGATGAGAACTTAGTTGTCGAAAAACTTATTTAGAATACGATTAATAATTGTGGTAAGGGGTTATATACCTTTTTTTAAATGTTTTAATTCTTTTCGAAAAATAAATTCTTCATTTTCATTTCGAACCATGTCCCAACCCATAATGTATTTTTTTAATTATGAATTTTGAAGAGAAATAAGTGACGATGTCAAGAAATACTCTCGCGCTAATGTTATAAAGATAACTAGCAATTGTAAAAGCGATTATAAAATCCAGGTTGTATTTAAATTTTTTTTAGTTAATGACAGGTTGTAAAGTGAGGAAACGTTGTACCGAAAACTGACTAACACCGCTGGATGCATCAGAAAAAGTTACTATGGAGAAGTGCTTTTGGTTTTTCAATTCGTTTCATAACAACCAAGTTAATGAAGAAAGAGGGAAATGTGAAAATTTCGTTTTTCTAAAAAATCTCAAAAACGAAAAATGATAATGCAAATTTCTCTTACGAGGAAGACCTGTTAGCTGCGACCCGAAATATCCCTGTTAGAATAGGGAATGTGGAAGAGCTGGAGTTGGCTGTTGACTGGTTGCAACGAACCATTCTTTCCTGCTATGAAAATAACTGTCTCCTTAGGGAGCGCCGTATAGCTAAGCGGGCTGCCTGGTGGAATGCAGAGTAAACCAATTTAAGGAAAGAAACTCGTCGGTCATTTAATAGGGCGAAGAAAACAGGTAATTGGGAAGCCTACAAGGCTCTCCTCAATAAATACAATGATAAAATCAAAGAGAGCAAAAGGAAGGCCTGGAGAAAATTCTGTGAGGACATCGAAGGTGTTCCTGACATGGCCAGAATAAACAGAATTCTCAAAAAAGATCCTTCCAACGCAATTAGATCTATACAAAAATCGGACGGGAGGTGTACCATTACCGTGGAAGAGACTTTAGAGTATCTTCTGAGGGTACACTTACCAGGTTCGGAGCGTATGGATGATTGTGATACCAATCAAGTTGTCACCTCTTGGAGGGCGACTAGGAATGATTGGGAGACATCAAACGAGATCTTCAAGCCCCATTTAATTAGATGAGCGATAGGATCGTTTGGACCATATAAATTCGCAGGACCAGGCGAAGTGTTTCCCAAGCTCCTTCAAGAGGGAATTGGTGAAATTATGGGTCCTCTAATGGAGATATTCAGGTCTAGCCATGCTATGGGTTATATCCCTAGGGCAGGTTTATTCCGAAGCCCAGAAAAGTAACATATACCCACCCTAAATCGTTTAGACCGGGGACAGTGGTGAGCATCATGCGACATGCTCTGCGAATTGTAGAAAGATGGTGCCTTGAGGAGGGATTAACTGTCAATCCTCAAAAAACCAAGTTGGTAGCCTTTACCAACATGAGAAAACTAAATGATCTGGGCAGCGTAAAGCTGTTTGGACAAGAGTTAGAACCAACCAATGAAGTGAAGTATCTAGGTATAACACTTGATGCGAAACTGAATTGGAGCAGACACCTAGCCAAAGTGGCAGACAGGGCGGCGCAGCTCTTCAGGAGATGCAGAAGAGCTGTTGGCAAGACCTGGAGACTAAAACCAAATGTGGTACACTGGTTGTTCACAGCAGTAATAAGACCAACGATTACCTATGGGGCAGTTGTCTGGTGGAGGAAGACAGAGCGGACATCGTCGGTGGGGCTCCTCACGACTCTCCAGCGACAGGCCCTGTTGGGAATCACGGGGGCTATGAACAGCACGGGAACCGCTTCCATGGGGCCATCGTGGGTCTCCTTCCGCTGGAACTATTTATAAGGGCGGAGGCAATCGCTGCGATACCGAGGCTGAAGGCCAATGACGTATGGTGTCCTAATAAGGTTGTAGGGAGCCATACAGATATCACAGGAACTATACTGGAAGAGCCGATATTTCAAATGCCGGTGGATAGTATGGCACCTGAAATTATGTTTACAGCTAAGCTGAACATACTTATACCGACCAGGGAACAGGCAAAAAGTCGCTCGATCGATTGTGGTGCCGGCACCTGGTACACTGATGAATCACAATCTAGTCAGGGGGCAGGTGCAGGCATATGCGGAATGTGCCATTGAAGGAAGATATCGATATGTCTGGCGAAACATACTACGGTTTTCCAGGCCGAATTGTTAGCAGTCGCAGCCTGCGCCGATGAAATTCGGGAAGCCGGATGCGCAAGTAAAACAATTATATTAATGACTGATAGTGAGGCGGCTATTAAAGCCATTATGAACCCATCTACCAGGTCTAAGCTGGTGAAATATTGTAAACATGTCCTCAATAACCTGGCACAAGACAATACAGTGTCGCTGATATGGGTGTCAGGACATGAGGGAATTAAAGGCAATGAGATAGAGGCCGATAAACTGGCCAAAGAAGGTACTAATAGGAACTTCATAGGACCAGAACCTGTATGTGGAATCACTAAGGATTCCGCTGAAAGGGAGATCTGGTTATGGCTAGAAAAAGAACATAAAAATAAATGGAGGTTAACGGAAGGTCAACTCCATACCAAAACACTACTAAGGGGGCTGGACGGAAAGTTTTCAGCCAACCTAATTCGTAGTAGCAAAAGAGAAATTAATATAATTACCGGGTTAATAACCGGACATTGTCTTTTAAGGAAGCATTTGTGCACCATGGGCTTGGTTAGCGAGCCCTGGTGTAGGAGATGTGAAAAACAGGAGGAAACTAGCCTTCATGTAATATGCACATGTGAGGAACTGAAGGAACTCAAACAGAAATATTTCGGGAGAGATCTATTGGATCCCTCGAGTGTACTCAAACTTCCCCTGAGGAAGATAGTGGCTTTTATCGATGACGCAAGACTAACAGAGTGGAATTGAGAGATCTATTGGGGATAGTACAAAGAGCAGTGTGCTCAAGTGCCTGGACGTGGTGGCGTCCAACCCAAAACAGAGAAGAAGAAGAGAAGAAGAATGCAAATTTCTTTACCGCATACTAATCGCCATTCATTTTGGTAACTTTCTCCGAATTTAACCTTCTTCGTATCTCTTACGGTTTCAAAGATTCCAATGGTGAGGATCGAATCTGAGTAACCATGTATATAAAATACAATTTACAGAATAAATTAGGGTTTAGGATGTATTCTTGTATTTAACATAGCGTAGGTGACATTTCGTATAATTATAATTAATATAATAATATAATAATATATAATTAATATACATTCATATTACCATACACGTATACTTATATTACTTATAATCAAATATTGATAATACGGGTGTGTAGCGTTTCTTATATCGATTCTTTTACTGCATACCGACTGTCGGAGCTTACCATACGCACTATAACTTGAAATTAAGTATACGTAGTAACAGAAATCGACCACTAAGTGATCAAGTAAATAACTTTATTGGGAAATTTACTGACCTAAAATACAATTGTGCAAAATGAGAACATATATATAACCTGATCAACGGTATTTGTTTAAATTCGCTTCTCCTGTAATTAGCACATAAATATAATCTGTATTTATAAAGTATATAACGCATAAACAGCTGTTCAATATTGTACTTTTTCCTTCGTTTGTTTGAATTAGTTCAAAGCCGTAAACGAGGCATCTAGTCCGATTCTGTTGTGCGGACGAAATATCGGAACTCTACCTACGACAAAAATTTGTGCGGCAGTAAAGTAAAATCCATTTCCAAATCCAAATCAAAGTTCCAGGAATGTGATATTTCCTTAAAACATTTCGAATAATGTTAGATAGTATTTGTGATACTTCTTACACTTAAACTTTAAACTAAACATCCATATAATATCATTTGTATCTATCGCAACATTATTTTAAATAATTTGTCAAAATATTCTTCTATTATATCCTATATTCTGTAAATTTGTGTACCTATTTAAATGACAATGAAACCAGGCTTCGTTAAAGACGATAAATTAACTCCAAATTAAATTAGCTATGAACGCACGACCGCTATTCCGCACCGTATTATAGAACTGCGAGGGTATTCCCTTCATTTGCATAAATAAATAACTGATTAACAAGAAATATATCTCACTTATCACTCGTTTTAATGAAACAAGTTGAAAAGTCCTGTAATTAAGTAGGCGTGCCTATCATTTTAATCTCTCGTTTTTTTATAAATATTAAAGTAATTATTGATCTGGCAAATAGTAATTTGTCGTAATGAATTTATAGTATTTATTTAATTATTAATTAATTAATTTAGGCGTGGATACTCAATTGGTTTGATGGAGCTATGTACTTAATTATAGATGTAATTATGTAAATATAGAAATTAAAAACTAAACTTGGTTTTAATTATAAGTAACGCATACATAGTATTAATTACACAGGTCTACAAAATTAAACTTTTTGACAGATGTTTTTATTTTGAAAACTGATTTTATATAATTTTGGTAGGCTGATTTAAAAAATTCTATGCATTTATTTGTATCACGTAAGGTTTTCTTGCAAATAATAAATGAAAAAAAACGATATTTCTAAAAAAAATTATTTATTTATTGAGTAAAAAGGTGGAATACAAGTTAAAAAAGTGGAAAAAAATACTTTATTCAGTCTTTTTTAAGTGAAATCTTTGTCTTTTTGCCAGAAAGCTGCGTTGTCCGGACATTCGGTTGTATGTTTTTAAGGGCATATCCCGTTTTAACATCCAGCAGTAGTCCGCCATCATCGTTATGCTCCATCTGCCTTGGTATCGCCGTTCCATTTCCTTAATGTCTTGGTGAAGCCTCTCTCCCTGTTATTCGCTAACTGCTCCAAGATTTTCAGGAAAATAGTTCAAGTGTGAAAACCGGAAATGCACTTTCAAACTCATATTACAACCTAGACGATGAAAGTGTTGTAACATATTTTGAACAATATTTTCGTAGTTTTCGTCCTTAGAGTTCCCAAGAAACTTATCAATTACTTCTTTAAATGAAACCCAGGCGTTTTTCTCGACATTCGTCATTGTGTTTTGAAAATACTTTTCTTTGCATAATGTTCTTATCTGCGACCCAACAAAAATACCTTCTTTTAACTTGGATGGGATAAGGCTGGAAATGTCTCGCACAAATATTTAAAACACTGTCCATTTTTGTCTAGAGCTTTAACAAACTGCTTCATCAAGCCAAGTTTGATATGGAGAGGAGGAAGTAAAACTTTTTTGGGGTCAACTAAGCTATCTCTTAATACATTTTTGCTACCAGGTGTAAGGCTTGTTCTAGAGGGCCATTCTATTTAAGTCCAATGTCTATCCCTTGCTCGACTATCCCACTCACAAATAAAGCATGGAAATTTTGTATAACTTCCTTGTTGTCCTAGTAGCATGCACAGCACTTTAAGGTCACCACAAAGCATCCACTGATGTTCTTGGTAGTTTATTTTCTTTAAAAGAAGTTCAAAATTTTCATACGTTTCCATTAAATGTACCGAATGGGCAACGGGAACCGAGGCCAGCTCGTTACCATTGTGCAGTAAAACGCCTTTTAAACTACGCTTACTTGAGTCAATAAACAGGCGCCATTCTTCTTTTACATACGGCACATTTCCTAATTTTGAAATTAAGTCAGGAATATTGTTGCAATACACTAGCGGTCCGACTTGAGTAAAATATTGACATAACTCTTTTTCGCGATCCCGGTAAAAGCTTGATGTGACGCCAGGTGCCAGTAAATGTTTCTCACGAAGTCGGGAGGCTAACAATTCGGATGCATCCTTTGGAAGGTGCAAATCTCTAATTAAATCATCTAGTTCGCTCTTGTTAAACACTTTGGGCTCTCTGAAATCTGGTGTGAAATCTGAGTCATCTGGGTCGCAATTAGATTCGTCTGATTCTGACGATATGACGTTTTCTAGTGCTTTTGGGGCGGTAGGTATCGATACATCTGGTCCATTAGGAGTTGGTCGAATAGCAGAGTCAAGATTGGGATACACAATTTGTTTCTTATTTTTTCTGTTGAATCCTTGAACATTACACGAACAAAAATAACAATCATTACTGTGATTTCTAAGCTCTCGCCATACCACAGGAACACCAAAGCTTAAACATCTTCTTCCTACCTTTTTGCCAGTTTCTTAATGCTTCAACGCAAACAGAACAAACAGTATGAGGAGCCCAGGACTTGTCTTGGTCGCCAATTTTTACACCAAAATAAGCGTGGTATACACTTTTCACAAACGAAGTTACAGTTTGCCTCTGTTTTACTACGACATAACTACCACAGATATAACAAAAGTTATTCGGATTGTTCACACAATGTCTTCTTTCCATATTTATACGTTCTAGAACACTTAAAATACGCAACAACGAAGACAACAAGCGCGGACACAGTAGCACGACGACTAACACAACCAAACTGCACATAAGCAGGTTTCAACGTTGTATTGACGCTTCTGCGCCGACTCTGTTGCTTTGCTGAGAAATCTAATATTAACCAGTGTTGCCAAATCATATTTAATTCCACAAAAATCAATTCATTTAAAAATCGTGCCTAACATGGAATAAACATATTCTTGTCATAGGTATGTATATTAATAAATTAACATTTTTAAAATATAGAGCGCTATAAAAAAAAATTACGTGATAGAGCAAAAATATGGCGTTTTTTGGAATAAGGGCCCCCAAACATATACAAATTAGCAAACAGCTTTCAAACATCAAAATCACTGTAGACCTGTGTTATAAGTAACGCATATATAGTATTAATTATTGTAGTCAACTTGAATAATTATTTTTTTTTAGAAATTTATTTCAATTATCGAGGAATTTCACTAATACTACGGTGATATTAATTTTCTTAACAAAAATGCGACTTATTTCATTACAAATACCTATAGTTTTTATAAAACAAAAACATTTTTAATAATATGAAAATATTATTAAAAATTGTGGAGAACACTACAAGTTCATATTGTGTGAAAATATCATTCTAGACATACAGATACGTGTTTCATCTTACTATAGAATCATTAGTACATGTTGCGGGAAATATACTTTCACCGCAAATAAAACCCTTACCACATTACAAAAGTCATTAATACACAGCGTAGAAGAACATTCGGCGCCGCTCATTGATTAATGTCAACATCACGAACGCCAAAACAATAATCGCTTTCTATATTACGAGTGCAAGATTTGGCCAGGGGTTTTCATGTGGCGAACACAGTCGCAGCCTGCGAAAAATGTATTAACGTGTACTCTATATCGGTCACAACCGACAAAGTATTTAACAAACTTATTTGAAACATATTTCTGTACACATTAAGCGACATTTAAATGTAAATTCAGATTTTAATAATTGTTAAATTATCATTTGCAGTATATTATTCAGTATCTATATACTATATATGCAAGTAGTGAAAGAAATGTCTGTCTCCAGGATATCGTGCATCGACAAGTTGCAATAAGAACGAAATGCATCTGCACATTCCCGGATGGATGTGGCTTACACAAATTTTTAGTTATCCTAACAACCAGGAAAGTTGGCTTCGCGGCGTGTTACGTTCTAATTGTTAAATTCTCAATTACAGTATATTAAATATCTTAACTATATGAATTATTGAACTGCCGTCATAACGTCATGGCTGCTCTCAAATTTGGTTTCCGGAATACTTTGTTTTAACTTCGGAAATAAATGTGTCATGAATGTCATGAGTTCGAAACAGAGTTGTGAATTGCTTGCAAGGAAGCAAAGCTTTTATGCACCAGGCTGTTATTTTGATGAAAGAGAATTTCATGAAATAACTTTCTTTTTTCTTTAATCACGGTCACGAAATTTATTTATTAAGTTTGCATAATACTAATGCTGCCGTTATTGTCTGGCCACGTTACATGTAGTCAATTAATAGCATTCCCTAAGTATTCCAAAAAATTGTAGCAATAATCTAATCCGCTAAGAGTTGAACCCCAAATTTGCGAGGTGATAGAGATCCTCAGTGTCCCCATTCCCTACTTTGGTGTTTAGACTCGGAATGGAAGTGATGAACCCACGTTTCGTCAACTGTAACAAAGCGAGACAGAAAACTTTTCGTATTACTCTTAAAATAACCTAAATTGGTTTCTGAAACATCCAGCGACCTTATGAAGTTCCAAATAGTTATTGTTATGATTCCAATTGCACTATATGAAATGCCTGATATCCCTGTTAAATGTCTAGTAGTTAACTGACGATCTTGTGTAATAAAATCACATACATGATCAACATTTTCTTGAATGCAAATAGTTTGCGGCTGATCAGTACCTTTTGCATGTTCCAAGCTTTTCTATTGCATCGAAACTGTCTAGACCAGTTCTATACTACTTGATACGATGGAGTATCTCGAAGTACACTTCCATATCTTCACGAATCTGTTTTATGCAGATATGTATTTAGAAACATTATGGACGTTCAGTTTTCTCCATTTGTCTAAATCTATGCGAAACGTCTATATTGTGACCTAACATTGAGAGACTTCTTAACTTATAAAGCTACCAAAACCAGGTTTGGCATTTCGTTTAATAGATAAATAACAAATGTGTCGTGTTGTTATGGAAATTATATTTCACCGATTACTATGCTAGTCACAATAAATATTCTAAACTCCTCGTATTTAGAAACTATGCTAAAAAGTAAACTTCAGCTTTTATGTGTAAAAATAAAATTGTTAGAAATTATCTTGTTTTTTTATCATCAAAACGGTATTTATTTAAAAACATAAGACATGCCTCATTACGTTCGTTTCAGTTTATAGAAGTTTTATACAGAGTGATTATCGGGAAATGTATGTTTCCCGGTATGGGAATATTGAGTGGTAGGAGTAGCGAATAGTGGCACTGCAGAGGGGAAAGTATGCAATTCCAGTTGTAGCAGTGATGTGAAATCTTGAACATCGTACGTTTGTCTTGCGACGCTTTTACGCAAATGGTGAATCAGTCACTCAGACCCAACGAGACTTTCGTTTACATTTTAACGTCGCACGACATGGTGCGATCCCTGATCGCAACACAATATTGCGTTAATTACACAATGTGAACACGACAGGATCATTGTTGAAAAAGAATCCCCTAGCGATGCAGTGCCCTAGCTGTTCGATAAGGAAGCGGGCAGCACCTCTCAAACTTCACTCATCCACAGTGAGAAAAAATTTTATTACGGTTCTTAAATTTCATCCATAGAAGCTTGCAGTGTGTCATCAATTAAGGCATGCAGATAAGAGACAGCGTGTAGACTTTTGTTACAGAATTTTTGATGTAAACGACGAAGCCGTTATCATTATGAGAGATGAGGCCCATTTTAATTTGAGCGGTGCTATAAATAAATAGAACTTTCAATTTTGGTGTCCAGCAAATCCGCAAATCGTGAGTGAGAAACCTCTACACAGCTTACATGTGACTGTGTGGTGTGCGATTAGTGAAGTAGGAATTATTGGTCTTTTTTGAGGACGACGATGGTAATGTAGTTACGGTGAATGCACAACGGTACGTGGAAGTGTTGGACGATTATTTATTGCCTAAACTGCGTAGTCTCCGCCTTGTGGTACGTAATGTATGGTTGAAGCAAGATGAGGAAGCAGCCATTACTGCTCGCATTTCTATGGACATTTTTAGACGAACACTTCCTAGAAGGGTAATCTCTCGTTTTGGTGATGTCACCTGACCCTCCCGTTCATCGGACCTTACCTTTCCAGATATTTTTCTATGGGGACACTTAAAATCTCTAGTTTACATTGACAAGCCGCGCACTATACCGGAACGTAAAGAATTTTTAGCCAAGAAATCAAGGGCATCCTTAGAGAAATGTTAGAAAATTCAGAGCGATGCTCCAAGGAACGTCTTCAACGATGTGTTCAAGCAGAAGGAGGCCATCTTAAACATATAACTTTCAAATATTAGTTTTTATGTATTCTTGTGAAGTTTGTGTGTGTTCAAATTGCATACCTTAGGCAACATATTGCTAATAATAAATGAAAATTCCGTTTATAATTGGCTGTACAGTACTCGGTATTTAGAGAACATGCGTTTCCTGGTAATCACCCTGTATATCTGTGCCAAATAACATAGTACGAGAACCACCGTAAGAACCACCACCATCTAGGCATTTACGCAAGTAGGGATTACATGAAGTGGAAAAAGTTTCTGTTGCATATCGAAGTTCCAGAAATACGAGGTGGTACGCAGAAATTCTAGAATTTAAATGTGGCGCGCGAAGGGATGGTAGTACAGCTCTATAGCGGTAGATGGTGTAAGCTACGTTTCTACTTAGTCAGTTTGTCAAACGGTACTGAGCTAGATGGTGACAAACAGTTTTTAAGTTTATTTTTGTTGAGTTGTGTTTGGGTTATTCCGCGACACTATAATCTCTAATATGAAAGAACAAAGAACATGGTAAAACTGCAGCGAAAACTCTGAAAATGCTTAAACATTTGCTTAAACAGCGTTTGGTGAGGATGCTTTAAGCTAGACGCATACTTACGAGTTGAATAGCCGTTTAGAAAGTGGACCTGTGTCGGTTGATAATTATGAGAGGAAAACACCCTACAAAATGTAGCAGAATGTGATGCTATCCTGCAAGACCGAAGGAGAACAATCTATGATATTTATAACATGCGGCGTATTGTTACGAAGTTTGCGACAAGTTTACTCAGCATTGAACAAAAAACGACACCGTGTTTATAAGAATGAATATACGGGTATGATACCGAAACAAAGCTGCAGTTATCGCAGTGAAAGACATAATCGTCACCACGAGCTAAGAAACACGGTCCAATATTATTCTCAAATTTGATTACCTTTAATCTCTATTAGAGGTCAATTTGGTACTGCACTAGTAGTGCATAATTCAATTGCAAGCAGTTAATATGCTTGATTCTACTATTCAAGAAAACTCCTTCTTAAGCTCCATTTTATATCAACCCTTGTAGTATATGAAGTAATACAGGGTGCGGCAGAATAACCTCCCTATTTTTTGACGTAAATAAAAAAAGCATTTTTCCAGATAAAACAATTTTATTTTTACCAACTTATTCTTTAACATGGGAATTTTTTTTACTTGGTTTTGAAAATAATATCTGACAAATGGTGGCCGTGGCTGTTGGTACACTGCTGCAAGCGAACATTGAAGCACTCGTGGACTCTCCCAAGCATCGCTTGAGATATGCGATGAATTTCCTGGCGAATTGCTTCTTTCAGGTCTAGCAGGTTTCTGGGACGATGTTTGAACACCTCAGCCTTCAAGTAAACCCATAAAAAAAGTTACAAGGCATTAGGTTCAGGGGATCGTGCTGTCCACGCAATGTCCCCTCCCCGAGAAATCAATTTGCCTGGAAACATTTCCCTCAAAACATTCATTGTCACCCGAGCAGTATGGGATGTGGCACCATCTTGTTGGGACCATACATGCTCGAAAGCCCTCTCTTGCAATGCTGGTTGAAAATAATTCTGAATCATGTCGGCATACCTGTTGGAGTTCACAGTAACCGTAACGCCATCAACTTCAAAAAAATATGGACCGATGATTCCAAGTCGTGAGATAGCGCACCACACAGGATTTTGAAAACAGGGATTGTTTTCACTCCAGTAACGAAAATTCTGCTTATTAACATTGCCAGACAAATAAAAATGTGCCTCGTCACTAAAAAAAACAATGCTG
Organism: Melolontha melolontha; assembly: GCA_935421215.2. Classification (NCBI taxonomy): domain Eukaryota; kingdom Metazoa; phylum Arthropoda; class Insecta; order Coleoptera; family Scarabaeidae; genus Melolontha; species Melolontha melolontha. Next base: position 26,281,535 of record OW285238.1, on the reverse strand, counting down.
TCTGGTGGAAGACTTTCCAAGATGAGTTGATATGCTTCCGTGCGACTCTGGCAATCACGTTGTGACAGTTCTTGCACAACAACCATCTTGTAAGGATGGAAATGAAGATCCTTGTGTAGGATTCGACGAACACTACGCTCAGACATTCGAAGGGCGGCTGCATGTCTACGAGCTGATCTTTCAGGAGACTGCAAAACTGATTGTTTAACCGCATTGACGTTTTCGGGTGTACGGGCACTACGAGGTCTTCCACCCCGTTTTTTCATAACAGAACCAGTCTCTCTAAAGTTTTTTACCGACAACAAAATAGACTTTCTGTCCGGTACCGACTCACGCGGAGGAATTTGAAATCGCGTTCGAAAAGCACGCTGTGCCGTGACAACCGACTCATTGTTGCGAATGAACGCTTCGACCGCATAAGCTCTGTGCTCGTTCATCCACGCCATGATGGCGACTGGTGCCTACGTGCCGAATGCATCGCAAACTTCCCACTCTCCTGCGTCGACTGCTGCTATCCCCACTACTCTAAGTGTATCCAGTTACTTACTACCGAGCATCGAAAATAGGGAGGTTATTTTACCGCAACTAATTCCGTATAACTTCCGTATAAATAGGAAGGTTATTTTGCCGCAACCAATTCCGTATAACTTCTATAATGTCCAGTCATGCATTTTAAGAGTGTATTTATTTAGTTTCCCGATAATCAGCCTGTAGAAAAAAGTATTATTGTATTGTTGTTCGATCCATATCACTAAATTTTCAAACTTTCCACCAGAATATTCTCTTCTATATATCATTTTTGCGAGTATAACAAGCAGACATCAAATTATTAAAATATCATTTTGTAACAATAGATCATTGCCTGTTGATGAAGTTCAACATTTGGAGAACTTTCCTTGTACATTACGTTATGTAGCCGATATAATTTTAAGAAAGTAAAGATTTTGTGAAAAGATAATTCTAATCAATCTAAAATTCATTCCTACAACGAGCCTGTTACATAGGGTGCAGAGTCCAATTAAGATAACTTGCAAAACACACCCTAGTATGTTGCGGCAGTAGGAAAAATACACCTTGTTTAATTTAATTATTCTAACACGCCCAGAAAATTTAATGAAAATCCCAAGCTGGTTTGTTTTGTGTTATTCGAATATTGCGTGTTGAATGTCGGTATGGAAAATTCAAGATTTATAGTGTTTATTTTGCAACTATGAAAATACACGTTATAAATATATATATATTATCTAAAACACACGCACAAAACACTTTTAAAATAAATATATTTAGATTACACACATTTATAAGTTATGTTAGTATTCCAAGAAAGTTACCCAACCTATACTATAGGTTATGTTTCCGAAGCCATTAAAAATCCTTTCTGACAAAAGATATTATTGAACAAGACTCGCTTTCGGAACACAAGACCCAAGCTAAAGTAGCAAAGGGTTCTTCCCCGAAGCTATATAAGCCATTAGACGGACTTGCAGAGAGGGTCAAGCCGTAGGTCACTAAAATAACAGGAACTTCTGTGGATAATGTTTCAAAGCATGCAGTTCGCATATTAAATTTTGATTATTAAATTCTCGGATGATAAAAAGGACGAAAGAAAATAATAAATAATTTAATTTTTAACATTATATGCAGAATAATTGGGATGAAACACAAGTCAGATTTTATTATATGTATATCTCATATATTATATGTATTTATTTATAGATAGATGAGGCTGTTAATTCGTGAAGATCTATATTAATACGATGTAAAATAAAACAAAATAATTAATTTGTTTAATCGTCACTATATAAAACGTATATTCATTAAACGTTTACAGAAACGTGACGCGTTTCGCTAACACTGTAGCTTTCTTAAACGACGATGGTATAATGATTATTCTACAAATGAAATGAGTGTATGCACATAAATCTGGTAATTTCAGGTATATAAACAAAGAAACGATAAGCTGTTAACAAAGAAAGGAAATTATTTTCATTTCAGCGGGGAAAATTACAGTAGTAATTATGGTTTGATTATGGGTAACCCCCTCACTCCGCTACTAGCTGAAGTTTTTATGGACAATATTGAAAAATTAATTCATAAACACCCTATGAGGAATAAATTTATTTACTGGCACCGATATGTGGATAATATTTTAACCAGCTTTACTGGTATCACTAGATAATTAGATAGTTTCGTAATATATATAAATACAATCCATAGTAATATCACATTCACCGTAGAAATTGAACAAAATAACTATCAACTTTTTAGAACTTACTATTTCAAAAATAAATAATCGACGCACTGAGCAAGTCGAGAGCTTGGGGTTCCGCAGAAAACCACCTACAACTGGTCCAAACATCAGGTTCCGCTGACCATGTCAAACGAAAAGAGTTTTGTAACGCGATGGAGGGGGTCGAGAAGGACAACCGTTCCTGGGCCATAATAATAATAATTTCTTGATAAGTCATTTTTAGTGGTATTCTTTTTATTGAAAATGAGTTGCAGAATCGTATGCATAGGTTGTCAGTTCGAGAAATTGAAAAATAAAATTTCATCGATTATAACGCCACCTATCATGAATTGAACAAAATATTTCAAACAAATCCTGCGTACTTTTTCCAGTAGAATTCGAATCTGTAATAAAATATACGGGTTCCTATTTAATATTTCAAAGATACCCCCGCCTCACCTACATTATCTGCTTACTTACGTGCTCGAGATAATTTAAATGTTTCAGGTTAAAAAATACACCCAGTATAATAGCTTTCATTTTATTAGTTTGCGGAATTACACACTATCAGTTCTGTGATGGTTCCAAATCATTAAGAATTATTACTAGAGCAGACCATTTTCCGTGCGCGCCATGTGCGCCGATGTGAGGATGATTGTATTGCATCAGAACTAATAAAAAGCATTCAGTATGTGTTTGGTACTTGTTTGGACTGCATACGTAACAAAATGTCGTCGACACATAAATCGAGAAAACGACCGTTGTCAGACGAAGTGAACAAGTTCATTATGGATTTCCCGGACTTAATATACGATGGCTCAAAAATTAAATGTTTAGTGTGTAATAAATATCTAATGTGTTGGTCAGAAATACATTGTAAAAACTCGTAAGCAGTTCGAAGCACAATAATAACAAAATTAATCGACAACAGTTTATACATGAACTATGTGTAACTATGATTGTGTGTACACTGCCGTTTACCTTGTTAAGTAATTATTCATTTATTTCATTTTGGAATAAATACGCGAATCAAACATTACCGAGCACGACAACGTTACGAAGGAATTTACCGTCGGTGCGTAAACAGGTTGAAAATAAAATTAAAGCCGAACTGAAAAATAAAAAACTGTGGTTATGTGTGGACGAAACAACTGACAGCAAAAAACAATATGTAGTTAATGTGATGGCGCGTAATATGGACACACATCAACCAACGTCTTCAATTTTATTAGCATCCAGACAACTAGAACAATGTAATGCCGAAAAAATTTCAGAGGTGCTATTAGATACTTTTGAAAAATTTAAACTTTCGAAAGACCAAGTATTAATGTTAATGACCGATGGTGCCGCAACCATATGTTCTGTAGGCCGGTCTCTTAGAAAATATTGTCCTAACTTGTTGCATATTTTACAAATTCCATGCTCTACACCTTGTGGCAGAACAGGTTCGTAGATGTTATCCAGAGGTAGATGCTTTAATATCGAGTACAAAGGCAGTATTCCTGAAATCTCCAAAACGTATTCGGAAATTTCACGAATTGTGTCCCCATACGCCTGAGTCACCACAGCCGATTCTGACACGTTGGGGTACATGGTTACGGGCGGGGTTTTACTATCATGAACATTTTGAAAAAATTAAGGACGTGGTTTTATCATTCGATCCGAAAGAAAGTGCAGCTATCAATACAAGCCAGAAAAAATTTCAAGATGCCAAGATTAAAATGGATTTGCAAAGTATTCGTGAGAATTACTTGGGACTAGAAGAAGCAATAATAAAATTAGAAAGTTCATCGCTGTCGTTAGAGGAATCACTGCAAATCGTTAAAGATGTTCACGCACAACTGTGTGCTGTAGAAGACGCAAAAAGTGAAAGTGTTCTAATTAAATTTGAAAGTGTTTTAGAGAGAAATGCAGATTTTGACACCTTAACACGTATTTGTGAGGGCAGGTCTACAGATGCGTTAAGTTGCTTAACAAAGTATTTTGATTATTCGAATATAACATCTCTCGATGTAGAACGCTCGTTTTCTGAATATAAACATATTTGTTCCTCACGGCGGACATGTTTTTCAGATATAACCTTAGAAACGCACCAGATGTTGAAAATATACAATCGAGTTTCTCCAGTTTGTCAATCCTTGGAAGACGCTTAAAACGGTATGTGTTTTTTTAAATCCTCTGTCGTGCACACAATCACTGATTTCATACATTTTCCATTTTATTTATGGGTACATACAACGCTGCTATAATATGTACTATTCTTATTTTTCGTGTGTTTATGCATATTACTTTAATAGCAGAAAACCAAATGTATATTTAATTATTTCTGATAGAATAAATGTCTCTACTTCTATACTTATATCGGTAACAAGCTCATGTTGCGTCCCTATTTATCGCATATCCTAATATATTACGAATTACACTCCCATACTGGCGCGCATTGAAATTAGTCTGCTCTAATTATTACCTACGAATTAATACAGCATTCAATAATATTCAACACATGTAGTACAGTCCGTAAAGTTTTAGAAATAGAGTAATTTTGAATTGTTGTTTAAACACCTCGCTAGTCCAGACTTCAGTCTAAGCTTATCAATAACAATAAGATAATCACAGAACTTGCAGTAAATACCGTTTTTCTCTACCGTACAACATTAGCAGCGTTTAGCATGGTTTGTTTTTAGTAATACAAGCATAAGAAATATTGTTAGCTGAAAATTGAATTTATTTTATATGTTATATTACGTACTGGTAGTTTTTTATACTTGCTGTCATTTGTAGAGCCTTTTGCACTTTTCAATTCAAATATATTATAGTTCTTTATATTGCGAATCCATTGCAATATTATTTCAATATATTAAATTAGCCGAAAACATAAATTTTATTGATTGATATTTTATAGGCATTAAAATATTATGTAGCTGGTTTAAATTGAAATTGTATACGACTAGGTTAATGAAATATATCAATTATGTAATAATCTGATAATGTTAATTAATGTGTCAAAAGTCGGTGTGTTTTATATATCAATTTAATACTATTTGTTAAATGAAATGTTGCTTGATATATTTTATATTATTTATTGTTTTCAATAAATAAATTACATTATGAATTAAATGAATTTATTTGATGCCTCTCGAAGAGTAAATCGTAGTCGTCTCCTCTAGCAGTATAGGTAATGCATACTTATTTAGACTCGAAGTAAAGTAAAGGCTTTTAAGAACTACGTTCATAAAATATTTGGAAGTTCCGAAGACGAATCCTAGTGATCTGAATATTAATTGTTACACTTCGCATATATTAAGATTGTTTTTGATTCTATTTTTAAATTATATTATTTACAAATATCGGGCCCTTCAATAGGTATGACCTATTTTAACCCTAGAACACAAACTGCGAAACCGCGTTAATCCAATTATTAAGACGTAAATTTTAGAATTATTAAATTTATGTGTAGAACTGAATTACTGTCAATTCAATAAGATATACAATACACAAACTTCAGGCTTTGCGATGGGTAACCCATTGAGTCTAGAAATGGCAGATATATTTATGAACCATACGAAAATAAAATAAGCAAACACCCGTTATATAATAATTGCATTTACTAGTATAGATATGTGGATGACATACTAGTATGTTTTAAAGGTACAGATAGACAGTTAAAAGCTTTTCAAAGCCATAGCACTATCCACCTTAATATAAAATTTACAACTGTAATGGAAAAAGATAAGTCAATTAATTTTCTAGATCTAACAATTTCAAATGTAATAGGGAAACACGAATTTTCAATATACCACAAACCAATACAGACACAACAATACACACGAGGTCCTTTCACCCCATTTCACACAAATCAGCATACGAATCCATGATACACAAACTAATAAATATACCTTTAAATAAGAACAACTTTGATATAGAATTCAATAGAATATACACCATAGCTGTCAATAATGGATACTCAGTAAATTTAGTAAATAAAATTTTGCAACGCAAACTAAGAACTACACAGGTCTACTAAATTAAACATTTTGACAGATTTTTTTATTTTGAAAACTGATTTTATATAATTTTGGTAGGCTGATTTCAATAATTCTATGCATTTATTTGTATCACGTAAGGTTTTTTTGCAAATATTAAATGAAAAAAAACGATATTTCTAAAAAAAATTATTTGTTTATTGAGTAAAAAGGTGGAATACAAGTTAAAAAAGTGGAAAAAAATACTTTACTCAGTCTTTTTTAAGTGAAATCTTTGTCTTTTTGTCAGAAAGCTGCGTTGTCCGGACATTCGGTTGTATGTTTTTAAGGGCTTATCCCGTTTTAACATCCAGCAGTAGTCCGCCATCTTCGTTATGCTCCATCTGCCTTGGTATCGCCGTTCCATTTCCTTAATGTCTTGGTGAAACCTCTCTCCCTGTTCTTCGCTAACTGCTCCAAGATTTTCAGGAAAATAGTTCAAGTGTGAAAACAGGAAATGCACTTTCAAACTCATATTACAACCTAGACGATGAAAGTGTTGTAACATATTTTGAACAATATTTTCGTAGTTTTCGTCCATAGAGTTCCCAAGAAACTTATCAATTACTTCTTTAAATGAAACCCAGGCGTTTTTCTCGACATTGGTCATTGTGTTTCGAAAATCCTTGTCTTTGCATAATGTTCTTATCTGCGGCCCAACAAAAATACCTTCTTTTAACTTGGCATCGGATAAGGCTGGAAATGTCTCGCACAAATATTCAAAACACTGTCCATTTTTGTCTAGGACTTTAACAAACTGCTTCATCAAGCCAAGTTTGATATAGAGAGGAGGCAGTAAAACTTTTTGGGGTCAACCAAACTATCTCTTAATACATTTTTGCTACCAGGTGTAAGGCTTGTTCTAGAGGGCCATTCTATTTGAGTCCAATGTCTATCCCTTGCTCGACTATCCCACTCACAAATAAAGCATGGAAATTTTGTATAACCTCCTTGTTGTCCTAGTAGCATGCACAGCACTTTAAGGTCACCACAAAGCATCCACTGATGATCTTGGTAGTTTATTTTCTTTAAAAGAAGTTCAAAATTTTCATTCGTTTCCATTAAATGTACCGAATGGGCAACGGGAACCGAGGCCAGCTCGTTACCATTGTGCAATAAAACGCCTTTTAAACTACGCTTACTTGAGTCAATAAACAGGCGCCATTCTTCTTTTACATACGGCACATTTCCTAATTTTGAAATTAAGTCAGGAATATTGTTGCAATACACTAGCGGTCCGTCTTGAGTAAAATATTGACATAACTCTTTTTCGCGATCCCGGTAAAAGCTTGATGTGACGCCAGGTGCCAGTAAATGTTTCTCTCGAAGTCGGGAGGCTAACAATTCGGATGCATCCTTTGGAAGGTGCAAATCTCTAATTAAATCATTTAGTTCGCTCTGGTTAAACACTTCGGGCTCTCTGAAATCTGGTGTGAAATCTGAGTCATCTGGGTCGCAATTAGATTCCTCTGATTTTGACGACATGACGTTTCCTATTGCTTTTGGGGCGGTAGGTATCGGTACATCTGGTCCATGAAGAACTGGTCGAATAGCAGAGTCAAGATTGGGATACACAATTTGTTTCTCATTTTTTCTGTTGAATCCTTGAACATTACACAAACAAAAATAACAATCATCACCGTGATTTATAGGCTCTCGCCATACCATAGGAACACCAAAGCTTAAACATTTCTTCCTACCCAGTATGAGGAGCCCAGGACTTGTCTTGGTCGCCAATTTTTACACCAAAATAAGCGTGGTATACATTTTTCACAAACGAAGTTATAGTTTGCCTCTGCTTTACTACGACATAACTACCACAGATATAACAAAAGTTATTCGGATTGTTCACACAATGTCTTGTATCCATATTTATACGTTCTAGAACACTTAAAATACGCAACAACGAAGACAACAAGCGCGCGGACTCAGTAGCACGACGACTAACACAACCAAACTGCACATAAGCAGGTTTCAACGTTGTATTGACGCTTCTGCGCCGACTCTGTTGCTTCGCTGAGAAATCTAATATTAACCAGTGTTGTCAAATCACATTTAATTTCATAAAAATCAATTCATTTAAAAATCATGCCTAACATGGAACAAACATATTCTTGTCATAGGTATGTATATTAATAAATTAACATTTTTAAGTTATAGAGCGCTATAAAAAAAATTTACGTGATAGAGCAAAAATATGGCGTTCTTTTTGGAATAAGGGCCCCCAAACATATACAAATTAGCTTACAGCTTTCAAACATCTAAACCACTGTAGACCTGTGTTATTAAGATAAAATCAACTTTGAGAATCTTAAATATAAATATTGGGCATTTAGACCGGCCGATTCTGAAACAGTAAAAAAATATCACATTTTAGATACGAGATCATAACAAAAACTAACATAAATAATATTCTAACAAAAGTCGAGCATCTTAGCTATAGGAATCAATAACTAGCACCTTTATTTTTCAAATATAAATAGCTTTAAAAAAATATGAAGGGTATGTTCCCAAAGAGAGAATGTTGGCTTTAAAAGGTTTTAAAATAACGATTTCGGCTGGGGTGATTCTCGGAAATATTATTAACGTCAAATGATACAAGTTTTTCATTATTAGGTATTGAAAATTGTTGATTCTATCAATTCATTTGAATGAATGCTTCATACTATGCTGTCGCTTAAAGTTAGTATATTTAATAATCATATCTATTTTAAATTATGGATCTTCACCAAGTAGTTTTTTCTAAATGAGATCATTATAGTGTATCTCAAAAACTAACTAGATCTGATGGACCAGATCTAACAGTTGTTTTGGATTCTACATCTAAAAATCACCTAGAAACTGATAGAAAATGGCAAGCACTAAAATATGTGTTAGACTGTGTTATTTTTAGCCTGTATTAGATTGGTAATCGACCTTTCTTTTACTTAAATATATATGCATACATTTACCGTGCGGATAAGATAATTTTCTACATTTAGATAATATTTTCCTACTAGCTAGAGAGTAATTATTCAGAAACCGCGCGTTCTTTCTGAGCAGACCAAATTTAGTTGTACTATTTTAAATTCAATTTAGTGAAACGTCATATATTTTCTGAAACAGCAGAGAGGTAAATGAATGTGTTTAATTTTTCCATTTTACGAAACAGAAATTACGTGCGTATATAGATTTATGACAGCTGCAATGTTATTAAAAGCGTGGAAGAATATTTTATCCGAGACTCCGCCTGAAACATAAATTTAGTTAATAGTCACGCCGCAAGTGTAATTTCTCACCTTAACGGGAAAAATGTATCAAGAACTAAGCTGAAATGTATCCGTGTTGCATGTAGATTTGTGCAAGCGACAGAGAACAATTTTATTAGATTACAGCATTTTCTAGTAGAATGTATTCTTTGCTTTGGTAATTACTGCTTTTGGTTAAGTGGTTTGGTTAAGTTTATGAGACCTTTTAAGAATAAAAGTGAGATATTATGTTCATTTTCTGTTGTAATAAGTATTAGATACGAGTAAATTAAACGTTCGTAGTAACGATAAATATTTAGATTACATTCAAGAAAGATACGAGAGAGGAAAACATGAACACAAGAACATATTGTGATTCAGATTCGATGAATAAAACACATCGTAACTAAGAATAACTATATTAATGGAAACCAGTGATACTAAAAATAACTAACCATAAATAACAGTGCGAATTTGTTGCATTTTCGCGAAGTAATATAAATCTAATCAATTTTAGTATCCGTGTACGACACTTTTATTTTTTGAACTCTACATTTTTATCTCCCGAAGAAGCAACAAACTCGTTGCGAAATATAGAGATAATTAATAAATGAGTTTTAATTGACAGACAGCTTGCCCGTTTTTAATTTATTTTAACCAATATAGTACGGCCGATAATTTCTTTTAAATTATATATATATATATATATATATATATATATATATATATATATAAACTATAAAAAATTCGTATATTCGTAATTAGCGTTGTTTCTGAAAGCATATTTACATAAATAACAGTATTTATATTTATATTATTTCACGACGATCACTAGTCGAATAAATCATCTTTCGCTTGAGTGCTTACATAGTCATCGGGAGTATCTAGATTATTTTCTTTCTGGTGGACCGGGAAGCCCATGACTTGCACATCGGGTGATGTTATCGCTTATGTAGTCGGCTGATGTAACGTCGCATAACACACCACATTGCTCCCACCTTAAAGAAAAATTTTCATCCCGAAACATGCCATCCTTTTTTATCATCGAGTGATGGGGAAATCTACAGGTAGGACCTTTGTTGCTTTGTCTGGGTGGAAGGGAATATTCAGACCGGTAACTGCAGACCAAAATCTTCATACCATATTTTGGAATAACACCTCTAGCATACTTCTTACAATTTATACAATAGTTACGGCACTAGTTACTACAATAGTTACTGCTAATCTAAAAATGTCTTGTCGTAACATTTGTTCAAGCAAATGCACCAAAGCCTTCCGTAAGTTAGGCTCGGCTTCAGACTTGACAGTTCTTTCGTGACCAAATAAAATATGGATTGTTCGTTGTTTATTATTTGTAGTCTCTTCCCATTCGCCGATTTTTGCTGCCTTAATTCTCGCATTCTATCGAATATCTATTTAAATCCTTTGGCAATTCCTCTAGATATCTACAGAGTCGGATTACGTAGTCCGACGGCACAGTAAACAAATCTTGCTGCTTCTTGATGATCATCCCAAATCAAGTTTTTCTTGAACCAGAGTGCTTCTCCATGAAGTCTTAAAAGGTTGGTCGCCGATTTTGTCGTTATTATCTCCAGAGTATAGCGCTAAGCAATTAAAATGCAGGGCTCTTGGTTTACTATTAAGTGTTCGATTTATACGGCAAAATACATCGTTAATCCGTTTCAACACCTCGTAACCGCTCGTAACAACCCTCGCAATTCTTTTGATGATTTGATGATAAGCCTAGGCGTCGTTGTGGATTATATAATCAAACCAACACATTACCTGGAACCACCTTCTCCAGGGTGTCACAGCTTTCCTCCATTCTATCACTGGCATCCTGGATATTTTGTCTTACTTGATCATGAATATTTTGCTGCCTTTGTCTAGGAGTGCTAACAAAACTTTACCCTGCAAGATCTTCGCCAAAGCTTCAAATTACAGGGCAACCCGAGTTTTCTGCCAAATAGCACATTTGCTGTCAATAGCCCACTAGTTTCTTGAACAGATGCCCTGTACGCCATCAAAAATAATGGTAGGTGCTCGTCCCAATCTCTCTGATGTTCAGAGACTACTTTGAATAAATGCCTGATCATGGCCTTGTTCATCCGCTCTACCATTTCATCTGATTGTGAATGCACAAAAATGCATACATCTTTTTGAAAAGCCGGACTCGAAATTTTGCCCTTGATCTGAATAATGTTTCAGGAGTGCACGAAAACTACCGACGAATTCTTTCACGATTACATCCATTATAGTTGCAGCCTCATTATTGGGTAGAGCATAGGTTTCGACTCATTTAATGAAATGGTCCATAATCACTAGGATGTACTTATTTCTTTTGTGGCTTTTTGGAAAAAGGTGAGCGGCACCTATGGCGATTCCTCCGAACGGGCTTCCCACATTGTATTGGCAAATAAGTGCACGTCGACTTTTTGGCGCTATCAGCACATTTTCTGAACTACTATCTTACATCTCGTAAACAATTTACTAAGTAGATGGTGCACTTTCTCCAGCGTCTTTTTTAACGCCAAAATCTCTTCCAAAAGCACCATTGTGGAGTTCTCGCAATACTTAAGATTCTTTTATGCTTTTCCTAGGAATCGTTTGCATTTTTCGCTCGACTAAATAGTTATTTTCCACTTCACATCGCAGGAGATTATCTTCTATGATCAAGAAATCTAATTATCCCCAGTATGATTTCAATTCTCGTGAACGGGAAGCAATTTATTGCCAGATTCGCCTTTGCTCATTTTTCATTCAAGTCCTTGAAACTATAAAATCAGGATCAGCTTCTTCATATGTGCGCAAATTGTCAGGGTGCCATTGGTCATCGACTACGATAGTTCGAAGAGCGTTGGTTTGGTATAAGGCTGCTCTTTTGGCAAGCGTCTTTGGGTTTTCTGTTGCTCTGCCTATGTCCTCTTGGTCACCTTGCCACACTTGTTTCGAATGTAACCAATTTCTCTACCACTTCAGCATCAGAGTCCTCTTTTATGTGGTTTTATTTGGTTTAGTATCCGACTGACCACTTGCTCCATGAATTCTTCATTTCCTTGGTTGTCGATAGTACAGATTCGAACATGGTTCTGGGTGATCTGTTTTGCAGTTTCAAACCCAAGTGTTTGCGTCAAGGCATCGGTCATGGTCTTCAGTAGTGCCAACCTTAATATCTGCTACTCAGAGACCTTCTATGAGCCTCTGGACCGTCAGGTGCTCAATGAAATTATCTGGCACTATTGGATATGCCGAACCAGATGGGCATTGTCTGCCTCAAATTCCTGAACATTCTCGCAATTCCTCTGTGACCGATTCTTTAGTTGGGTGTGGTATACCTGCTCTAAATGAGCATTGCCATTTTTTACCTCCAACCGTTTAATAAGCAATAGCCTTCTCGACAAATAACCATGCGTTTACTTGTGCCACTGCTTCGAATTGCGTCAGGTAAGTCGCTCATGACAATTTTCGATCAAAGTTCTAATCTTTGAGATAGCCAGAGCTTCTACTTTTATTTCGATGTGCCGCCATAGCTCTTTTGTTGACCCGCTTGCGATGACTCATAGCTACTGGTAATTTTATTTGAGCCATTATTGCCTCTAAAAGTCAAAAATGTTCTCCAATTTTCTCCTGCACAGAAATAAAGACTTCTTCCTTTAATGCTTCGGAGTTCTTTGCTAGTCACTGTTCTAGAATTTTCTTCAAAGTCCTCGAATTTTTAAAGTTTTTTTGTTTCATTTGTTATAAGTCTACTCCATTTGTTCCAGGCTTTTCTTGAAGGCTCTAGAATTTTCCAATAGTTGTTTTTCCAAATTTTTCTCTAAATTTATGGAGGTTTCCAGGCTCCTCTGTTGCATTTATTTTATTTGAGCTTGCGAATCCATTAGACGTTGCTCCAAAGTTTTCTTTAAAATTCTAGAAGAATTTGAATTTGCGAATTCTGTTCCACTTTGTTAACAGCGAATCCATGTCAGCGTCCCCACTTAAAGCTTGGAATAAATAATTCCCTGGATCACTGCATTCATTGCATTCATCACACACCTCGAAGTAGTTACTGGAGCATTGCTTTATTACCGGTTGGATCTTTGCCTCTTTCTTCCAGTTCACACTTCAAGTCAGCTACTTCTAAATAGGAGAGTTTTACTTTAGCAAAAATTTCAGAATTCATCTCCCATCGTGATAATAAATACCATCTCTGTAGATAGTTCATCGTACTTTTCTAACATATACGTTCCCCAGTCTGCTTGTCTTCTATCTTATTCAACAAATGTGGAATTCTCCGAGTTTTCAGCTTTCTTAAAAGCAGATACTTGTTTTTAAAGTCTGCGATAAATAATTCAATGTCTAATATTATTTCTCTCTCCCTCTCTATTTTTATTCTCTTTCATCTTGGTTTATTTCTTCATGAGCACTTAAAAAGCATAAATTCATAATATTAGTAACTAGCAGTAGTTAATAGTAATAATTCATGTCTTAGCATCTTCCAACGCTAATAATACAGAACTTTGGATCATTGGCAGACCGTACGTTATTGTTATGTCTATGTCAGTGAAATTATTTAAGATATTTAGTTGTCGACATTCATCTTAAACAATAACAAAAAACAGAAAAACCTTTCTGGTGACGAATTCGATTTAGAGATGATATGCCAGTAATTTATGACCACACATCGGCTAGTAATGAAGGACAATTGCCTTTTGTTGTATGAGACTTCGTCAAATGTAGTAAAAAAGTGTAGTCAAAAAAAACATTCGGCACAATTTCCGTATTAATTATTGAACATTATATTATCTTTTACAATAAAAAAATTATATCTCTTTATGCTTTACTTTTAATTTTGAACGATTTCTACTGGAAACTCTTAAACTAATACAATTTTTTTATTTTGGTCCGCAGCTATAGCCTACTACAAAGAATTTTCAAAACATTCCATTATTGCGATTACTCAAATATCTGAACAAAATTCTGAACTATCATTTGTATGTGCATTTTACCTTTGCCTTACCTTTATGAAAATTCAATTGGTTGTAATGCGGATGGATTTAAGAGATTTCTATTTATTTTAGTTGGAGGAACTAGTAAATAATCGAGGATAAATTAATCAGTGGAAATAAATAATTAATTGCCACGGAATCTGGTTCAATTCGCAGAAATTCTTAGAGAATTTTTTACTGTAAAACACGAAGAAGAATCATTCCAGTGCAGAAAGTTTACACACCTTCATTAATTTTATGTACCTTCGCTCGCTAAAAATTTTACCAACCTATCTATGACGGGGATCTATGCCATTATTCAACTTCAATTTACATATTTATAATATTATAGACCCTAAAGTTTTGACCTAGTTTATTAACTCATTGCACGATATGATGTAACAAAATAATCCTATTTAAATACACATAATTCAGCTTCTAATACAGTTATAAGAATTATGCATTCTTTCTGGTAGCTAGTGTTATAAGTAGAGAACGGACACGCTTACCACCCAGTGCAGTACTGGCGAAAGGCTGTAATAAAATATTTAATTTTATTTATATAATTGGAAAACGAACGGGTGGTGATCTATAAAATTACGAAATACATATTTATTTGTTGAAAAGTTGTATTTATAAAGTTTTTAATTTTATTTATATAATTGGAAAACAAACGGGTGGTGATCTATAAAATTACGAAATACATATGTATTTGTTGAAAAGTTGTATTTTTAAAGTTTTTAATTTTATTTCTATAATGGGAACATTTTTATTTGTTCATTTTGTAGTTCAAGTTGAGTAAGGGAGTATTAATATTGACTAGCAATAGTTTCTCAAGGTTTTCTTCTGTCAATTTTGTTCTCTTTGAATTAAGTACATCCTTATAAATAGAAAACGTCCTTTCTACATCGCAACTGGTTATAGGTGCATACTGGAAATATTATTTTATTTCTTCATATTTAGCCGTTAGATTTTGTGGAATTGTCTCCATACATAATTGCTGCAATGTAATTAAATCTGGATTTCTATTAAGAATTGCTTCAAACTTTTGCCGAAGGTCACATCCGAAGTCACTTGGAATACTTTTCAAATTATTAACAGCCACATCTAATGTGGTTAATCCGTAATTTAATTTGAGATTTCGATTTTCAAAATAAGTGATTAGTTTTGTCAATTTTAGAAAGTGTTCGTGAAGAAAGTACAACTGATTTTTTTAATTTGGGATTTGTGTGAGCTCCTTGCACTCACCAATACTTCCAGCATCCTCCTTTAGCAGTGTTACGAAATATTTTAGACTATCGAAATTCTCAGCATAATAACTAGTAGCTTCCAGCCATGTTCCCCATCTAGTTATTACTGGAGTGGGAGGCAGTGACAGAGATGGAAATTTTTCCCCGAAAAGAGCTACTCTCAATGGTGGTTTTCTGAAAACTTTTTTAAAAGCTGATACAAGTCTATCAACTTCCGGAAAAGTGTCTCTGATATATTCACAGATTCTGTGGAGAGCATGTGCTACACAAGTAATATGCAGCATATTAGGATATGTTTTCTTCAATAGTCTGCCTGTTTTTAACATATACGCAGCACTATCACTGACAAATAAAAGTATTTTTTCTTTGTACGTGGCGTCCGAATGAAGCACTTTTTGCATATTCTCCTTAATGGTTTCAGCAACTGTTTCCGCATCAACTCTATTTATAACACTTGTTGCTATTACATATGAGTTATAGGGAATAGTTGGATGTAGTACACCAGCTACAACATTTACCACACAGCGTCCTAACATATCCACCGCTTTGTCGGCGCTTATCCATATGTATTGATTTAAAAGATGGCTTCTAATGCGTTCTACTGTTCTCGTATAGCACCTAGAAACATAGTATTTGCGTAAAGTTGATTCATCAGGAACATTTCGACCAGTATATTTTTGAAGAAATATTTTTAAAGTGGGATAGCTAAGTTTATTTAATGGAATATTAGCCGCCATAAAAGTTTTACAGAGTTCAGATGTGTTTGCGATCCTAAGTGACGAATTTTTGACGATATTTTACGGATTTTGTAATAAATTTCGGAATCACTGACAATGGACATACAATCAGTATGACCGTCAATCCAACTCGCCATTGTTTTACAATGCCGTTCTCGACATTCTTCCATATCATGTCTGAAAAAGTAACTTAAACAATGCTCTAGATCTAAATAAATGAAAACTAAAAATGTGTGCGTAAGTTATTGAAACTGAACGAAAGTCAATGCACACTCTTACGTCGAGATAATTGGTAGAAATAGATTCAATCAAACGATATTAAACAGGATCTATCACAAAAACTACGATGTAATTAACAGTTAAAACTATGAAAACAAGAAACTTACTCACAGCACTTTATTTATCTTACGAAATATAAACTAATAAATAAAATACATTATAAAAACCCCGCTTCTATCTACGCTCATGAAAACACTTTATTCTCCGAATACAATAGCTGGCTTGTCCATTGTTATCGCGGCGAGGCCAGGTGTCCGAGTAAGTCAAACAAATACTTCATTGAATTACGCCGGGATGTACTGAGCGACGTTATACACAATTCCAATTGCCGATTGCGTTTTATGGAAATTGCGTCCGTTCTCTAGTTATAAGTTTAAGATTAACGTCATATATTTTGTGATTAGGTAAACGTAAAGATATCATTGCGCTCAAGAGGAGATAGAGCATTAAAATATTATAGTGCATTATTACAATATAATTACAATAGAAAAACCTTCGAATATTTGTAATGAGTGTCAAATTAATTAAAGAAATTAAAATTTCGTAATATAATTATTAGTTATGTACATATTATTTGGTAGCAGTTGCGTGTAATTTTGGAAATAACCTGAATACATGCAATTAAAGTAACCGATGCAATTAGACGTACGAATTCTGTCATGTTGCGTGTACTGATTTTAAATTTCCTTTTTAAAAAAAGAGAATGTATGAGCAACTATTAAATTAATTTATATCCATAAATTGTGACAATTATGCCGTTAGATAAATATTTCAGATTAATAATATGATCCTACTTTTACATATAGGGTTTTCAAATAACAATAAATATTCCACAAGATTTCTTTTGAGCCAAGGATGTTGGTAACATATTAGTATTACTTCGGTGCAGTACGATGATTTATGGACAATCTAGTTCGTGTTGTGTGCGTGCATGTATGTTTTGCACTGAGTTTCTACTGTAGATATGAAATTTATATCGATATTTGATTTTTAATGGTATTTTGCGCAAACAATCTCTTTTATTAATGTTGGTTTGAAATATAGTGCAATGTGCAAGAAATTGCTGCGATGGATTTTCGTTCTCTTCGCAACTTTTAAACAAGATTGATTGCTGCTATATAAAACAATTGATTTATTGAATTTAATAGAAATTAATGAAGCGATTACGTTCTAATTTCGAATTTCGCAAGAATACCGGAAATGTATCATTAGCGGACCTTTTCCGTAGAATTAAATAAACAGTCTTTCAAATTGTACATTGAGAATAGAAACTAATATTCTAACACTAAGAAATAAGTAATTAAACTTCTAGTTTCAAAAAAATTCTTTTATTGTAAACACTACAATATTGTTTCGCCATACAATGGCTTCATCAGGTGGATGAATACTGATGAAGCCATTGTATGGCGAAACAATATTGTAGTGTTTACAATAAAATAATTTTTTTTGAAACTAGAAGTTTAATTACTTATTTCTTAGTGTTATAGTGCAGTTTCAACAAGTATCTCCTTCGTCAATTAACTAACTAATATTCTTTTTACGTAAAATTAATATGTATATTCACATTCATTAGATTATTAAAATTTCAAAGAATAACGTTCAAAAAGAGACATATATTCGTTGCCTCTTTGAGGGTATAATCAATTACACTAAATAACAATAATAGTCTAGACTAAGTGTAGCAAACTATAGAAACTATATTCAATACATATGCCGAAGTCGTAGATATACAGGCTTTTTCACGTAACACGTTCGTTAGAAGTTCTCTATGTTAACGCCTTAGGATACTTTTGAAAATTTGTGGCACGCAATCTGGATACTTGATGTATGGCGCCATGAGCGCCGGTATGGGAGTGTAATTCGTAATATATTAGAATATGCGATAGAATAGGATCATGTTACCGATATAAGTATAGAAGTAGAGACATTTATTCTATCAGAAATAATTATTATTATAATAATTATAATTATAATTATTATAATTACAATACAATCGTCCTCACATCGGCGCACATGGGGCTCACGGAAATTGGTCCGCTCTACTCATGAATCACTTTCGGTTATACCGGAAATCATAGCCAACTTTGATATTTTAAATAGAATGTTATATTTTTTATTGCTTTTCTAGATTCCTTGTATAGTATACAGTATACCTTTTATTATATTTTATTATATTACTTTTCAAGGCTTACTATAACTATTTTTCTTGATAATATTCAATTTAGAAAATAATCATTAATAACTCTAAAAATATGGGAGATACACATAGGGAAACCTATACCTGTACGATGCAAAATGTTTATCTACTTACTATGGCGTGCTGATCTACAGGTTGTTCCAATTAAAAAAATCGGTTTTTCTTTAATTAAAAATTACTTAAATAATCAATAAATTTCGAACACCCTGTAAGAGATTTCTTAAATGTTTAGACATTACTCAGCATCTTATACCTTTCGCTGTCTCCAGTAGGAATATGACGTAGTTTAGATCAAATACGCCTGAGATATATGGGGAGTAAAAAGTACATTGACAAACAAAAAATTTAATACAAAAGTATTTTTAATAATATAAAATATTATTAAAAATGGTGTGTGAAGAACACAATACAAGTTATATATTTGTGAATGTATCTCCTCTCCAGAGACGCAGATACGTATTTCACCTTTCTACAGGATCGTCGGTACGCCCCTGCTGGAGAAGACACAAAAATCAAAATCATTTAAAAACAGTTAATTTTTTGCAAAAGAAATCTTAATATAAAGTATTATAGTACTTTACATGGAATCTAGAAAAGCAGTAAAAAGTATAACATTCCGTTTAAAATATCAAAATTGGCTATGACTTCCGGTATAACCGAAAGTGGTTCATGGGTGTAAATATTCGATTTTGACACATCAATTATAAAGATTACGTGCCACAAATTTTCAAAAGTGTCCCAAGGCATTAACATCTTCAAACGAACGGGTTACGTGAAAATTCCTGTATAGGTATGTGCGATTCAAAGCACATAGTCCTTTTTACACTGCTGTGTGTTTTGTTTGGTTAATAAAAGTATGTATTTCTCTAGACTCTGTATATTGTTTGTATATCTCAGGGCTATATCTTTGGGTTCCTACTTAATAGGCCTCCCATTCAATGTAAATGTAACGAAATAATACAACAAGATTTAATTTGTTAAAATTCTTCACAAGTCATTTATTTTTATTATATTATTTAAAATATTTTTATTTCTGTTTTATAGACTCCAAATAATATTGTGCGTTAATTACTTACTCAAATCTTTCGCCGATTCTTCTTAATAATTTTAGTTGCAATTTTAAATTAAACTAACTGTATAAAGAAAATGTTTAATACAAGATTAATAATTATCAATCGAAAGTGCTTCTAACTGTAATCGTCGATGTATCAATTAATTTTCAAATTATTATTAGCCACATCCAATGTGGTTAATCCTTCATCTAATTTGAGATTTTTATTTTCAAAAAGAGTGACTAGTTTCGGCAAATTTCCAAAGTGTTCGTGAAGAAAGTACAACTTTTTTTTTTAATCTGGAATTTGTATTAGTTCCTTGCACTCTCTGCATAAAAACTAGTTGCTTCCAACCATGTTATCCATCTAGTTATTATTGGAGAGGGAGGCAGTGACAAAGATGGAAATTTTTCCCTGTAAAGAGCTACTCTCTATGGTTCCTTTCTGAAAACATTCTTTAAAAGCGGAGAAAACTTCCGGAAATGTGACTTTGATATATTCAAAAATTCTGTGAAGAGCATGTGCTACACAAGTAATATGCAACATGTTAGGATATGTTTTCTTTAATAGTCTGCCTATTTCTAACATATATGTCACTGACAAATAAAAGTATTTTTTCTTTGTACATGTCGCCCGAATGAAGCATAAGCAAGAAGAATTGTGCATGTTCTCGTAAACGGTTTTAGCTACTGTTTCCGAATCAACTGTATTTATAACTTTTGTTGCTATTACATATGCGTTATATGGAATAGTTGGATGCCGTACACCGGCTACAACATTTACCACACAGCGTCCTAATATATCGGTATATACTGCTTTTCTTGTAGCACTTGGAAACATAATATTTGCGTAAGGTGGTTTCATTAAGAACATTTCAACCAGTATATTTTTGGAGAAATGTTTTGAAAGTGGGATTGTTAAATTTATTTTATGGATTATTTGTCACCATTAATGTTTAACAGAGTTCTTCGTTAAAATTGCCAGATTTCAACTGGTCTAATTTCTGTGTATGTGTTTGCGATGTTAAGTGACGTAAGTGCGATTTCTTGGAATTTTTTAACGATATTTTACAGATTTTGCAATAAATTTCGGAATCACTGGTAATGGACATACAATCAATATGACCCTTAATCCAGTGTTTCTCAACCTGTGGGGCGCGCCCCCGCAGGGGGGCGTTATAAAACTAAAGGGGGGCGCGAGCAAGGCGAGAAAAAATAAGAAAAAACATTAGTAAAAAGATCACTCAATTTACTCAAAGAAAAGGAAAATACATTCTGATATAATAAAAAACAAATTGCACGTTTACACTGATATATAATGCACTTATAAATAGAATACAACGTATTTATTAATTAACTTAAAAATATTAAATTTAGAACAGGATTAGTAATTATTAGTGACTTCCTTGGGCCTGTCTCGCAGAGCAAAGTTTTTCGAAAGAAGGTTTAATATTAGAAATTGACACTCTAAGCTCTTTTTCTATATTTAGCTGTGATCTATATTTTGTCTTCAAAGCAGCCACCGTAGAAAATCCGGTTTCGCAAAGGTAGGATGTGGAAAATGGTAACAGTATACGCAGTGCTCTTGATTTTAGTGCAGAAAACTCATCATCCAACCCTGCCCAAAATTCAAAGAGTGATTTATTACGAAACTGTATTTTTATTTCGCCACTTGCCGTGAAGTCTATAAAGATTTCTTTTTCGGCAGTTGAGAGACCTCCGGAAGTATTTCTAACCCTCTCGTAACTTGCTATCAAGTTGAGGTCAGCAAGAAAATACTTTTTAATATTCTTTGCCAGTATGGTTACATGATTTTCAATGGTTACCAAAATAACTGCTATATGTTGCTCTCCAGCCTTGTAAGATTTGACACATTCATCCAAATTTGCAAACATTTCTAGTTTTTTTGCTTTACATTTCTACTCCACAATTCTAGTTTTCTACAAAAAGCATTAACTTTGTCACTCGTATCCAACACATGTTAGTTTGCTCCTTGGAGTTGAAGATTCAAGGTATGTAATTTCTCGAATATGTCGACCAAATAGCTCAATTTCATCACAAATAAATCATTGCGAAAGTTCTCGGCTTCCGGTCGGTTTTCCTCTTCTAGAAAAATGGCGATTTCATCTCTTAATTCATAAACTCGTTGCAAAAATGCCCCATGTGATAACAATCTTGCCTCGCAATAAAACAGTAACGCTGAATGTACTGCACCCATGTCTTTACAAAATCCAGAAAAGATTCTTGATTTTAGTGGTCTCATTTTTATATAATTTACTACGGTTACCACTGTCGTTAGCACAAAATTCAGACCAGGACTCATTTCTTTGGAAGCCAGAGCTTCTCTGTGGATCATGCAATATGTCCAGATACACTTCGGAGATTTTTGTTTGACAAGTGCTTGTACACTTTGGAATCTTCCAGACATTGTACGAGCACCATCAGTGCATATTCCGACGCAATTTTTCCACTCTATGTTTGCCTCATTTAGGAAATCATTTAAGATAGAAAATAATGCAAGTGCTGTTGCTTTGAGTTCAATTGGTTTGCAGAATAATAGTTCTTCCACTACTGACAGACCATCACAAAATCGAACATAGGCAATTAAATGAGCGTCCTTATTGCTATCTGTGGCCTCATCAAGCTGAATTGAAAAAAGTTTGTCACGCAATTTCCCAAAAAGCTGGTGTTGCACATCTTCAGTTATATTATCAATTCGACGGGCAACAGTATCATTTGATAGAGGTATGGACTGCAACTGTTTGGCAAAACTATCTCCAAACATAGTTTCTACAATCTAAATTGCAGCTGGTAGGATAACCTCTTCACCAATAGTGTGAGGTTTTTTGCTTCTGGCTATCTGATATGAAACTTTGTAAGAGGCAAGTAAAGCTTTTTCATTTAAAGACAAAGTGTATTTTAAAAATGATTTTTGCTTTTCATACGATTTTAATTTTAATTCGAAGAATTCTCGGGGTTTGCCAACGTACTCACTATGAAGCGTTTCCAAATGTCGTTTAAGTTTGTTCGGTTTCATGCTGTCTGCTGCCAAAATTTTTCAGCAAATGACACACAGGGGCCTTTCTTCTTCATTTACTTCAGTGCTGATAAACCCAAAATTTAAATATTCTTGAGAATATTTTCTTGATTTTATCTTCGGAACAATTTTCGTCTGTGCACTTGTTGATGCTTCACTATCGTCTAATGCTTGCTTACGCCCACTTAAAAATTTATCCATGATTCTGCATATACATACACTATATAATTCTACTGCTACTTGAACTTGAATATCCTAAATTGCAGATAACACGCAAATCACAACATGCGCATCACGGTAGAGGTACAGATAGAAGAACCGACTCGACTGAGACTGGCTGGAACGAGATATAGCATTTACGCACGCCGCGCAGGCAGTCTAGAATGTTCGAGACAAATCGGAACTTCTCGCGAAGCAGCGAGGATGTCCGATATGGTGTACGTAAGACAGGGAGCAATCGATTCTGATTTTATCAATGCAGCGGATCGGTGTTGCCAACTATCAATAAATTTACCCATTTGTGGTAATTTTTAAGGTTTAACAAGATCGTAGGATGGCTTTAGCGTCAAAATATAATTAAATTAAATAGAAACTAAGATTACAATTACAATTTCAGTGAAATGGGAGGAGGGGGGGCGCGATGAAAATTGTGATTGAAAATTGGGTCGCAAATGCAAAAAGGTTGAGAAACGCTGCCCTAATCCAACTCGACATTGTTTCACGATGCCATTCTCGACGTTGTTTCATATCATATCCGAAAAAGTAACTTAAACAAAGTTCTAGATCTAAATAAATGAAAATTAAAATGTATGCGTAAGTTATTGAAACTTACAGCGACACTTACGTCAAAATAATTGGGAGAAGTAGATTCGACAAAACGATATTAAACAGGAACTGTTACAAAAATTGTGTTGTATGGTAATTAACAGTTAAAACAATGAAAAGAGAAACTAACTCACCGTACTTTATTTATCTTACGAAATATAAACTAATAAATAAAATAAATTATAAAAACTCTACACGCTTCTATCTACGCCTATGAGGAAAGAAATTTAACTGAAATATCGAAGTAATTGCGTCACAATTCAACGACAAAAAACAGATGTGCGGTTAACCGAATGAATAGTGCTATTGTACTTAGCGATGTTATAGACTTCTGATATGGTCCATCGTAATTTCGGCCCGATGCGTCCGGTCTCTATTGATATCTAAATATCAAGTTCCGTGTCTTTAACATAGTTCTACAAATTTCTGAAACACTTTTTCTGAAGTTCTATGCAGAGAAACAAAAATGCTTTAACAACTTTTTGCCGTATATGTTGAAATATATCAAACTATAAATCATAAAATGCAAATTCCAAAGAAAATTTTAACCTTGTCTTTAACTCGACTGTTTTTTTTAAGTGCTGTACATTCGAAATCTACCGAAGATATTTTATTATTTAGAATTAAATCCTCACCTATGAACGAATCAAGGGAGTATCAGTAATACATTTTTCTTTCATTAAAAGTACTTCCATATATAGAATCGGTTGTCTGTTCCATTGTTATTCTTGGTAATGCATATCGCACAGACCAACATATTTAAGTGAAAGTTATTCACCGTAATATATTGTTATATCACTGACATCTTAAGAAACATTTCTTATAAAAACTTCTCACGTATGAACAGCATTTGTAAACATGGGTAGCGTCGTTCATAAATAATGTTTTAGGGTAGAATACCGAATAGGTAACTTGCACCAGGACGACCTAAATTAAGTCAAAATTGTTGCGTACATATTTTCGTGCTGTTGTACGAGTATGTAGATATTTGGAAATGATTCGTCGGAAAAAGTAAAAAATCACCATTGCATGTATTATTTAACGTAAAAATATTTAATCTTCGTAACGGGTGTTCATTTGAAAAGTCAATCTAGTAGCATGTGATTTACTGAGAACATCTTGAAGTATGTCGTAAATTAAAATTTACTACTTAACCTGAAGTCGTATATTTTGACAGTTTCATACATACAAATAAATAACAAATGTGATTGATATTATCAAATGTCATTTGGATTTACGTTTACGGAACAACGAACACATACATATATATATATATATATATGCGTCTTATTCTATCAAAATTTCAAAGTAACCTAGATTGACTTTTCAAATGAACACACGTTATATAGCTCTGAATATCTCTTGTAACGTATATACAAGATTTTTGCGTATATTTCAAAATGCATTTAGTTCTAGAAATTAATAGAAATATGTTAAAAACATATCTGTATCTGTACACATAGATATACACAATCTATGAGGGGTATTTTTTTATGTTATCTACCTAACTATGAAAACAAAATGCTATCGTGACAATTTCCATACGTTAAGTTCCTGTGACAGTTTATAGTATCATATCCAAGTTTGGATCGCATCGCTTAACGTTTGTTACATTCGCATTCGTTTAAAGAAGAGAAAATAAGTGATTTGAAACTTGAACATAGAAGCGTCATGAAATTTTTATCAAAAGAAGGCAGTAGTCTGAAGAATATTCATAAGAGGATGCCCGCAGTGTATATTGAAAATAATCCGTCTCGTTTCCAAGTCAAATTTTGGTGTAAGCAGTTCAACTGGGGCAGAGAATCCAACGCGTCGAAGACCTCTGGAAGCATGAACTGAGGAAATCACGAACAAAGTTGAAGATTTGGTGTCGACTAACTGCTGAGTGAAAGTTTCAGTTATTGCTAGAGAAGTAAGAATATCAGAAACTAGTGTTTTTCAAATTCTACATGAAGGTCTGGGAATAAGCAAAGTATAGGCACAATTGATTTCTAAGCTGCTTAGTTCCGAAAGATAATTGTGTAAAGGACAAATTTGTGCAGAAAATTTGACTGTTTTACCTCAAAATGAAGAATTTTCATCTGGAATTGTAACTGGAGATGAAACTTTGGTACACCATTGGTACCCTCCCCAAGAGTCCATGTAATGGGTTCATAAGGGCCTTCCACCTCACAAGAAGGCAAAAACGAAATTTTCTGCTGGAAAAGTGATGGTCGGTTTCCTGGAACTCTTATAATTGAGTATATGCCATGAGGGGCTACAATAACTGGAAGTGTCAACAAAGACACAATTAAGAATTTGAACACAGCCATACGCGACTCCACAAGTTTTCTCAGAAAACTGCTTCTGCTCGAAAACTGCTGGGTGCATAAGGCACGAATTGTTCAAGCAGCAATAAATGAATGCGATTTTGAGGAATTACTCCACCCTACAGTTCCGACCTCGCCCTATATGACTATTAACTCTTTCCAGAACTCAAAAAATACTTGAGAGGACGTTGATTTTGATCGAATGACGACGTGGAAAACGCTGTAGTGTCGTATTTTGCAGAATAGCCTTATTGAAGAAACGTAAGTGTCTTAGTGTTAATGGTTCTTATGCTGAAAAGCATTTTTTTTGTTTTCTATCTCGTTTCTTCCATAGCTGGTAGATAACATGAAAAATTCCCCTCGAATTTATCAATGGGAACTTGAACTGCAAACACATGTGTTTTGATCTAGTGATCTCGTCAATGCAGTTTTATATTAAAAAATTCACCACGAGGAAATACTTTATGGAAACATGACTTTTAAATAAAAAACTATTATTAGTACAAAAACAAGTTTAAATTTTTCTATACAGTCAGGACGCGTTGGTTGGAACAAATTCATTTAAAATCATGGGTTTCTTTTTTCGAGAAACGCTCGAATGTCGATTTTTATTTTAAGCTGTGGGTTTTCTGATGTTAAATTCATGTACACAGGTTGGCCCAAAAATAAGTTACTGTCATCAACTTCATTTTTTCAAACGGAAATACCTATTTTTTATTAGATTTTTGAATTCTGCGTCGAATTTTAAGTATGTTTCGTGTACCCTATCCTATACCCAAATTCAATTGTTATCGATAAATTTACAATTGAACATATCAATAATTGAGACCGCATCCTACAAAATGTCTTTCACTCTGTGGTCTGAAAAGGACCGATTTATTAAAAAAAAAAAACAGAACATAATGGTCAACTCAAACTGTTGACCATTAACTTCCTGACAATGGGCAAGTCAAAATTCAATTTCTTATAACACTTTAGTTAACGTTTGTGACTGGATTTGTTGTATTTCGGCTATAATTATATTCTACAATTCATCAATATTTTGCGGTTTATTGAAGTAGACTTTTCAGATAACTCTATAAATGAAAACCTGGGGCTAGATTTGGAGACCTAGCTGGCCATTCGATAAAACCACTCCTTGGGATCCATCTTTTTGGGAAAATACAGGATGGCCCAAAATGACCGAAGGGGTTTGAGTTCATTACAACTTCTTATTTAAGACATAATTATTAAATTTTTTTAAATTTTAAATACAGTATATTAATGGAGAATATTTTTAATTTAATTATGAAAAATTATATCTCGCAAGTGGTGGCCATTTTCTGCTTCGCGTATTCGTGCTCTTTCCAAAACATTTTCCATAACCTTTCGCAAAACTTCAGGTGTTATGTTGTTGATTTCGTCGCGTATATTATTTTTTAATTGCTGTATGGTTCGAGGCTTATTAATATAGACTTTTCCTTTCAAATAACCCCAAAGGAAACAGTCTGAAGCGGTTAAATCCGGTGAACGCGGAGGCCAATTAAAATCGCTTGTACGGGAAATAATTCGTTCACCAAAGATGTCGCGTAAAAGAGCCATTTTGTCCCTCGCAGTTTGCGCTGTGGCTCCATCCTGTTGGAACCATACTTGCGGATGGTTGGAATAATTTCCATTTTTTGTATAAACCTTTGCCGCACAAGTTTTATTTGTGCAACTCCACAGAACATCATTTGAATTTTCAGAACTTTTTCTGAATTCGTAATTATTTATTACAATAATAATTGTCCTTTGTTACTAATCATAGTATATCCATGATAACTAACTTGACGATAAATCAATATCGTCTGTAAATATGCAGAAATATTTAAGGAAAATATTTAAAGACCTACTTAAAGACCGATTTAGAGACTTACTTTCACCTTGAACATTTACCACCCTCGAGGTGTATCCTTGCGCAACCCGTATACGGATTTAAGAGGGATTGCTAATCCCTAGAAACTGTAGCGCAACTCGTACGCACCGATAATAACAGTGATATAGGCGCCGGACAAAATATAGAAAAGAAAAAACATTTTTTCAAAAGACAAAAAGCTCATTAAATTGAGCTCGTGAAACTGCAATTCTTTCCCCATTTAATCATCTCTGTATCTCTGCTAGTTTCCAAGATCCTCATGCTAAACATCGGCAAAAGCTCACCTATATAAGAAATAATTACAGCCGTTACTAAAGGAACAGGATATCTTTCAAAATTTAGATTTTAGTGCCATGTTGAAGTAAGCAATACACACAATTTATATCAATTTATAAGGTTCTAAATATAGATTTCGTATTGAAGAATTTCGCAGCGGAATTGTTTTTTTTGTCTGTCTTTTTTGTTACTATTATGTAATTAAAAACCAAATAAAAACAGAAAAATTACATTGACCTTCACTAAAAATAGCATCACTGACTAACGAAATCTATTTCCGCATTAATATTTAAATTTAAACTACACCTACAAATATTTCTATGAATAGAACGTCTTGTTTTTATATATATTTTTCCAATATCTCATAAATTTACGATCATGTATTACGTCTTCCAAACTTAAGGATTCATCTTTTTTTTTGTTTTGAAAAAATTTAAATTGTAAGATATTTTTAGATACGATGGGTTTCCACATGACTTAGTTTCAAAAGAGAAATGAAACTCATTCAGCGATATTTCATGCTTGCGTTTTTGTAACATGCTAAACATCAATATGTATGCAAACTACCATCATACTGTGCTTTAGGTTTAAGGAACATTGATTTACATCATATATTTATTTTCGTCTTACTTGTAGCGTTAACTAATAAAAAAAGCATTGTAATTTGCATATATTAGAAATCACGCAGAGAAGTAAAAGCAACTGCTCATTTGGAAATAATTAATGTTAATCTAGATAGGTAGTCGCAAGGAAAAAACACTTGCGACATCTTCCTGTTACGAATTTAGATGTAATATTATAAGTATGTAAATAAAATAATTACATAGTAGGCTATTTCTCTATAACTTCACGCTAGACATTACGTATTTATCCGAAGTTTTCTTTCATGAAATTTAATACATAAAGTGATTCATTTTTCAGTTATAGTTCTGAAATAAAGCGACCATTCTAAAACAGGAAAATTATTTATTGTACTCCTCTCAAAGTAAAATCAGATATTAGTGTATAAATCCTTTTTCGTCACACCTACTGCGTAAGTAAACAATTATGACACCTTTTTTTGAAACGTAAGTGACACTTTACATACCGTATTGACAGTTGCTATGGTAGCGGGCTGTAATATTTATTACGACCCTAGGGAAATAATAGCAATATTAGAAAATTTATGACAAATTTATTTCAAACATGATTAATTAACATAACTAGGAAAAATAGAATCTTGTACAAAAACTTATGATTTTGTAATATTAAATGTAAACGAACAATTAGAACAATTAGCTATCTGAACAATAGAGTCTTCTTTCTTACTAGGCAAGTTTATATTTTCAATAATGTCAACATTATTAATGGTTGGATTCCTAATGGAATCATCAACTTTTTTCTCATTTTTCTGTATCCCAGTTGAGCAAACAGCCTCTGTAATATTTTGTTTATATAAAATTCGGTCAGCTATCTGTACTTTATTTATCATTGAATCGGAAACATAGCTTTCTGCCACGGTGAAAGATTTCCATCCGCGGTGTCTTTTCAGACCAAGAACATCAATTCCTGAATCGGCTAATAATGTTGCCGAGGTCCTTCGAAAGGAATGTCCGGTGTAGGTAGTGGGGTTCTCCAACGACAAGTATTTTGCTATTTGGCTAGGAATTTTTGCGAGAGTGTTTTTTCCTACAGGCTGATTTCAACATTTACCAAAACTGTACTTTAAGAAAAATCTATCATTGGTAATATTTTCTAATCTCAGACCAATGTATTTTTTAATAATTAGCATAAAATTAATTGGATATTCTTCCTTCTCAATAATTGTAAAAGAACGTTTTAATCCATTTTTAGTATCCGGTATTTTAATTATTATTACATCATTTTTATTTTCCACATCTTGAATTTTCATTTTAATTAGTTCATCTTTCCTACAAGCCCCAGCAATTCCCATAATCATAACAACCTGCAAAAAATTAGTATAGAATGAACACGAATTAAAAAGAATCATTCTGTAAACTTACCTCCATCAACAAATATGTATCGACAGAAGCTTCAATAAGAAATTTATGCATTTCCTCTCTTGTAAAGATACTAGATTTTAACTTCATAGATCTATCACGAAAATATGCCAGCATTACACTTTCTGAAATACTCTCCACATACCTCTGGTGACACCAATCTTTGAACATTTTATAGGTTTCATTGTATCTGTTTTTAGATTTCTCCGGCAAAATCTCAGTACAAGCTATAATAGCATCCATCTCTATTTGATTCATGTTTATAAATTTTATTTAGAAACAAAAACTTTTGAAAATCTATTGCATATACTTTGACATTTATCAAAAATATAAATTTATATCGACTCAAACATGGTTACCATAGATACGACAAATATTCCTGACTTGATGTTACTAATGTGTATACATATAGTAAAAGTAAAGTGGAAAATCATTCAAATTCGTCTATTTAAAAAAAACGTAGGTATGACGAAAAATCTCATATGCACCACGGTTCGTACAGTACACTTTCATGGTCTCGAATACATGCAAACCTCGACCCTACCTCGGGTGCAATCGTATTCTCGACCATAAAACTGTACTTACGAACCTAGGTACATAAATAACTATTATGACAACAAAAAGGTCATTAAAATAATTTATAACCAATAGGATAAATTAGATAATCATTGGCACATCTATATTTTTTCGATTTTATTAAGTTTTTATGAATCCTATAGGCTTAAAAGTCTGGTAATATCTATTTTGATTATATTACTTACCTTGTAAAGTTAAATTCATTATAGTGCATGTTATTGAAAAGGCGCGAAACCTATGATTCTTTCAAAGTGCAATTTTTTGAGAACTTTCTTCAAAAAACCTAAGATTTAAATCACCGAAGAGCCTTTAATCAAACCTTGCAGGTTTGTATGATTGATTGTAGTGTATCTAATATTGTAGTTTAGGTTTTGTAGTTTAATGTTCCGATACGACATAACCTAATATTTATTCCATTGTCAATTTTATTAGTATGCCAACCACTGAAAAAAAAATCTAGTGAAAATTCAGTTATTGTCACAGTGCCAATAACTGACTTATTAAGCGATTTACATAGTAATTTAGTGACTGGCATGCTACATTAAGAGGGATAAGAAAAAACATACCTACCTACCCTTAAGTTAGAGATGATTTTTATTGACTTTAACTTTTCATATTTATTCTTACATGTACATTTTTAAAGGAATTACCATATATATATATATATATATATATATATATATACAGACTGTCCCGTAAAAAACGCCAACATTCATAATTCCGTTATTTATTGTCCGGTTTTATTTAAACAAAAAGTAAATTTAATAGCATCAAAAACACTACAAGTTAGCAGTGGTTTATTTGTTTTCAATTGTTTTCATTAATGTCAAACGACAGTCAAGTTTTTTATTTTAAATGGCAACATATATATTTTTGGCTATATTCGGATTGGTTTTTTTTTTCTGAATTCAACGATGTATAACATGTTTATTTTTGATAAACGCTTATTGCAAAAAAAAAACTTTATAAATTTCATCTTTGTCTTCCATTATTTATAAATATTCGAATGTGTCATGAAACATTGGAAATGTAAGTATTTTAAATATTATTATAAGAAACAAAACACTTTACAATAAATGTTGAAATTGCCCGCCACCTTGTTCAACACATATCGCACATCTCCTAATTACTCCAAAGGTCGCATTTAAAAGACAAGCGGCAGGTACTTCTTGACAAGTGTTAATAATTCTTTGTCTTAAAATGTCAACATTTTCTGGAGTTGTTAAATAAACTCGATCTTGTAGATAAGCCCACAACCAAAAATCGAGGGGCGTAAGATCCGGTGAACGCGCAGGCCACTCGATAGGACCGGATGTTCCTATCCACCTATTTCCAAATTGGGTGTTCAACAAATCAGTATTTACTCTAGCGTTGTGCGCGGGAGCCCCATCTTGTTGAAAAAATATTCTATTTAAATTTGCCAAAGGTAATTCATCTAAAAAGTTTTGGAGATTTTCTTGTAATAAAGTGTAGTATTTTTCTGATTTAAGCAACCATCTATGAAAAATGGCCCGATTAATTGATCACCTAAAATGCCACAACAAACATTTACTTTGAAACGTCTTTGAAAATTATTTTCAATTACAAATCTCGGATTGTCTGCACTCCACTGTCGATGTATGTTTCTATTAAAAATACCGTTGTTGCTAAAAGTGCATTCATCAGACCAAATTATCCTTCTGTAAAAATTCGGATCTTGTTCTAATGCATTTAAATAAAAACGACAAAACTGGATTCTTCGGCCAGGATCATTTTGTTCTAATGCATGAACTTTTCGAGCTATGTACGGTTTAAGTTGGCGATATGTGTTAAACAAGGTGGCGGGCAATTTCAACATTTATTGTAAAGTGTTTTGTTTCTTATAATAATATTTATAATACTTACATTTCAAATGTTTCATGACACATTCGAATATTTATAAATGATGGAAGACAAGGATGAAATTTATAAAGTTTTTTTTTGCAATAAACGTTTATCAAAAATAAACATGTTATACATCGTTGAATTCAGAAAAAAAAATACAATCAAAATATAGCCAAAAATATATATGTTGCCATTTAAAATAAAAAACTTGACTGTCGTTTGACATTAATGAAAACAATTGAAAACAAATAAAACACTGCTATCTTATAGTGTTTTTGATGCTATTAAATTTACTTTTTGTTTAAATAAAACCGGACAATAAATAACGGAATTATGAATGTTGGCGTTTTTACGGGACAGTTTGTATATATCAATTGATATATATATATATATATATATATATATATATATATATATATATATATTGTAGTGATGCAATGCATACACATTGAGCAGCATCTAAAATGGGAAAATTAAGTTATACAAAGTAAAAAAGGGTAATAAAAGGTTATGTAAGTGATATTATTAAGTATTAGTAGTGTCGAAGTGCATACGAATTTTAATAACGATAACATTATTTTCTTAAATTTCTATATTTATATTTCTTTCATTAATTTCTTAATAATTATTTCTAATTCAAATTTCAAATATTAGCGCGAAAAACACATATTTAAATTCATATGCATCCTTAATTTATATCGACGCTAGTAAGACACGCCTACAAATTGACATCTCGCAAATGTAAATATTTATCGTGCGCAGTACTCAATTTGCAACATTAAGTTTCACCTTAACCTAACTTGTTAATTTATTAAATAATTTTTAAAATCTGTTAGAATAGTAAAATTAGTCAAATTCCATCTATTTAAATATGTTAATAAAGTAAAACATCGAGACTTTTTGGTATCATTAGATAGCTAAGTTTGGTAAAACAGACAAGTGCTATCGGCATCATCTTTTGAATTTTATTAAGTAGTAGACGCATTTTTTAGACCGAACCTTAGAAATTCTTAAATATTATTAATTCATAACGCTAATTTAGTAAAAAGTAATTAAAAGTATCCTGCCTTTAAATAAACACAATCGACAAGTGAAATTCTACTAGAAATTCCAATTTTTACGTTTTTACGTACAACCAATGGAGTGTTATATATAATCACAAGTAATTCTAAAGAAATATTATCAAGAGACAATCACAGAACATCTACGAAATTGATTATCGTTAATCCACATCGATACCTGTAATCCAACAGCAAGATAAGAACGCAGGGAGAAATTAGGCATCAGGGACCAAGACCGAAGAAAATCTTCGAAAGCGTCATCGGAATCAGCCACCCACGCCGCCAACAATTTGAACAGCATTCGAACTTTTTCGATCGCCGAGAATCATCCCATTTGAAGCCTACGTTTTACAAAATAAACATCAGGATTACTATAATCACAGGTTACCGATATAGCGTACTTATTATTAAAATTTTTAATTCTTTAAATTTATAAACAAATAAAATTTCTCGATTTTTTTTTACCCTAACCAACAATGTCCTATACTAGTTTTAATATTAAAAATATAACCATGTCAAAGTAGCAATATTAATTCAAAAGGTTCTCACCATTGTAGTTAAAAGATTATTAATATCGTTACCCACATTTTCTTAATTTAATACACACATAACCACCTTACTCTTAAGTAACACTTTGTTGTCTTTCTTACGTATAGTTTCTTTAATTTCACCCATTGCTTTACATGTTATATTATTACAGTTTCCTTTTTATTTCAATAAATATCATATTTTATTTATCATATCAATCTTTTATTTGTCAATATTTACTTGTAGCAGTTATTTCTTTCAACTTCAACATTAATAGTTTACTTTTATGGAAGCAACTACTAATTACCAACGAAGAGCCTGAGATTTTACATTTAATTAAGCTTTTTAATTTAGTTTCATGCAATCCGACTAGTTGGCAATTTAGAACAGAGATAGAGCAGTTTGAGGAGTTATATAAAGGCGCCCATCTTTTTATTTCAAAATCATTATTTTTAACTATTTCATTACTTTTTTGATCACCTCCTCAGCTATTCATCATTTGTCGCTTTAACGTGAGGCCCTTTAATATAGAGCCCACACAGCGTACGTTATCAATATATATATATATATATATATATATATATATATTGTAGAAAGGCTATTTGGTTAATTGATAATAAATACAACGCCAAATGATAACATACAGTGAAGCTGGTATGTTAAATTGCCTCACTTTGGTTCGTCAAATTGATATAAAGACAGTGTGTAACAGCCCCTACGTTGGGCCGACAATATGTAGAAAGGCTGACAAGGTGTAAATACAAATGTAAGTGAATATTACGTTAAATATACCTATAAGTTGTAAATTAATTGGTAGGGTAATTTATAAAATAATTTTAATATTCCCAAGAGTGGTTACAAATATTACCTAAAGATGGAGTTGCGTTTAAAATATTATAGTTGTCACTTGCGTATAATTCAATTTGTAAATAAACGTACATAAATGATTTATACTTAACCTATACAGCTTCTACCTCGTGCAAACTCTTGTTGTTTATCTCTTAAGAGTAATTATATGTCCGACTAGCCGAACAATGAGACTCTATTTAGTGCTTTATAAAGATAATAATTATGCGGGATCGGTGCTCAACTAGAATATGTAGAAAGGTGGTAAACAAGTTGTTAAATATTTGTATTTTCTGGATGTAAAGTCTACTAAATAAAACAAGAGAGTGATAAGCAAATGTAAATGGTTTAATAGGTGTTTCGATTAATCAGGTAAGTGGTAAACATGATAATAGAATAAATTTTAATATACATAAAAGTCACGTGATCAGTTAAATTCAATAAGTTCAGATTAAGTGATGATATATTTGATAACGTGCTAAATTTAATCTATCTAATTTAAACATTTAAAACAAACTCAAGAGAACTGTATTCTTCAGATTCCTTAAAGGTATTTTAATTATAAATTAACTTATTAGGCATACCTATGGTAATATCTACGATAGTGTTTATAAAATAAAATTAATAAAAAATTCTATTTTTTTAGGATATATAAATAAATAATACTCAAGTTGGATATATTCGGATTCAGGTGGTTCGGTGTTTGTTAGAAATTCCAATACTCGGGATACAGGACTTGGGCAGCGTGGGATTTCTGGGAGCGTCCCTGTTAGGCTTCTGTTAGTTCGGATGGTGTCTCCGGGAAAATGGTAATTTCGTTTTATAACGAACTGGAAGGTATGTGGATACGGAAAATACGTCGAATGGTGCTCGGTAAGTAGGTGATGCGTTGATTATATTAGTAGTATGGTTTATATACTTTATTTTATGTTTTTTTCTAAATTTCAGAGTGGCACTTTTTATTACGTCGGCGTGTTCGTGGAATTTTCAACAACATAACGCCAACTATCGTTTGTTTTGAATGCTGGCTTCTCATTCGTATTTCTTGTATGTATTTATTTAATCTCGTTAAAAATATAAGTAAAAGTAATAATTTATTAACACTAATCGTTTTGATATTTTACAAAAAAATATATATTTTGTTTTATTATATAAATAATTGTCATTGGAATGTTAAGAATTTCATATTATGCCTATTTTTAATTGGGATATTTCCCGCTATATACAATTTTGAATCCGTACAGTTTTTCCTAAAATATATGTGACATTAATTATCAATCAATTAAGTTAAAAATCTTCGGTAACATGAAATATTGAAGGAAAATGACTGAGGCAAATGAGAACATGTGAATAAATACATATGATTTAAATTTGAACAATTAAAAACGCGAAATTAACTTTATAGATGTGACAGGTGAAAAATACAGTTCCAAATATATCTTAAGTCCTAAAATTTACATTCTAGCTATAAACGATCTGTATTTCATAATTCTCGGGGATCCTTACGTGTAGGCTTGACCTACCACAATATATATATATATATATATATATATATATATATATGTATATATGAAAAAATGTGTGAAAGTCGTACCACACATTTTTTCATTTTCCCGTACAACTCGGTCAGTTGGCGCCGCGACGCGTTGCAGCTACATTCTTAGGCAAATGTGATTTTGTCAGGTGTAGAAATTAATGCAACGAATTAAATCGGCATTGGCAGTAATGTGAGAATTTATTGATTATTAATTCCCATTAACATTACGTTTATCACAATTAGTATGTATATATATATATATATATATATATATATATATGTAGTAGATTTAATTAGTTGGCAATTTAAAGTCTGGTTTTACTTAAAAATGCATATATTTAAAACAATCTTACATGTTTCTGCAAATGATGCCTTTCTCAAAGAGTTTAAAATATAAATGACAGTATATTAATGTCATACTTATACATTTGTAGTTGTCATGGATAAAATTATTCAAAGATACATCCAGTTTAATAATAGTAAATTATGCCTTAGTATTCAAAAAATAGTTAGACAATAAAAACGGGGAATGGCAAGGCATAAGTTATTATTATGTATGCGCCCGTGTAGCGGCTTAAATGGTTAGCTGTCGGCATTCGCCTTAAACGAGAAGGAAAATCACGAAAACCTACTCGGACAGCCAGTCAGGGATCCAGACACGGAACTGTCAGCATGATAAGCAAATGTACATATATTTAAATAAAACATAGGATATACATTTATACAGCAACAACATATATTATAATTGTAAATTGCAGATCGTTACATAATTAGGTTGCAGTATATACTGCTTAAATTTTTTTATATAATTTCTGTTGTTAATTGAATTTTTTTCCTGTTTAATACTAATCATTTCTTTAATTTCCCTTTTCATTGTGTGTTGCTCTTTATCAATTATCTGTGTGTTTTCAAAAGCGAAATGGTGATGGCGTTGTAGTTTGTGTGTAAATAAAGCAGACTGGTCTGTTTTAGAGTATTTGTGGGCTTGTATTCTTTTGTATAAATATTTTATATAAATATATAAAATATATATAAATACACTTTAAACAAATATGATATAGCTACAACATATAAACTTAGTAATACTAATAAACATCTATTTTCAAAACTAAAACCTAAAATAGAAAAAACTCGTGAGACAAATATCATCTATAAAATACCATGTCGCGATTGCGATAGTTACTACATAGGCCAAACTAAACAATATTTATACAGCACCCACGTTGGACGTCATATGATATAACCCCTTCTACAAGCAACCACGTTGAACGCCAAATGATATAACCCCAAACACTAAAAACGAATTAAGAAATGACGCAGTTCAGGAAAATCGATAAAATTTTATGGGTGCCGGTTCAAGTACAAATATTGGAAATAAATAACGAGCTTTTCAATTAACAATTATAAATTTATTTATAAACTCAAAAAAAAGCTGCATTATCTCTATATGTTAAAATCTCACAAATAATTTATAAGTCTACAGCCGAAAAAATACTTATAATACTATAAAAAGGAAAATGTCCACATGTGAGTTTGAACAGTGATATTCGCTAATAATGTCTACAAATAATATGACAAACTACACATGTACAATTAATTTAATGTTTCATTTGATAATTTGGTTGATTGAGGATTATAATTCTAAAGAGTTGATTTACTTGTTGGTACAATATTTTTTATAGATACTTGTTCAATCAGAAGTTCACCCAGTTCACTGGAACCAATCTTCTATGGGATCAGGTGAACTCAGATATACAACTTCGACAATAGCTATTCTCAATAGGTCATACACCCTATATATCTTAACACATTGATTTATGATATTTGAATACGTAGACTTTACTTTAATTAGGATATTCTATTGTTATTATTGTCATCCAATTATTTAATGATGACGTTCATATTATATATCCTGTTTAATTTTCAGAACCTGTTTTTTATTATTTTTCATCTCCATGTCAATTGCTAAAATTTATATTTCATGGCCTCACTTTTGTATTCTCACATTAACAATTTATACCAATTTTATCATAATACACTCTTTCAAAATTCTTAACAACGCAACCAATGTGCTTTTTTGTTCCTTGTTCATTTAAACAAACTCATGAATGTTGTACTACTACAATATATATATATATATATATATATATATATATATATATATATATATATATACCGGTAGGTCCAGTTCGCAACGGGCCATATAGCAATGTGTGGCAACAGCGAATCGAATCCCCTCCATGCGCAGCTCCTTCGATTGCAGCACATTGCATATTGCAGTGGCGGCTCTTGATGACGTACGATGTGCGCTGCTGCACGGATGAGACTGCTTCGTTTAAGCTTTCATATATACAGAGAAGCAAGTAACCGTACCGAAATCTTCCGAAATAGTTCGAAGTAGTCTCATCCGTGCAGCAGCGCACATCGTACGTCATCAAGAGCCGCCACTGGCATATTGCATTGCCGTTAAGAATTTAGTAAGACTTAAACCGCGTAAGGATATAGTCGTTTGCCTATTCGTTCTGTATACGTAATTTGCCCATTTGTTGTATTATTGTATTCTTAGCTGCTACGAAAAAGTAATTTTAAGTAATAAAAAAAGAATAATATTTTCTAAAAGATAAAAGTAAAAAAATCAATAATTCTGCAAAATAAATTTAAATTTTAAGAAAGTCACTCAATATAGGCATCGTACACAAGTTGCCACATCGCATTACGTTCCATACGTATATTGTTGCTTATGGCCCGTTGCTAGTTGACCTATCGGTATATATATATATATATATATATATATATATATATATATATATATACAGGCTTAGTTAAAAGTATGGAGACGGCGATTTATTGTCGTTAATATTCATTTTAGGGAATTATGTTCAATATAAAAGTTTGTTAAGATATTTTGATCTACATTTGTGATTATTTGTTTTTTTTTTAAATGGGAACTGGTAAATTTTGCTCTTCCATTCGATACAGGTTTTTTCTCTTTACAACAATATTTTTGTTTTTTTAAATTCATTTTAATAACTTTTTTACAAGAAAAATTAAACAAATTAATAACAAAGTAAATTAAAGTAAGTGTTCAAATTGTCGTCCATTAGTAATTTGAGAATGACCCAATCGATTTACAAAACCCCGAACAGAGTTCTGTATAAAATCTCGAGGAATTTCTTGTATCGTTCTGGTAATTCGGATTTGTAAATCTTCGACGTTATCGGGCTTATCTTTGTAAACTTTGTTTTTTACGTATCCCCAAAGAAAAAAATCTAAAGGACTTAAATCTGGCGAACGGGCTGGCCATTCAATAGTTCCTCGTCTTCCAATCCATCTGTGGGGAAAAACGTTGTCCAGATATTGACGAATATTTACACCATAATGTGGTGGGGCGCCATCTTGCTGGAACCAGATACTGTCATTGGGCAGGTGTTCATTGTTTTCATGAGGATAGAGCGTAGCACTAGCAGGTACTATTTCATTTTGCAATAACTGCAAATACAGAGCCGAAGTTAAATTGCCATTGATGAAAAAGTGACCGATAATATGACCGCCTAGAATACCAACCCAAACATTAACCTTTTGGGGGTACTGCGTATGGTGCTCCAAAAACCAAGAGGGATTTTCCGATGACCAGTATCTGCAGTTGTGTCTGTTTACTTCACCGGTAAGGCAAAAAGTAGCTTCGTCAGAGAAAAGAATATTGTTGACAAAATTTTCATTATTATTGCAAATATTTAACATTTCTTCAGAAAATTGTAATCTCCTATCAAAATCATCTTCCGTTAACTCGTGTACAAGGTGTATCTTATAAGGTTTATACTTTTCACTTTTTAAAAATGACACGATCGATGACTGTGAAATATTGAAATTGGCCGCTAATTGATTGGTTGATAAATGGGGATATTCAGATACAGCCAATAAAATATCCAGTTTGTTATCATCGCTTTTTGCTGTTCTGTTTGCTGTGTTTGCTGGCAAATCTTTAACGCTACCCGTTTGTTCAAAGCGTCTTAAAGTTTCACCAACAACGGATTTAGAAATTGAATTTCTATTTGGATGCGTATCATTAAATCAATTACAAACGTCTTGTAAACTTCTGCGTCTATCTCCATAACCCAACATCATAAGTATTTCAATTCGTTCATGTTCACTTAAACTCGCCATTGTTAATATTAACAGCAACAAATTGCACAAATGAACTATTTCTGTCAAAGATTTGACGTATACAATAACCACTGACAAAATTATGTCGCTCAAGTTTGTTTATCGCTACGCTTCTGTATATCTGCGATGTACCGAACATCTGTTAAACACATGACCCGGCCTTTTCTTATAAAAAAGTTATTAAAATGAATTTTAAAAAAACAAAAATATTATTGTAAAGAGAAAAAAATTCTCTATCGAATGCTAGAGTAAAATTTACTAGTTCCCATTTAAAAAACTGCGCGGACAGGCGTAACTAAAAAACAATTGAAGGAAAAAAAAATTCAAATATACTCGAATGTAGATCAAAGTATCCTAGCAAACTTTTATATTGAACATAATTCCCTAAAATGAATATTAACGACAATAAATCGCCGTCTCCATACTTTTAACTAACCCTGTATATAATTTCAGTAAGTTAATTAGTCGGCGATTTAAGGTCTGTTTTACTTTAATATGTATATATTTAAAATAATCTTACATGTTTCGACACATAATGCCTTTGTCAAAGAAATTTATTATGTATATTTTAAATTTATTTAATTTATAAATAATTAATTCTGCGTAAAATTCCTGAAGAAACCATAACTCTAAGTCGGATTTGGAGCCCGCCCCCCACCGAAATTTTCAAAATAGATATTTTCATTTATAAGAAAATATCTATTTTCTTAGATATATCTGTTTTATTTTCAATAAAATTCTTATAAATTTCTATAGAATTATAGTAGATTGTTCAATATAGGCTTGTTGGAAAGGCGTTTCTTCCACCTTTTAGAATCACTAATAATTATATCTATGTCTTTTTTAAATTTAAGTGAAGATATGAGGTACTAATACTAAAAAAATAGCCTAAAATGGACTAACTAATAAATTATCATTTTTTATAAAAACATATTTTTTTCCTTAGACTTAATTAAACTGCATATACTTACAGAACTTGTGTTACGATCAATTTTTTCATTTTTTAAGTCGTTTTGATAGAAGAAACAACCTGAAGAAATCATTATTTTAAAGGATTAAACAAAAGAACACTATTTTTTAATTTTTAAGCTGATTTATTTTTAAATCTTTTTATCGGCTTTCTATTTACAAATTTTTTAAATAGAAAATTTGTTTTGTTACTAGTTTTTAAAATCTTTTAGGTTGTTGCATTAGAGGTACTTTTTTACAGCTTTCTATTGTTACACCTGCTACTTAATTTTAATATAATTATTTACCTGCTACATTGGGAGTAAGAGTTTTAGTCGAGAACATTTTACTTTCAAGTTCAACACGATTACTCAAGAAAAAATTATATTTTGAAATATCACGATTACTTGGCAAATTAAGATAATTTAAATGACCTAATGAACCAAAAACAAAAATATCTTGATAAGGCATTTGTGACAATCTAGATTCAGCGCTTGCTGATGTTCTTCTTTCCATTTGTGAGGATGCTGCAGACGATGTAATTGGTTTTTGAAATTTAAAATTGTTGTTTTCCTCTTATTTTGTGACGCTTTAGAACGAAAAAATTTGTTTAAAAAAAATCATTTATTGACTAAAAATCCATTTTAGGCTATTTCTTTCAGTACTAGTAACTGACATCTACACTAAAATTTAAGGAAAATTTTGATATTAATAGTGGTTCTGAAAGGTGGCAGAAATGCCTATCCAGCAAGCCTATTTTGAAGACTCCATTATAATTCTATAAGATTTTATTGAAAATATGTAATATACATTTATTAAGGAAGACATAAATTTTTATAATTTCGGTCGTTCCAAATTCGACTTATGTCTATGGGCTCTTCAGCAATTTTACTCCGAATCATCTATAGATTGCTTTTTTGCTATACGCTTTATCGAAAAAAAATTTGACCTACCCTAACATATCTCCTTGATTTATAAAGTGTAACATTAATTGTATGTTTAATTCAATATTTTAAAACTAAGGGGGAAAAATCTTGATTGCAAACAATATTTTAGTACACGACATAAATTTTTACCACAGAGGCACGCAGCTTATAGTATAATTAAAGCAATAGGATTATTATTTAAAAGTATTATGTGTTCATGTATTCAAGGTCTTATAATAATTTTACACAGACAGTTTATATATGGTTTTTATGGAGCAGAATGTTATTTAGGCATTGATATATGTATATATTCTAGGTATGTATATATGCATATATATATTTATGAAAGAACTAACACCAAAGTTATTTCAACGAAAATAACTATTTAATTTTGACATTTTGCTTTTTCTGTAGTCATGCCGTCTAAAAAATGTACACAGAACGTACAACATACATATGTATTAAAGAAAAAAATATGACAATAGCATACCAAAGTGAGGTACGTGAATATACCAATTAAAAAATCTTACGGGTGTAACATTTAAAGATAATGCTTACCACATGTAAACAGCCGTAAAAAAGCATTGTTTACAAGCCTTTTTTGCGTTTCAATAATTACATTGGCATGCCACAGTAATGGTAGTAATATATATATCGAATTGCTTCCAGCGGTGCTAATCAATTTTTCTTAATGGATACCGGTTTTACCGAAAACATTAACTCCAGACAGATGATATATGCGGTTGTATTACAGTGATATATTTCATAATGGAACTATTTTAATTGCGTTTTTTTGTGCGATGTCTCAAAATAAACGAATTTTAAATAATTATATTTAAGTTTTCATTTTCGATGTTCGTGCGGGGTTCTATTTTTAAGGTGTGTTGATGATAGAAAGGTTAGGAATTAGGTGAGGTAAGGAATTTATTCATTCCGTTTTTTTATCTATCTTTTTGACTATAATAATTTGTTTTATTGAGGAAGAGAGATGTTGTAGAGATCTTTACTGTAATTATTATTGTGAACTATATTTTGGTCAGAAAATTTTATTTTATACATCTTCCTATTTATTAATTTAATATTTGATGTAACAATACTATTATTACTAAAAAATGTTTGTTAAAAGAGACTAGTTTATTTAATACAACCTTGACAATTTAAATCACAGAACAAAATATAGGTATCTCCTTAATAACTTAATTTTAATTGGCATTAGATTGTTGCAAAAGTCTTGATATGATTTGGTATAGAAATAAGAACTAATTAATAAACAAAGTAATTTATTACATCAAATATACAATTCCATAATTCTCAGTAACCTTCTTGCAAGTGTATTTAAGTACCTTTACTGTAAAAGTAGGTTAATTTGTTATCAGGAAGTATTTTCAATATCTAAGATCCTGAAAACTCTCCCAATTAAACCGTTTTATAACGGGCGAAGAAGGTCAAAATTTGACAATCAAATCAACAGAGTATGGAGGATAAATAAAAATATCTCAACTTAATTACTTTCATTTACTTTTGTTGTGTATAGATGTAAGAGATTTTGCATTATTGCGGTGAAGCATGAGTTCTTTTCAATTAGCAAAAGTCGAATATTTTTCTTAAACATTGATGATAATATGTATTTGAATCGGTTCCAGTGAGAGAGAGCGGGCAAATACAAATTTGTGGGAATGCTGAAACAATGTGTTATTTCTTCTATTCGGTTCGTTTACTAAAACACACGATATAATAATATCTATATTAATAAAAAGTGCGCTAAATGGTATTTAATAAATAACTAATTAGAATAACAGTAGTCATATTTATTTATATCCACATTATTACTACGATATTAACCCTTAACTAGTGAGCGTCATTTACGTTACGTTCGTGGTGACCCAGGGTCTGACAGACCCTATGTGAAGATCTACATATATATGACTATTTATTTCAAAATTTTTAATAATATCGGTTTATCCCATATCATTCTCTGTATTTGTATTGAAATATGAACAATAAAAGATCTCTTGTA
Source organism: Melolontha melolontha (assembly GCA_935421215.2). NCBI lineage: Eukaryota > Metazoa > Arthropoda > Insecta > Coleoptera > Scarabaeidae > Melolontha > Melolontha melolontha. The sequence continues at coordinate 26,236,765 of OW285238.1, read as the reverse complement.
TTAGAAAATATTTATTATAGAAATTCAACTAAATCGAAACCTTTTCGGAACAGAACAATTATCTGAAATGTTTTTAGCTTCCTAAAATGTATAAAAGTATGTTATATTTTGCACATAAACATTTCAAATCGAACACCATATACAAAAATAACAAAATCACAATGCTGAAAATTTTAACAACAAACTTTATCGAGAGTTTTTATAAACAGTTATTACATATATTCTTACTGCACTGCAAACAAACTGGCTTCCTACACCGTACACAATGTGTTTTTGTCTTCCTATCCTTAGAATGTGGACAAATGTAGCATCTTTTCCTTTTTGAGGTACCATTTTCAACTTGCAGATTCGGTATAGTATCAGTAATGCCCAGAATAGTTCCCATGACTGTTTTTAACCCTGTTTGTATAGATGGATTGTTATATCTCGTGTGTATAAGGGTTTTACAAGAGGATACGCTAAACGTTTTATAAACTCAAACCGCTGTAATTTTTCACAATCTCTGTAGGATTGATGAAGAATGAGAGCGTTGCACGAAGCAATATCCACAATTGTAAAAAAAAATGGCTATAGACCATCGTCTAGTGCGGCGCGAGGATGAGTAAACGCTATATTTTTGATCCAGTGAATCGACACATCCTTTGGTGCTATTATAAAAGCTTATGATTTCTGGTTTTCCAGTGGATTCATCTAAACTAGCAGTGTGGTGCATACTAGAAATAACAGCAACTGCTTTATTCTTTTTTGGCACAAATGATACCAAAGACATATCTTTGGTGAAACCATACATTGTAGACAAAACTGGTCGCTTCTTTGATGCTAAAAATTGTGGCGGTATTTCTTTTTTGTTTTTTCTTATCGTACCTAGATAAGTTAGTCCACGATCGAATAGCCCTGGACTAATTGAACAGAAGTAAACCAGTTGTCGCAGGTGATATTTCGATTCGTTTTTTCGATTGGTTTAGCAAGTCTAATTACTGCTTGCGTAAGAAAATTCTATTTTAGTTCTTCTTCAGACAAAGTAGCTCCATCACTTGCCTTTCCACAGTACAAATATGCGTTATAAAAATAATTATTTCGTGCATCAGTAAGACAAATAAGTTAAAACCCGTACTTATTCGGTTTATTAGGCATATACATTTTGAATCGACAACGCCCTCTGAAACCAATTAACATCTCATCTACAGTAACCGAATTACCCACTGTATAGACACTCTGACAGTTCTTGACGAATGTTGTAAAAATAAAAGATATCGCAGCACTAGGATCTTCAGGTAAACGTTCATGCCTGGTCCGGAAATTATCAAACCTAAGACAAGCTAATATAACAAAAAAAAACGCTTACAAGACATAGCGCAACGAAATACATCCCTTCCTGTGCCATCTGCAGCAAACAAAGATTGAAGTCTCTCATGACCTGACTTGAAAATTTGAGTATATAAAAGTAATCCGAGAAATGCACAGAATTCCTCTCGAACAACATTTTTCAATTCAGGCCTATTAGGTTCTTTGAATTTGAGACGGTACTCGCCAAGCTTTTCATTTGTCCATGTGAGTATTTCATCGAGAATATCATCGGTGAACAGAAAGTTCCAGGCATCTATCGGGTCAGCCTTATTACCTAAATTTCCAGCAGCACCTTTTTGCCCAGGCAAATGGGTAACAATGTTGTGTGCTCGCGTTCGTACGCGTGGGTTCGGTGGCTCCTTTGACCATTTGAACCTGTTCCTACCATAATATCCTTTGGTTGTAGATTCACATTGTTCCTGCACATGTAATTCCTCTTCTGAAGAAGCTTCGTCCTCTGATAATGCTGATTCCTCAGAGGCTGTTTCATGCTCACTTTAAATAACAAATTCATCATCTATATTACTATCTTCATCACTTTCTGAACCAATTTCGTCATACCACCGTAATACGGTCTCTTCAAAATTCAAATCAGTAGCACGAACACTTTTTTCTACGGACATTCTTAATTAAAATTACTTTCAGTTAGGGTGAACCAGGGTCACATAGACCCTTAAACTACAATATATAGATAACTGCACTCGTAACACGTATTCTTTCAACAGCGTATTGACGAAGACTAAATATTAGGAAGCTACTTATAAGGTTAGAAAGATTTGCGCATGTCCTTAAGAGTAATACTGGAACAACTAAACTCTAGGATCTAATAGACCCTGGCTCACCAGTTAAGGGTTAACTATACGTCAGTTGCTGGTTGAATGCGTCTTCATCCCTCTTGAACGCTATATATAGTCCTTGGGGTATTCGAGAATAATGCCGTCTCGGTTAATCTAGATTATTCTATGCGTGCAACGCCGGTGACTTCATCGCTCGGTCGCCGACTGACATAGCGTCGCATGACTCACATCACAACACTAATGGCAATAATATCCTGTCATCCAAACTAATCGTTTAGATAGTTTGATGGAATTCATTTGAACATTTCCAATTTCGTTCATTACTTCCATTTACTTTGGTTCTATATACGAGCCCTAACAACTATATGTTCGGACGATGTACGAAATGTTAGAAAAATGCAGTTATGTTTATTTTAAAATGTTTTTTTCGTCTTCCCAATCTGAAAATTAAGGCAAATACCCTTTATTTAACAAGAAATTCTATTGTAATTGATTAACATTTGTAATGATTAACATTTTATTTTGCATAAACTACGTAACATTACAAAGAAAATATAACCAATTTACTGACAAATAAATATTCGGACGCATTTGAATCTTTATAACATTAATAAGAGGTAACGTCACCTTTTGCAGCAATAGCGGCTTGTATACGTTTTGACATGGACTCTACTAAAGTTTTACAATATTCGGGAGTGAAAGAGTTCCAAATTTGCCTAATTTTTGTCTTCAATGCTGGAAGTGTACGCAAAGACTTTTTCATCTGATGCCATAAAGTTTCGATGACATTCAAGTCGGGACTGCTTGACGGCCACGATAAAACTTTTACATTATGGTACACCAAACCATTTTTTTGTTGTTTTCGCAGTGTGACAGGCGGCACCGTCTTGTTGAAATATATAACTTTCGTTTCCAAAATATCGAGATGCTCTTGGCACAAGGTTTCTTGATAAAATAGCTTGGTACTTTTCTGCATTTACAGTGCCATCAATGAACTCATATTCACCAACTCCTTTACTACTCATACACCCCCATATCATAACTCCTTTTGGAAATTTTATAGTACGTTTTAGGCAATCCTTATGAAAGGCTTCAGATTTTGTACGAATGACTTTTTTTCGAAAATCGCCTACGCACACATCAAATTTAGATTCGTCGCTGAATATGACATTACTCAACATTTCTGTTGTCCAGGATTTTTTAGATTTTGCCCAATCTAAACGTTTTTTCTTTTGAATAGTCGTTAATAATGGCTTTTACTTTGCATATAAAGATAGTGGATAAAAGAACATCATTTGTTTCCATATTGTAACACGCAAAATTATAAACTTACTTTATAAAAACTGTAACCAGACTTATGCAACCATAGCCTACAGCATTACCTGGAGACGTTTAAATTTAACTCATGATTGCATTGGGCTTGTATTTGCCGCAAGGTACCTCTTCTATTTGCTCTGCAAATTTTGACCAGAGCACGACGTTCTCTTTCAGTGATAGTACGGGGTCGGCCTAAACTTTAGCCGCGAACATCAATACTAGCTGTATCGCCAAACTTTCTTCTCTCCGACAGTAGATTTGGCAAGATTTAAGTCATTTGAAATTTTTTTGGATTGATTTATCTCTGTAATACTGTGAAATTATAATTTCTCGCAGTTTTTTATTAGTTGCGATTCCACTCGTCATTTTCTTATTACACAAAATGGCGAACATGACTTTAACTGACAACTATTCATCAAAGCACACTTTATTTATCAATCAACGCGTTCATAATACTAATTTCAAAGCCAATAACGATTATCGTCCGAATATTTATTTGTATTATTATTTGTCAGCAAATTTGTTATATTTTTGTTGTTGTCTTCCGTAAATTAAGCAAAATGAAATTGTATAATCAATTACAATCGAATTTCTTGTTAAATGAAGGGTATTTGCCTTAATTTTCAGATTGGGGAGACGAAAAAAACATAAAAAAAAACATTTTAAAATAAACATAACTGCATTTTTCTAACATTTCGTACATCGTCCGAACATATAGTTGTTAGGGCTCGTAGACGTAAGAGATTTTACATTATTGTGGTGAAACACAAGTTCTTCTCAATTAGCAAAAGTCGAATATTTTTCTTGAACACTGATGATAATTAAAGGCCGGATTATATGCGGTTAGCATTAATTTGCAAATTTGCATAATATTTATATGCATTTTGTATATTATTTGCATATTTTGTAGTAATTCAGCATTTTACATATTTTAAGTATCCGAGTTTTATTTATTTACTAAATCAGATTTATTATAGGCATAAAAATATTTCGTGGATGTAACAAACAAACAAACAAAATTAAACAGCCCCCTTTACATTAAAAATAGCATTTTATCAAGCCTCTTCCCGTTACTTTTCCGATAAGCGTCTCCAAGAATTTATTAATGCTTTTCCCATACATCCAGGCGAGACAAAATTCCAGGAAAACCTAATACTTTAAAACTTCTAAATAAATACAAAATTACATTTTATCAGAAAATTAGGAGGATATGTGTTTCTTTGCTATTCGGAGATATTTATTCCCATATTCGAAAGTAATTTTAATTTAATCGTCAATTTACGTTGGCTTATCGAAGTGTAAACTTGTGAGTTGTGATATATAATAGCAAAAATGCCGAAAATAGCGACTGTGCCTGGATGGATTGCACCTTATTCAGAATTGCGTATGGATGGAGAAAAAGTGTTTTGCGTAGCATGCTGCAAGATTGTAAGTAAAATTTTAAGTTTATTTCCTCTTATTAATTAATTAATTAAGTTTTTAATTATTCCTTTATCTTTTACTAACATTTATTTTACAAGAAAACAACCGATGATGTGATATTTTTTTTGCAGATTACAAGTGAGAGAAAGTTCCAAGTCGTCCGACATATGAAAACTCCATCCCATGCTGCAAAACTAACAAAAAAGATGTAATTGGCGAAGAAGAGTCAGCAAACATTACCGCAATGTTTGACATCAACTTCCAAAAAATCGGAATAAGAACAATTTAATGAAGATTCGTGTCAAATGTTTGTGTCGGCAGATATTCTACCACATAAATTAAACAATTTAAATGTCAAGTTATTTTTGCAAAAGTATATCAGAAAATATAACATTCCCGACGAGAGCAAGTTAAGAAAAAATTATATTCGCTGTATCTATGCAGAAACATTGAATAGCATTGAGAAGGTTGTTGCAAACAATTATCTTTCTATATGCGTAGATGAAAATACTGATAGTGTGGGCCGATACATAGTTAATTTAATGATTTTTGTCGTTAACGTATCGGTTCCAGTAAAGTCTTGTTTAATTTCATCGAAACAGTTGGAAAAGGCAAATAATTTGACAATAACAAGGTTTATACAGGAAGATCTGGCAACTTTATTCTTACCGGAATTAATTCCAACAGAGAAAATTGTATTGTTTTTGAAGGATGCTGCAATATACATGGTGAAGGCAGCTTTCAGCGTGAAAATCTTTTACCCAAATTTAATTCGCACAACTTGCTTGGCGCACGGACTAAATCGTGTGGCAGAAGAAGTCAGAAACCATTTTCCCTTAGCAAATACTTTAATTAGTAGTGTTAAGAAAGTATTTTTAAAGGCCCCATTACGAGTTCAGTTTTACAAACAACATCTACCCGGTGTTCCGCTTCCTCCTCAACCAGTAATCACACGATGGGGAACGTGGTTGGAGGCTGCTATTTTTCAATTTATGTCGCTAACCGAGAGCTTTGAAATAATAAACAAATTTGAAAAGTCATGTTTAGATGTTAAAGGAGGAGTGGGACAGTTCGTGTATGAAAAATTTTTAAGTGCAATAGGAAAAGAATGAGGGTTTTAAAAAGTTAAAGGACATTGCTACAATCTTGTGTAGTGATTCAGTAGAAAATATTGAGTTGACAATAGATGATATTTCTATTTGAAATATGCTCCTATAACAAGCGTCGACGTAGAACGAACCTTTTCAATATATAAATACAAGTTTTTAGACAAGCGTCATAATTTTTCTGTTGAAGACTTTTAGAAATATGTGATTGTAAATTGTTTTCATAGTTAATTATTTTGTAAGATGTTCTACATAAACTTGTAAGTAATATTTTTTCCTACAGTATTCAATTTTCTAACATTCCTCGTATTTTTTTAATTGCATATTTTTCATAAGGAAATGCTTATTTATCCTAAAGCATCTGCATATTTATTGCGCATATTTTCAGTTGTTTTTTTTGCATCCAGTGAGAGAGCGAACATATATAACTTTGTGGTAATCCAATCACGCTGTGATATTTCTTCTATTCGGTCCGTTTATTAAAACACACGATATAATAATAATAACTATATTAATAAAAAGTGCGCTAAATAGCATTTAATGAACAACTTATTAGAATAACAATATTTATATTTAATTATACCCACATTATAATTACAGGCGAATTTACAGACGAAGTGAAAACGCTGGCAGAGCAAAAGGAAGAAGCCTACGTCAGATATAGGAGCAGAGCAATACCAAAAATACAAAACGATCAGAAACAGAGTGAATGATGCCATAAAGGAAATAAAGAAGACATACTGGGAAAAATGTTTTACCGACATGGAACATGACCTGTACGGAGGACAGAGAAGGATCTGGAATACACTGAGGAACAGGAAAAGAACGGTAAACGAAGAAGTACAAATAAACATCATTACCCCAGGAGAATGGGAAAGGTATGTAAAAGGCTTGTATGAAACGCGGACAGATAACAATGGAGAGAATGAAGACAACACCTACACAGAACAGCTCCTTGAAGAGGACAACATAACACGGGAAGATGTACATGAGGCACTAATAAAATCGAAAAACCGGAAGGCCCCCGGCCCAGACCAAATCGTAAATGAAATGCTCAAGTACGGGGGGCCTGAATTGGAAACAGCAATCACATTATTATTCCAAAAAATAATCTCGACCCAAAAAGTGCCTAATGATTGGAAAAACAACATCACAATACCGATCTACAAAAAGGGAAATAAGAACGACCCGGAAAATTACAGAATGATATCTCTCCTACCTAGCATAAGCAAGCTCTTTACAAAAATCATTGCAACAAAGATAATGAAGAGAATAGCAATAAACGAAGAACAACAAGGCTTCAGACAAAATAGATCGACAATTGACGCAATCTTCATCCTTAGACAAATGATCGAAAAATCCCTAGAATACAACAATCCGCTGTTTCTCTGCATTGTGGATCTCAAAAAAGCGTTTGATAGAGTACAAATAGCCGACATCATAGATATACTCCAGCAAAACAAGACACCTGTGTCGCACATTAACATAATAAAAGACCTCAGTAAAGGTAATACAACCAAGATCAAAACACCAAAGGGACTCACAGAACAAGTACCAGTACTGACGGGCATACGCCAGGGGGATAGCCTGAGCCCAGTACTATTCAACCTCATCATGGATCAAATAATCAACGGCGTAAAAGAAGTGGATGGAGGATATAGAATGGGACAGGAATCGATGCGGATACTGTGCTACGCTGACGACGCAATCCTGATGGCGGATAACGAGGACGATCTTCAGCGACTGCTATATCGGTTTCAAACAAAAGCAAAGAACCTTAACATGCAGATATCAGTGGAGAAGACAGAATCAATGGTCATAGCAAAAGAACCCACTAGATGTAAACTGGCTGTAGATGACAAACCCATCCGACAATGTATGCGATGCACGTACCTGGGAGTCGAGATAACAAGCTCCAAAAACCTACAACAGGAAGTCAGAACACAAATGAATAAAGCTTCAAGAATTTCTGGCTACCTAAGGGACCTCATATGGAGGAATAAATACATGTCCACCGAAAGTAAAGTCCGCATATATAAAACAGCCGTAAGACCGGTGATTACATACATGCTGTGGAAACCCGAGCGGACACAACAAAAATGAAGAGCATGATGAGAGCAACGGAGATGAGGACCTTAAGGAATGTCAGAGGAGTAAGCTTGAGAGATCATGTAAGAAGCAGGGATATACGAACAGACCTTAAAATTCAAGACGTGGTGCAATTTAGGAGAAATAGACGAAGATACTGGCGAGACCACGTCGACCGAATGACGGGGGATCGATGGGCAAAATGGGCGAAGAACGAAAAGCCGAACTCAAGGAGACCTCCAGGCCGACCTCCCAAGAGATGGTGCGAGAGCTGGACATCTGCTTCCCAAGAGGCTGAACAAAATTGAAATAGTAGAAGAAACAAGACTAAGTCTTAAGGAAAGAGAAAGAAGAAGAGAAAGATTATAATTACGATATTAAATATACGTCAGTTGGCAGTTGAAAGCCTCTTCCTCTCTCTTGAGTGCTATATATAGTCCTTAGGGTATTCGAGAATAATCCGGTCACGGTTATTCCAGATTAGATTGTTCTATGCGTGCATCGTTGGTGACTTCATCGCTGACGTAGCGTTGCATGACTCACACCACAACACTAATGGTAATAATATCCACTCATGCAAACTAATCGTCTAGATGGTTTGATGGAATTCATTTGAACGTTTTCAATTTCGTTTGGCCTGCATGTTTTGTGTTGTATCCATTTCCCGTCAATTGCATCTATGCGATATAAAAAAGGATCTTTTTCTGCTTGTCGCAATATTTCAGAATTTCGCCATAATACACGATCCACGTCATTCTTTTCATTCTAGGTATTCCTTCGCGTTGTAGAGGATCTTTAGTTCAGAGACGAACCATTAACTTCTCTACGTTAGAGCGTGTGTTAACCGGAGTCTGATTAACACGCGCTTCAGACGATACCAGCGAGAACACTGAAGCTCGGGAAAGTTAAAGGTTTGTTACCGAACCTAAGATTCTATACAACGGGGAAGAAACCCGATATCCAGAATTGTTTCGACCGATGCTATGGTTGAGTTCCATGAACGATACAGCGACAGTAACGACAAGCTGAAGATGGTAGCAGAGAGACTACTGAAAGCTTGTTTAGACATCCACATTTTAGAGAGCAGAGGTGCATACACAGGACAAGACATCCGAAAGAGATCATTGACACATTTGACCGCGAAGAAATAATGAATTGCTTAAATATCGATTCCAAGTTCCTGAATAATATTATTTTTTCTGATGAAGCTTCATTCCATCTTCATGGAAACGTGAATCGATGGAGTTGTCGATTATTAGGCAAATGAAAACCCTCACCATGGAAAGGCTCCCAGTTTTCAGCGACAATCTACAGTTTCAACAAGGTGGCGCACCCACACATTTTCAGTTTACTGTACGAAATTACTTGAACAAAGTCTAGAAAAATGTGTTGGTAGGGAAATTAAATATCTTGAAAAGTTTTTGATTTAGTGCGTTACAATTTTTACTCCATCACCTTAAGAAAAATATACTCTCTCAAATCCCTTAAAAAAAATACGGGTTAATATATTTTAAAAATATTCGCTGACGTTACGGTGCAAAAACGTCATAAGATCGCCACTTAGTTACGCAATCAGCGGCTTCACTGCATTGTCTGTACTGAAGTAAAAGTGCGCATTATCTAGAAAATTATAATAGAATTTAAAAGGATTTTTAATAATACAAAATTATTAAAAATCTGATGTGAAGAACACAATACAAGTGCATTATTAATATTTTTGGGAACGCATCCTTCTCCAGAGACGCATATACGTATTTAATTTTCTACAGATTCTTCACTACGCCCCTGCTGGAGAGGGAACTGTGAGATATCGAAGTTGTTCTTTTTTGTGAATGTATGCTTCTCCAGCAGGGGCGTACTGACGGATTTGTAGAAAGATTACATACGTAAGTGTATTATCAAAGTATTTCTATTCTTTGTTTATGACTTTAAAAAAAATTCAAACTTTATTGAGACACATACATCATAAATAAATCTCGTTCACTTCAGATATTAAGATTTGTATTTAATAGTTTATTTATATATTTTAATATTTGCATTTAACAGTAGGTTTAATCGTTTATGTTAACATGTATTTTCGTACATATTGTCGTGAATTTTTCCCCGAAGAACAATTTAAAAACAATTATTTATTATGTTAAACTTGTTTACAGATTTATATTTGTTAATATTTTGAATTTTGTTTAAATATTTATTAGGGCTTGTTTTGTTGACCGCGCCTGTACATTTTTATATTTATTGTGTAACGAAGTTATATTGAGCAGGAAGTAGATCGACTAGGAGATTATTGTGTTTTATATGTACCTGATGTCTGATTTTATTTTTCCGGCCACGCAGAGATATTTTGTATTGCAAGTGGAACAGTTGAAGAAATAGAAAACTTCCTTTTTTATTTCTACATATTTTATAATTTCGGTTTATTCTGTATTTTGTGCTTTGATGTGAATTAAAATTCATTATCGTTTAATTACGAGTGTTGATTATCTCGTATATTTATGAATATTTTAAATCCACTTGATATCTCTCGCATTAGGTTTTTTGTGTGTGAAATATTTACGTTAACGTAAGTAACTTTCATATAAATTTTATATACAAATTTTTCTTTGTAATTCATTTATAATTGCGCCAATTTGTATTTTGATTTATTGTTATATTAGCTTAAGATATAGATGGGGAAGAAAACTATCATATTTTTTTTATGAGGGAGTTTTTTGTCACGTCGTTCTAGAACATTTTGAAAGTCAGGTTTTGGAGGGAGATTTCATGCTTGTGTTAGTGCGCACGAGTGAAAGTTATTTACGCGTGCTTGACTATTGGTCTATTTACGTCTTGAATTTGGGGGTTAATTATTTAAATTTTGAATTTGAAAGTTTTCTAAACAATCTATTAGAATTAAATTTAGCTCGCGTGTAATGAGAGTTTTTTTCATTGTGTGCGTGTCTTTTATCACACAATTTTTCCTCTCCGCTTTTGTATAATGATGCATTAGCCCTCTTTATATTTTATAAAGAGTTTTTTTTAATTTTTTAATAAATATTATATTGCAAATTGTGAACTTTTATTGACTATTTTGAATTTTCCACATTCTTGTACGAGAAAGCCCTGTATTATGAAGTCTCAATTAAGAAGAAAACCAGACTGAGTTTAGTTCGGACATATTGTGGTGAATAGTGGACCATCCTTCTATCAAACCCACTATTCATAGCAATATGTACTTTAATTTAGATCTCCGGCAATCATTATTCTCCCTTCAGGAATGTCAAACATTTAGGGTAACGCATTTTTATAATCAGGTCCGTTTATATTTACATATTTATATGTTTGTGGAGATATTTTGGGAAGACGTATATAATAAATATTATTAAAGTGTTATGTCTTTGTGCTGTTATTGATTTATATGTTGCATTTGAATACCTTTTATCGACATACGTCTTGTGGGTACGTTATAGGATATATGTCCTCCGTGTGACGTATAAACTCTAGTTCAAATTTAACCGTAATTCAGAGTAGCGCCCTTATTCTGTTTTATTATAGTCAGACACTCACTAACATTTCGATAAGAATCCCACGTTATCTTTGCTGACTGTTACTGGCTAGTTAAATTGTAACTTTACCATCAACCCTCTAACGTAGGTAAGTCTTTGAATTTCTGCTGTATCCCTGCCTTATATCGTAACGCATCTAAAGCTAGTTCTGCGAGATTTATTTTTGCTATTTACAGGTAGTAAAATTATTTTCGATGTGTTTTATAATACGGACTGTATAGTGCTGCTTTTTTATCGGTATTATACAATATTTTAAAAAAGTGAGTGGTAATTATTGAATATTTTAAACAAAGCATACATTTTGAAGTACTTGCCTTTACTAAAAATGTAAAAATACAAAGTAAATTGATTTTAAATTACTATTAAATTACCTACATGAAACATTTCCATCCAGCCCTATTTTATAAAGTGGTTGGATTGATTATATATTTATATGGTTCGATGACTGCTCTAATGTAACGTTTACACGAACAACTACTCTTGATATTAAGAATAATATTTGAAATGAGAGGAATTCCCACACCTATTACCATAAGTGGGAATTATTGTTTATGAAATATTTGAGGTGAAATTCGTGATTCGCTAATAGCATCCGCATAGTGAAACAATGTAATAATATAGAACAAAGTTATCTTAATAGTATATAAGTATATATACCCAAAGGTATATGCATACACAGGAATATAACAGGAAATGAGAATTGTGCAATGGATTCAAGCGACAACTCAAACCTGAAAATTAAATGTCAGTTCGAAATTGCATAGGTATCGTGTATGCAAATGTTGCATTAAACATATGTAAAGCGTCGTATTCGTTTTAAACGTCTCTAAGGTTCTTTTCAGAATATCAGAATTGACGAAGATACTGTATCTATTATATTCACATGTAATAAACTCTATGTAAATAGAATGCTTTCTAATTTGGCTACAGCTTCTCAATGATGACAATCTTAAGTATGGAAATTCGAAAAAGATAAATCGAACATTGTATGTAAATACGCCAGTTTTTAAATTGTAGTTTTGCTATAGTTAATACTTTAATTCGCTTCAATTCATTTAAAATATATTTTATTTCCAATTTCTTTCAGATGATGCTAAGCATTATGTTTAAAAACAGAGTATTAGGAACATACAAATATGTATGTACAATTGTACATATGTATAGTTTATTTCAAATTATAAGAATATAACTTTGAACGGCTGTAATGCTTTTATTACACCACCTTCTGTGATGATAATTATTATACCTGGTCCTCCTCTACCAGAAACTGCTCTATAGATAATCGTTGGTCTTATTACTGCTGTGTATAGCCAGTGTACCACATTTGGTCTTAGTCCCCAGGTCTTGCCAACAGCTCTTCTACATTTCCAGAAGAGCTGCGTAGCCATGCCTGACACTTTAACTAGATATTTGCTCCAATTTAGTTTCGCATCAAGTGTTACGCCTGGATACTTCACTTCATTGGTTAGTTCTAACTCTTGTCCAAACAGCCTTACGCTGTCCAGATCATTTAGTTTTCTCATGCTGGTAAAAGTTACCAACTTGTTTTTTTGAGGATTGACAGTTAATCCCTCCTCAAGGCACCATATTTCTACAATTCGCAGAGCATTTCGCATGATGCTCGCCACTGTCCCCGGGAATTTCCCCTGGGACACAATGACAATATCATCGACGAACCCCTGCGTCCATATTCCCTGGTCGTTTACTGTCCTGGTCAAATTATCTACTACTAGACTCAATAGTAGCGGTGAAAATACGCCTCCTTGAGGTTGTCCTCATGGAGATCGTATTGTCTTGCATTTGGGCATGAACTACCCTGCTACGCAGCATGTTATGAACCCAATTGCATTTGGTGTTCTTTATTTTTCGATCTCTTAAAGATCGAATAATCGAAGACGTCGAGGTGTTATCAAAAGCTCCCTCTATGTCTAAGAAGACTGGAAGCGCAATTTCCTTGTGGTGTAGGCTCCTTTCGTGCCCTCTCACAAAGCTATGCGGGGCTGCCTCACCTGATTTTCCCATCTGGTTTGCTCATTGCAGTGAGTGTAGAGGAGATCTGTTCAGAGCCCCTTATTTAATATTTAAATATATCAGTTTATCCATAGTCTTCAACATAAAATAGGTAAGACTAATAGGTCTTAATTATTTAGGGTAGGTATATGTTTCTTTACAGGTTTTGGATAAACACTACTCTAGTTTCTCTCCATGCCACAAAATGGTGTTGTTAGCGACATTATTTATTAATCCGGCTTCGTAATATTATTGAACACGGAATGGATACAGTGTATTGTGTTGTCATCAACATACGTTAAATCGATTGCGTAGTTCAGAATCTATTATAACATATTATTATTAGTATAAATTTTCGGTAAGAAATTCAAGGTTTTATTGTACTTTAAATTTATCTTTAACAAATTTAGGGATTCTATATAGAAAACTGTTTTATGTCGCATCTTTCAAACGAGAATTAAAAAAATTCTGTTATTAAATTTAATGAGAAAGGTTAAACATTATAATGAATATTAATTATCTTGGAATTTGAACGTAACCGGGATGTTGAAATTATTTTATCTGACCATTAATCCAGCTTCGTAGAGCTTATATCAATAAATTTCGCTTCATAATATAATATGCATTATCAATTAATTTTCTCAGTATTAAATAAAAAGCATTCTAACTAAACCTCACAATATATAGGCTGAGTTTTTTTGAATGTTTAGCATTGGGATCTCAGAAACTACTGGAGATAGAAAAACGCTTAAATGGGGAAAGATGCGCAGTTTTACGAGTTTGATTTAAAACTGCTTTTGTTTCTTCGTTAACTTTCATGACTTATTAGATATTCAAAGAAAACTAAATTTTACGAATTTCTTTAAACATGCTTAACATCGTTAATAGTAATTTTAGAGAAAAAGTGTTCAGACAAAAGTTTTAGATAATTTTACGCCAAATAAAACAGTGTAGCTAATATTTTTTTTCGTTCACAATTATCGAGTTATGACACAAACTTTTGTTTTTTTAAATGGAAACCATAGTTGATTTTGACATCATTAAAAAGCTTATTTTTTTGCTGATTACAATGATATAAGGTTTGATATGGTTATTTTAAAAAATAAAGAGGATATAGACATTTTTATGGTTTTTTATGGAAAATAATTTAATTTCGAACTGATAAAATACAAACCAAACGAAAACTTATTTTGAAATCTTATGTAGTAATAAAATGAAAACTATAAGAACTTTTATTAAGGGCACACAACATTATTAATGTTCAAAGATACCTCCATTATTATTAATACACAAATTGCATCTCTTCACAACAGAATTTGTAGCATTGCGGACTTTACGCCTATCGATGTTATTAAAAGCAACTAAGACAGCTTCTCTTAAATCGTCGATTATTTCATATGTTCTTTTGTATACTGTGTCCTTTAGTACACCCCACAAGAAAAAATCCAAAACTTATAAATCAGGGGATCTAGCCGGCCATTCAATGGGTGCATTTCGTCCTATCCATTGATTAGGGAAGTTCAAATTTAAATAATTTCTATCATTCAGTTGATTGTGCGGAGGCGCTCCGTCATGTTGAAACCATTGCAGCATTACTCGGGTTCTTAAATTTAAATTATCTAACATTTTGTCGAAATCTTGTTGTAAAAAATTAAGATAACGATTGCCAGTTAGTGATCCATCAAAAATAAAAGAGGAAGAACAGTTGATCCTATAACACCACACCAAACATTAAACCCAAAATTAATTTGTGGTCTCCTATGTTCAACGTGAAGTGGATTTGTTTGAGACCATATGTGCTCATTGTGCTTATTAAACATTCTACAATTTGTGAAACGAGATTCATCAGTCCATAATATTTTCATTGAAAAGTGTGGATCGTTTTGACACTGATCTTTAAACCATCTACAAAAAGCTATTCGTCTGATGTTATCACCTTCGTGTAAAGTTTGTGATACTGATAATTTGTAGGGACGAAATTTATGCTTCTTCAACACTCTGACAATAGTGCGTTGAGAGGAGCCCATTTCTGTTGAAATTTGTCGGGTCGATGTAGATGGATTCTGAGCGACACTTGCTAATATGTTTATTTCTCTATCTTCATCCATCCCTTTTTTTTTATTTAGGTTTAACGAACGAACCATAATCTGCTTAATTATTCCATAATCTCTTAAAAGTAAATAAACTTCAGCAGATCTAGTAGAATTTTTCTGGCACTGAATGTAACATTCAACCATATCACGCTTTTCTACGTTAGAAAATTCCATAGCCAATGCAAACTTATGATTAACTGCCGTTTGCACCGCTTATAGTTAAGTTACAATTAAATTAATTAATAGTTAGTTGTCAATGTTTGACAATTAACTTGACTTAAAAGTAAAAATTAACAGCTCTCACTTCTGTGACTGTAACGTCAAAGTAATGTTAGTATATTTATCTCGACTGCTCCAACGAACACTATTGTAACTCAGATTTTTCGTTTTTTGAATTACAAAACACCAAACTTTTTTTTTAAAGTTTCTATCTTATAAACTGAACAATCACAGAAATGTCTATATCCTCTTTATTTTTTAAAATAACCATATCAAATCTTATATCATTGTAATCAGCAAAAAAATAAGCTTTATAATGATGTCAAAACCAACTATGGTTTCCATTTAAAAAAACACAAGTTTGTGTCATAATTCGATAATGGTGAACGAAAAAAAAATATTAGCTAAATAATTTTATTTGGCGTAAAATTATCTAAAACTTTTGTCTGAACACTTTTTCTCTAAAATTACTATTAACGATGCTAAGCATGTTTAAAGAAAATCGTAAAATTTAGTTTTCTTTGAATATCTAATAAGCCATGAAAGTTATCGGAGAAACAAAAGCAGATTTAAATCAAACTCGTAAAACTGCGTATCTTTCCCCATTTAAGCGTTTTTCTATCTCCAGTAGTTTCTGAGATCCCAATGCTGAACATTCAAAAAAACTCACCCTGTATACATCTACATATAGTAAAGTAATAAAGACATTAAGTTATTACAAAATTTAATTGTAAGCGAGCAACATGTTTCCATAATATTATTGTTATTATAATAATGTTATTTAAATATCAAAAGCGTAATTCATTGTTGGACTTGGTACACTTGGTAAGTATATAAGCCGGCTTAAAATTAAAATGCCATGATTATATGCATGTACAGATGTATTACAATTAAACTTATTACTGCATTCGCATGACATAGGCAGCATTCGGGGATTATAAATATTGATATTCATATTTCCTTTTTGTAATTTAAATTAAACGATTTCTAGCTAATCTTTAATATAAAGATCTTTTTTATAAAGTCGCAGAAGTGAAAGCGCTTAAGACATACATGCGAGTACATTTCATTATTAACGTTTCGTGGCCGTGCGGAGTCCTTTGATACGAGGATATAAATATTTTAATTAGTTGCTGACAATTTGCGTTGGATTTTTTGACAGCAATTTCAATGGACTGAACATGCATTCAGTGGCTACCTTAACTAAATGATCACCTAGTGTGAGCGTTTTTCTATTGACACTATTTACTTAAATGTCACTGTAAAATACTGATAGGTATACTTTGATTTGTATTTTGGACGACGTGGGACTGTCGAAATTAAAAGATTGGGGCTTGTTGTGAATTGTGTTGATTTCGTTCCGGGCTAGCAATAGTATATTAACAATAATTAAGTGTTAATAAAGAAGTGCTTTGGTAACAAGAACAACTAATTGTTGTGAGTCATTTCACGCAAAATTCAATTCCTCATTTTATGCAACGCATCCCTCGATCTCTGTCTTTATGGAAAAGATAACAGTGCCAAATTGATACATGTATTAAAGTACATAGTTTGCATGTTACTGCGAGACTTAAAGATAAAGAGGCAACAGCTAAATTAGCATCGCTTGGTAATCTTGTGAATAGATAGATATAAGTTAGGAGAAATAAGCAGACTACATTATGTAAAATGTACTTCATATTTATAGTATATATATAATATGTAGAGAACGGACGCAATTTCCATAAAACGCAATCGGCAATTGGAATTGTGTATAACGTCGCTCAGTACATCCCAGCGTAATTCAATGAAGTATTTGTTTGACTTACTCGGACACCTGGTCTCGCCGCGATAACAATGGACAAGCCAGCTATTGTATTCCGAGAATATAGTGCTTTTTAAAGTGTTTTCATGAGCGTAGATAGAAGCGGGGTTTTTATAATGTATTTTATTTATTAGTTTATATTTCGTAAGATAAATAAAGTGCTGTGAGTAACTTTCTTGTTTTCATAGCTTTAACTGTTAATTACATCGTAATTTTTGTGATAGATCCTGTTTAATATCGTTTTATTGAATCTATTTCTACCAATTATTTCGACGCAAGAGTGTGCATTGAATTTCGTTCAGTTTCAATAACTTACGCACACATTTTTAGTTTTCATTTATTTAGATCTAGAGCATTGTTTAAGTTACTTTTTCAGATATGATATGGAAGAATGTCGAGAACGGCAATGTAAAGCAATGGCGAGTTGGATTGACGGTCATACTGATTGTATGTCCATTGTCAGAGATTCCGAAATTTATTACAAAATCCGTAAAATATCGTCAAAAATTCGTCACTTAGGATCGCAAACACATCTGAACTCTGTAAAACTTTTATGGCGGCTAATATTCCATTAAATAAACTTAGCAATCCCACTTTAAAAATATTTCTGCAAAAATATACTGGTCGAAATGTTCCTGATGAATCAACTTTACGCAAATATTATGTTTCTAGGTGCTATACGAGAACAGTAGAACGCATTAGAAGCCATCTTTTAAATCAATACATATGGATAAGCGCCGACGAAACGGTGGATATATTAGGACGCTGTGTGGTAAATGTTGTAGCTGGTGTACTACATCCAACTATTCCCTATAACTCATATGTAATAGCAACAAGTGTTATAAATAGAGTTGATGCGGAAACAGTTGCTGAAACCATTATGGAGAATATGCAAAAAATGCTGCATTCGGACGCCACGTACAAAGAAAAAATACTTTTATTTGTCAGTGATAGTGTATGTATAGTATATGTTAAAAACAGGCAGACTATTGAAGAAAACATATCCTAATATGCTGCATATTACTTGTGTAGCACATGCTCTCCACAGAATCTGTGAATATATCAGACACTTTTCCGGAAGTTGATGACTTGTATCAGCTTTTAAAAAAGTTTTCAGAAAAGCACCTTTGAGAGTAGCTCTTTTCAGGGAAAAATTTCCATCTCTGTCACTGCCTCCCACTCCAGTAATAACTAGATGGGGAACATGGCTGGAAGCTACTAGTTATTATGCTGAGAATTTCGATAGTCTAAAACATTTCGTAACACTGCTAAAGGAGGATACTAGAAGTATTGGTGAGTGCAAGGAGCTCACACAAATCCCAAATTTAAAAAATCAGTTGTACTTTCTTCACGAACACTTTGGAAAATTGCCAAAACTAATCACTTATTTTGAAAATCGAAATCTCAAATTAAATGACGGATTAACCACATTAGATGTGTCTGTTAATAATTTGAAAAGTATATTCCAAGTGACTTCGGATGTGGCCTTCGGCAAAAGTTTGAAGCAATTCTTAATAGAAATCCAGATTTAATTACATTGCAGCAATTATGTATGGAGACAATTCCACAAAATCTATCGGCTAAATATGAAGAAATAAAAGAATATTTCCAGTATGCACCTATAACCAGTTGCGATGTAGAAAGGACATTTTCTATTTATAAGGATGTACTTAATTCAAAGAGAACAAAATTGACAGAAGAAAACCTTGAGAAACTATTGCTAGTCAATATTAATACTCCTTTACTCAACTTGAACGATAAAATGAACAAATAAAAATGTCCCAATTATAGAAATAAAATTAAAAACTTTAAAAATACAACTTTTCAACAAATAAATATGTATTTCGTAATTTTATAGATCACCACCCGTTCGTTTTCCATTTATATAAATAAAATTAAATATTTTAGAAATACAGCCTTTCGCCAGTACTGCACTGGGTGGTAAGCGTGTCCGTTCTCTAATAATATGTCACTGTAATAGTATGTTTATGCATTTTTCGAAATGTGTTTTTTTTAAATAAACTACAAAATGTAAAGTATATTATGTGTCTTTTTACAGTCAGACCATATTAAACAAACAATTTCCATTTGCGTCCAGTTTACTTATAGGATTAAAGGACGCCTAAAATACTTGCGCCCAGTTTACTTGTTCATGCTATAGACCAGGTAAGCTTCACGCCCAAATTATCACCGCCGAAAAGTCCATCGTGTTCAAGTCGGGTGATCTAGGTGACTAGGCAATAGGCCCACCTCTACCTATCCATCGGTCACCAAACGTATTATTTATTATAAAATGCGCATGCACTTCGTACCTGTTATGAGGTAGAGCACCATCATGCAAAAACCATGTGTTGACGCTTGTGAACACCGCATGTTGATCTTGTGTTGCTCGCATAAGTGTGAATTTATTTGTTACTGAAACTGTTACCGTAATTTTTTCTTTCATTTATCATTATTTTGTGAGTACTATTTTCAGCTAAAAATAAAGCTCCAATTTTTTTATCACCCTGTATATAAAATCAGGTTTTGGGAAATTAGTGCTCAAGTTTTGAATTAGTTTGATTCAATTTTCATGTAGTGCAGCTAGAAAAAAGAAACGTTGAAATGGAAATTCGCGAGAACGCAAGTGTAAAAAATTTTAGATATGTAAACCGATAATATTTAAATGAAATTACATACTAAATTTAATGCACGTTATACATATGTGACAACGACATAGGGCATTCTCCTTTTGCCTATTTAAATAAGGGACTCTTAATACAGTAGTTCGGCTTATATTAGCACATAAACTATTCCCGTATAAGATGGATGTTAACAGAATTTAACAGGATGTCGTTAAGTTAATGATACTAGGATAGTGTTAATTTTAAGCTACGTATTTACCTGCTTTATCATGATATCGTAAATTAGCACTGTAAAAGTAATTGATTTTTTTTGAGTACTAAAATCAGTATTTTCGTCTTTCTTTTATAGAATTCAGTGGGTGTATATAGACTTATCAATGTATGTAACACTCACGTAGATAAAGTAATATCGATATTTTATGACTAATTTAATACGTTAATGGACGTCCTTTATGTTCGACTATGTTTTGTTGAAAACAAAATAAAGTTCCTCACAATTACCTAAAGTTTAATTGAGCAAAGATAGTGGGTAGGCTAATCGTTAATGATAAGCAAACTAATAAATGATTCACTAGTTGATGAATACAATGGTATTAATTAATTTTAAAGAAGTTGTTGTAAATTAAATTAAATAATTCCGTGTCCACTTTCGAAAGTATTAAACCATTTAACAAATCTTCCACGAGAGGGAGAAAATCCGCCATAACCTTTATGTACGAGGGTATATCAGATATAAACGAGACTGATTTTTTAATGACTCGTACAAAAGTTTTTTGAATCGGCGAAGTAGGTGGCTATGTAGACAAAGCACTTAGGGTGGGGAGAGCAACGTCTGAAATTCCGTCGAGACTGTTCAGTAGTGCAGTGACCATGAGTGAGCAAGCAGTGCACGTTTCCGTGGAGCAGCGGATTATTATTAAGTTTTTGACCAATGAGGGGGTGAATCCAACAGACATTTTACGCATATTGCACGCGCAGTTCGGGGAGAACACCCTTTCACGACCTCGCGTGTTTGCATGGCATAAACAATTTTCTGGAGGCCGCGAAGACGCGGTTGTCTGCCGGGAAGATCATGGCAACTGTGTTTTTTAATCGACAAGGTGCATTTCACGTCGATTTTCTTCATGATCGCCGCACAATTAATGCCCAATATTATTGCGACGTTTTGGATGCCGCAAAATTGTCTTTACGACGAAAAAGAAAGACGCAATCCGTTAAAAATGTCATTCTCCTTCACGACAACGCCAGACCACATTCGGCAAACATTACGAGGCAAAAAGTGGAACAATTCGGCTGGGAAATCTTGGAACATCCTGCTTACAGTCCAGACTTGTCACCCTGTGACTACCATTTGTTTGGACCGCTAAAAGAAGCTCTTGGAGGCCAGCGTTTCGACAGCGACCAAGCGGTAGAGACATTTGTGCTCCAGTGGCTGTGTGACCGGCCTAAAAGTTTTTACGATAACGGGATTAAAAAGCTTCCAATCCGTTGGGAAAAATGTATTGCGCGGGCGGGAGATTATGTAGAAAAATAGTACATTTGTATTAACCTTGTTCAATAAAGCATTAATAGTTTAAAAAAATCAGTCTCGTTTATATCTGATATACCCTTGTATGTTTTCTTTAGCTTCTATAATATTTTTCTCACTAAACTAAACTTTTGTTGCTTTGTCGCGGTTACCTTAAATCCTGTTAATATAGTGTACCTATACGTAATACATGAGTCGAGTTACACAGATAGCGTTTTGTTTGTGTGGCGACGGAACTCTGATTTATTATTCTGAACGTCTTCGTTCTTTACTTTCGAGATCGCACAACGGGGTTTCCCATAATAGCACTGCTTTGGGAACACCCATAAATAAGTTGACCATAAACCTGATGTAACATAATAATAAGAAACGCAATACTGAGGGGAAATATTTGATTTTGATATAGCTAAATTGTGCGATCTTATCAAAAATGGTGCAACAGAATTTAAAAAAACGCTTTCAGAGTGTAACAATCTATAGGACAGATTTTGACATAATTTTGATAGTAAGCTTTGCAAAAACACACATTTAATTTACTATTTGTAAAATATCCCGTTGATTTTCATTCAAATTCCTATTAACATAAACATCACCGATTTGGTAAACGATTCAATCTTGACTAAGTTTCTATCAAGATCAAGAAAAACGGTAACATGTGGCTGTTGTCGTTCTCGATACAATTGTAAATATCTTATACTCGCTATTGATATATTTCGATTCGTTGAATAAAAAATATTTAACCTTTTTATACGTCAATTTCAACCTGTGTATACTTTAGTATCTGCTAGATTTAATTACTACTTTATCATACTACTTGAATTGCTTAAATTTATATTAAATTATTCTGCATTTTGGTGGTTAGTTATTTTTGTATAACTATGTGTATATAAAAGGTTGTTTGTATGAATATGTAACACATTTATTAGATATTTCAAGAATGAATTCTTGCATTGTTTAGTTAAGGATTAATTTATTCCCATTAATCGATAGCGTTGGTTATCTGTAAAGGTGATAATCAAAACAGAGGCAGGATAGTGTCTTCTACTTTTACCAGTGCTTAAAATCGTAGTTTTGTACGGGTTTTCAAGTTAAATAAATCTTTTCCCTGTGCTTTGAATGTTGTTTACACCTTTTAAATAATATGCTTTTGACATTTATAGTACATGCGCCGTACATGCGAATTAGATTCACACGGACAAGCGATATGCATATGTGCGCGTTTACTTAATTTCTGCAAAGTTATTTCGATTCTATAAATTAAAACCACGGCGTTTTAATGTAGTATTTCTACTTGGATTGGATTCTAATCATTTATCGAAATTATTGAAGTCATCCGTATTGCTATTAATTAGTATTTCAGTTATTTGGTATTTTGTATGGAAAGCTAATTGTGTGTCGGCCTAGCACGCCATCTATTAGTATTTATTTGTGATATGGTACGAGTTGTTAATCAGTTAAATTTCCCATTGATTAGCAAAATTTAAAAGGAAGGAGGTTGTATATTAGTAATATGTTTTCTTTGCGGTCGATTTCCTTTTAGAAAATAATGAAATATGGGATAATTGAAATATTCTTTCAAATATTGTTTTTTTCTCGTATAACGCGGCAACAGCTCTATAAAAATGCAAATGGGGCAAGATTCTACCTCATATGGCTCTTGTTTTAAAGTCTGAGTAGTTTGTTCCATGGTTTTATGGTGAAGAATTGTCTTAATGGTTAGAAATTGATAAAACAGTGAGTCTGTTCGCAATAGCGGGTTTTAAATTCTAATTAATCTGGAAAAACTGACGCGGTATTGTGCTACCGTTATTTTTATCATGAGCAGTCACGTATTTTAGAAGACATATTTTTATCCCCAGCCATGTGGTGATCGGCCATTTTATAAGACTGTAAAAATCTTTGAAAAAGGTGAGTACTTTCGAGTATATCTTGTAAAAGCCATCGTTATTCTAATGAGGATTGGTTTCATAAATAGAGTATTTCATTTTCTTATTTTTTTTTTCTCTCTTTTGTTATCTAGCAGAGCAAAATTGGCAAGCGCGTTAACATCTCCAACAATTGAGCAAAATGGATGTAATCAGCTTTCTTATAAAATTGAAAGACCGGCATGCTGAAAATGTTCCTGCAAATTAAATTACTGTGATCCACGAGGTCGCCGTTTCGTTTTTTTCCTTCCTGCAGAAGCATGATATAAGGTAGTACTTATTTTAAGTATATTTCTGGAGACTACGTTATAATTAATCGTCAGCGTCACATGAAGAAATTGTACAAATTTTGTACATATATATGTGTATAATTTGATTAAATTTTTTTCTGCATTAAGATATTGACGTCATACAATTTAGTATTGATTTGGCTTTTCGCTTTTTCTTAGTGGAAATATGCAACTGATTCTATTATTCAAGTTTCTATTACGGAAGAATAATTTCCACCTATACTGTGTGGACACATAAATTTGGTGATTAATCTGAGTAATATAATTTCTTTAATTACTATAATTTAAATTACTGACCCGTTCATTTTGTATTAAATACTATATTTCTGCATATGGAGTGCGGACAGATCTTAATAGATTTATTTTTGGAATAAATTTTTTTTATAACTTGAAATTTACGCAATTAAATATATAATATAATTAATTATTGGATATATAGTTTGTTTCAATATCTATGTAAGGTTTATTAAAGATCTTTGATAAATTATTATGCAATTTCTGGATTAAGGTTCTTAGTTAATTTAATTGTTTTCCATATTGGTCAAATCATTTCAGACGTTGACCCTTTCCTTTTTATTAAATCTTATGATCTTATTTTCTTTAAAATTTATCTAAAAAACCTGATTTTAGGTGCATATATTTTAACTTCACATATTAGTCAATCTATTGTCTGCACTTTAAATTATTTCATTCATATATAATACTGGGTGAGTCTTTTACTCCTGAACAGAATTTACTTTGTTATTAAGAAATACATCACTACTTTAATGTCATTATCGCTTTAAGCAAATTTAAATATAGTTTTTTTATTCATTAAAATCTAAATCTTTTCTGAATAATTTTAATATTGTATTGTGACGTGGTTGGCCAAGTTGGTATAACCGGTTTTATTTTGACATTCTGGGGTTCGATATCCCTTTGTTTGTTGTGTTTATTTTGGATTAAAATAAACCCTTATTGTTATTGTTTCGAACTTTGTTGTTTTATTTGGTTTAGCAACGATACACGTAGTTACCTAGATTTATTCAATTTATTATCGGCAGAGCCTGTGTTCTCTGTTACGGCTAAAGGTATAAACATTGTGGCGCCCTTAAGATGTAAGAACTCCTCCTCCACTCGCCTCTAAGATGAGCTGGTCTCTAGCTGAGAGATCTCCGAGGCAATCATGTATTGAGGTAAATTTGGTAAGTCATAAGTAGTAGGTATTACGTAAGTAGACGCAAGACTAGTGCTCGTGGGGGCATATAGCAACCTATCTCGTTTCTCTTTGTTGGTGTACGACATTTTTCTATTAGTAATATACGATAATTTAAATGTTTGACAGTTTTAAATTCCATAATTACCTCACTTAATCTTAAAATGTATTCTTCGTGAATTAAAGCTTAATATCTCCAATAATAAGCAAACTCCGTGGCGAAGGTTGAAAATTAATCAGCCTGTATTCTTAACGAATAAAGCCAAGTCCCATTCATTAATTTCTGCTAATCGGACCATTCATGACAAATGGTTTTTTACATCACCCCATATGCTCTTATTTATTTTTGGCTGTATGTAAATGCCAATTATCGTACAAAAAGCCATTTGATGTTAATTTTAAATATATTTCATTCAAAGTAAAAATACTGAACTAGAATTTTGTGCAGATCCATATGCGATATTAAGTAACAAAAATTATAAAAAATTGAGCTTTAGCTTAATTTTGTAGGACATTGTATGCGAAAAGATAAACTTCAAATAAATTTTGTACAATTAGGATAAATGGATTTGCTTCTTCGGACTGTCATGCACATGCGTTATGTGTATATTGTCTGTACGTACATATTATGCTGTATTAGTTTTGAATATCATCTATAGTTAACCTAGAAGTACTAATGTTTCACAAAAAAAAACTAATAATGGATTACTTCTTTTGTATATTTAATTACAAAAGAGTGAAACAAATCGAAAATCGTTATTTCATTATCCTTTCGAAGGATTTAAGCTTTCGTGATTGTTAGACATAGAAAATTAAAAATAAAAAGAAAAACTTCTCAAGCACGTTACATGGTATCAAATGAATCGTGATTGCGTTGCTATTTTGATGGTTCGACACGCGAAAGCATTATTTAAAACCTTGAATTAAATTGTATATTGACGGAAGTGTGGATGACTAAGAAGGAAAGATTTAAGAAATATCATCTATATTATTCGTGATGACTGTGGATATTGCATACTGATTTTATCATCTTAAATGAATTAGACGGTTATGCAATATAAACTTGGAAAAGATTTTTAACGGTGATAAAATTTAAATTTATGCTTTAGGACAATGTTAAAAATAAGTAAACGGCATTTAACGCATTCCTAAATTATTAGGAATGCGCTAAATTATTATTAAAAACTAAACTATTATTAAATAGTTATTTTGTAATATTGGGCTTAAGACATGTTAAATAAGAGACTTACGAAACATACAGAGTACGAAAAAGAAATAAAAAAGATATCTGATCTAATAAACAACATATTTTTCAATCAAGCATTTTATATGTTTACATATCTTGAAAGGAACAAATTATGCCAAACATATCCAGTACCTTAGATTAGATTACTTGAGGTGGCCACAGGGCCTATTCCACTGTCACCTTTTAAGAGCTATTGTGGTTCCAACGTTTTATTAGAGTACTTTCTCCAGCGTGCATTTGTCGGCAAAGTTTGTTATACAGGCTGATTCATTTTCGGCCCTCACCATGGGGATCTCGCTTATTATTGGAGATAGAGTATAGGTTTAAATTTGGCAAAGTCGTTAAATTTTGTGTTTGTTATAAAGCCGTAAAGAAAATAGACCTGTGAAAAATGACCTTCGTTATTTAATAAAAAACGCGAAAACCCCATTTTCTTCTTTTACCTGTAGCACCGACATTTGGCCTTGTAGAGAAAAAATAAAAACACATCCTTGTGGCCATTTCTAAACCTCTATCCAGTGGTGTACTCTAAATTTTTATACGTCGTTTCGTTTCCTACTGGCCATCATCAACTATCTAATTTCTTATAGGCGCCGTATTGGATTTAGACATCTTCAGAAAGAGTTTTCTTTTCTTATTTCAACCATGTACCACATGCTGACCATAGTTTTTGACATTAGGTTTTATTTGAAAGAATAAATTATAAGATTAGATAAGGTAGCCTTTGGAATTTCAATCTGTCAAACATTTCATTTATTGTTCATTAATAATACAAAAATGTCATACACTAACGAAGAGAAACGAGATATGATAAGTATTTTTTATTCTTCGAAACGAAATTCAACAGTAGCGAGTACAAGATAACAAAAACATTAATAAAAATACATAGAAAAGTAAACAATAAACAATTACAGTAAATGTTCAATTATCTGGCCATCTTCGGTAATGCACAATTGGGCACGCCTTCTGGCATTTTGTACTGCCCTTTGTATAGTTCTTCTAGGAACTGCATCGAAGGCATTCTGAAGTCTGTCTCGTAATTCTTCAATGTTTTGTGGCGCATCTACTTTATAAATATTATTTTTAACATATCCCCATAAAAAAAAATCTAGCGGACTTAAATCAGGTGATCTCGCAGGCGATTCAACAACTCCCCTATTTCCAATCCAACGGTTTGCAAACCCTTGATTTAAGAAATTTCTAACAACAGCTGCATTGTGTGCTGGTGCGCCATCTTGTTGCCACCATAAATATTGTAATTGATTTAATGGGATATTGTCGTCAAGATAGTCAGATACGTATGTACGTAAAATGTTTAAATATCTTTCTCCATTTAAATGTTCCTCATACATAACTGGTCCTAAGAGACGATTTGCCAAAATACCCATCCAAACGTTTATTCCAAAACGATGTTGTGGTCTTCTAGCCCTGTTTTGTCGGGGATTTTGTACTGCCCAATAGTGCTCCTTATTTCTGTTGAACATTCCAGAATTTGTAAATTTTGTTTCATCTGACCAGATGATTTTGCTTAAAAAATTTTCGTCATTTTCTATCCTTCCCATTAACCAATTACAATATTCTAGCCTTCTCAAATTATCTCCATGCAGTAAAGAGTGACTGACATGGATCTTGTATGGTTTAAACCTACTTTTATGTAAAGTTCTCCAAACTCTGGACTGGCACAAATTTAATTCTGACGCTACTTCGCGTGTAGAAATTGATGGATTATTATTTATCTATAAAAATACAAGATTAACATGAAATTTGAAAACACGCTTTCAATTTACCATTTGTAAAATATCTTGTCGATTTTCATTTAAATTCCTGTTGTCTTGACCATTACGTGGCTTAGTAAACGATCCATTCTCGACCAAATTCCAGTCGAGATCTAGAAAAATGGTACGATGGGGCTGTTGTCGTTCTGGATATAATTGTAGATATCTTGTACTCGCTACAGTTGAATTTCGGGTCGATGAATAAAAAATACTTATCGTATCTCGTTTCTCTTCGTTAGTGTATGACATTTTTGTATTATTAATGAACAATAAATGAAATGTTTGACAGATTGAAATTCCATGGCTACCTTATTTAATCTTATAATTTATTCTTTCAAATAAAACCTAATGTCAAAAACTTTAGTCAGCATTTGGTACATGGTTGAAATCAGAAAAGAAAACTCTTTCTGAAGATGTCTAAATCCAATATTGCGCCTATAAGAAATTAGATAGTTGATAATGGGCAGAAAGAAACGAAACGTCGTATAAAAATTTAGAGTACACCACTGGATAGAGGTTAATAAATGGCCATAAGGATGTGTTTTTATATTTTCTCTACAAGGCCAAATGTCTGTGCTACAGGTAAAAGAAGAAAATGGGGTTTTCGCGTTTTTTTTTAATAACGAAGGTCATTTGTCACAGGTCTATTTTCTTTACGGATTTATAACAAACACAAAATTTAACAACTTTGCCAAATTCAAACCTATGCTCTATCTCCAATAATAAGCGAGATCTCCATGGTGAGGCCCGAAAATAAATCAGCCTGTATAAGCTGAACCTGTTAAATACGTGTTACATCGTATGCTTATGAGGGCATGGGCAGCCCGAAACACGTGTCTCTATATGAATCATGCCCACCGTAACTTCGACATGTGTTATCTGTCCGTCTCTATACGTACGTGTTATATGTTGGTATGCTTGCGCTTTAGATTATCGATCTAGCATTTTACTAGACCTTCACTCTGGCGTAGCATGTAAATCTGGTTTTGTTCTATCGATTGGCAGAATCTATACACCCTTTCTTCTCTAAAGCCAATATTATTATAATTATTATAATAATATTATTATTATTCATAAGTTTGTTGAGACTGCAATGCACATACGTGCATACTACATGAAGGTTATTTTCCGCCTGTTTTTTACGTCACCTACACCAGGCCTTGCTAATCAGGCCCATGCTGTACAAATGCTTCCTTAAAGGACAGTCTGCGGTTATCAAGTCGGTAATAGTTTTAATTTCTAACAGAGACTAGCACAGTGATCCGGGCTGTAACCTCGTCCTTGACACTGCTTTCTTCTTGGCCGACGTTTCAACTGCGCTTCTGACGTTGGAATTCGAGATGCAATAATGAACAACTTTTGCGAAAGCTTACAAGCATCTATCTAATCTTTCTATCTAATTCTTTAGGTTGGACGCCCGTAAGTCCAGGCACCTGGGTACAGTGCTTTTTGTACCGTCCTCAATAGATCTCTCAATTCCACTCTGTTCGTCAGTTTCTGGTTATCAAGTCGGTAATAGTTTTAATATCTTTTGATTACTATGAATTAGGTTGGTTGAAAACCTAGCGTACAACTCCTCTAGTAGTATCTTAGTATGGAGTTGACCATAGCCTCTATTTCTTGCTGTTTCTATTTCTAGAGTCTCATCAGCCTTCATTACTAAGGGAGTTGTAGTACACTCATAAAGTTTTGGATTCTCCTCAGACTCCATCTTTCTGAGTTTATTTTGTTTTATATCTCGGTTCATTCTATTCCAAAGAGTACAGAAGAGGTATAAAGTCAATACCCGCGGAGCTTCCATTACGGGCACAAGACGCGAATACAAGAGAGTGCTGGTTGGTGCCCCCAGGTGAACGTTGAAGACTATATATACCCCAGCGGCCATTCAGAATTAAGCACGTTTCTTTACATCGTGTCTTGGAAGAGTTGGTCCGCGGTAACAGCATTCGCTAAGGGTTAGAAGGTTTTTAGGCCTATGCATTCCGCTTATGACTGCCACTAATCAGATTCGTCAAGAAAAACCTGACCGTTCCCATATCCGTCACCAAGGGACGCGCCTGGTGTGTAGCTTAACCCTCGAGGAAGAGGTCCGCGAACTAGGTTATAAGCCTCTATTAGGACGCTCTAGTTTTTGAACTTCTTATTCCAATGCAAACAGTTATTTATCATATATTTCCAAGATAATTTTTTACATTAACTTGCAGCTATTAATGGACTTACTGCGTACGATTAAGCGATATAGACTGCAAAACATGGTTTAAAAATAGTCTTTCTCCTATTTTTATTGCAATATCTACAGTCTATAGTATATGCAGGCTAACTGTATATGCTTACTGCTCGAAGTACCGAATGTTGCGTTGTACTCGATTCTCCAAGGACCATGTATAATTTTGTATTTGATCCACCGCTCACGAGGCATAACTTCCGTTATACCTCCGTATAAGCTGGTTATTTCTTTTGTTGTTGGTTGTTGGTGTGATTTCTGGATGTTTTATTTATTTTACAAACAAACACTTAAACCTAATTTCATAAAATAATTCTTACAATGTAGCACTTAATGTAAACTTGAACTTAATTCTTTACTGTTTGATTGTTGTATATTGTATGTCTGTTGTATACAGAATGATTGTTGTAGAACGCATGTCTATGTTTGTTGTGTTACAAGTATATATAAAATATATCACTACCCCTACTTGAAAATAACAAAAAATGTGCGCATGTGTTTTACGTAATTGTAGTGGAATTTACCTAGAATATTACTTCTTGGAAATTGTATCTACATGCAAACAATATCCAATGTTTCTGGTAGTCTTAAAGATCTTACTGATTAAATAAATATAATAATAAAGTAGAATTCCTAATTACATATTAATAGGGTGTCATTAATCTTCTTAATGTATTTACCTCTGTACCATTCATTAATAATAGATTTTTATGATGCATGCATATTTGGCAATAGTGAGCCTATTATGTAAATTAATTGAAATAAATGGTGAACATATTTAGGGATCGTTCACTAATTACCCTAAGCAATAAAGGTCTAAATGTATAAAGCAGGTAATAAACAGATTAGCAAAAGTAAATTCTTGGAATCTAAGGAAAATATTATAATTTTCAATATGTTAATAACATTACATTATATAGTGGTGTACACTTGAAGATATACGTTGAATATTTGTAAAGTTTGAAATGTTATTCCTTAATTCTTTTGTACTAAATTTACTGATATATAAAATATATAAATATATACTATATAAGAAATTTCGTTTTATGACGAAACACTAACAAAGATATAATCGCTTTTGTAACAAGGTTGGTGTCAGTAAAGATTTCTTTATATTTTCGAAATAATTAATTCGAAACGATAGTTTTACGGATTAGTATCTGGTATATCACGTATTTGGTCAAATTTTTAAACAAATTTTTAGCTGACTTGGCAGTCTAGGTATTAACAAAACACATATATTTTATATTTACATTTGCAGTTATAAAAAACGATATCAATAAGATCTAAATGATCGGATACAAATAAACAATTACTTAATTTATTACTATTATTCTCACATGATAAATAACTTGGTAAATTGAAACGAATATTATTAGTGTCAAAGGCATAAAAGTCTTAATAAATCAATTATGGCTATTTTCTAGTCACATGTTGTCTGTGATCTCTTCCTATATGATCAGTTCTGTCTTAAAGTGTGTCTATTGTCGCGAAATATTCATAGGTTAAGGACATTGGTGTAAGCACACCACTCCTTAGGCTTGATCGTGTGCTTGAACGTTTTCTTATAAGGTTAAATGAACAAAAGATTATTTCTGTTCGTGATTCGTGAGTCGTAGATTGATTAAATTAATTCATAGTTCCTGTACTTTGCTAACATTATATACACCAATTTAGTTTGTTAATATTCTCTATTACGAAAAAAGTAAACAGAGTTCTTCTGGTCGATTAATTTAAATAATATAACAATTATGGTGTCAGTCATTATTCATATATTTTTTAATTCACATTTACTAATATTTTAAAATCTATGATGGTGGTTAAAATAATTTAGTATCAGGATAAACACATTAGTGCGTACCCTAATATACTTGGCATAACGAAAATTTCTTATCATTCTGGATCCCAGAAACCAATAAAGCTTTCTTTGGTGCGAAGTTTTCTAAAATAATACTCATATACAACATTATAACTGACGCTTTTCACGAAAATGTATGGGGGTTCGGCTGGGGCCACTCCTATGGTGTAAGTGGTATAAGACCCCAAGTTTTAGAACCTCTTAAGTCACTCCATTTGAAGCCAGAGCGTCGCGGGTGTACCGATCGATTCCTTTTGACGATATACACTTCCGCATATCTTGATTATGGATAATTACAAACCCGTAGAAAAGATGTTTCAAAAAAAGTGCAGAACTGGGCTTTGCCCCCCGACCTTTTTTCAGTTAATTAGATATTCCTTGACCACGGTATGATTTTCATAATATACATGGTTTACAGCGTTGGACACGTCTTTTTGTGTATTGAAAAATAATGTGCAAAGTGAAATTTCAAAATAAATGCAAATTTGGAAGGTAAGTTCACCTGAATGAAGAATTCTGGCTATTTTAAACAAATGTTTGAGAATTTGTGGAAACAATCTAGATTATGTGCTGCAGATAACTCTTTTGAAAAATCTTTATTTAAACCTAAGCTATTAACAATTTTTGGAACACAGCTAGAAAAATTTTGAAATTGTACGCGGCCTAGTGGTTATGACGTTTGGCTGTGGACCAGATGATCCGAGTTTAAACTCATTGAGCTTCAAATTTTTGTTTTGTTCATTTTCATGTTCTGTTATCTAAAATGAGGCAGAGATTTCGAATTTTAACTTCATTTTGTAGTAGTTTGTAGTAGTATTAATAATATGAAATTAATTTGGTCAAGGCATTAATTTTTTTTAAATATATATTTCAATCGAATTTTTAACTTCGTGTGACTAGAACACATCGTAATACACACAGTCGCTCATAATAGACTGGTAAGCTTAGTAAACACTTGTAAACACATTTTTTTTAATAATATATATGAATATGGTAGATTTAATTAGTTGGCGACATAATGTCTGGTTTTATTTAAAAGTGTATATATTTAAAACAATCTTACGTGTTTCGGCATATGATGCTTTTCTCAAAGAATATAAAATATAGATGACAGAATATTAATGACATACTTATACATTTGTAGTTGTCATGGATAAAATTATTCAAAGATATATTCCAGTTTAATAATAATAAATTATGCCTTAGTATTCTAAAAATAGTTAGACAACAAAATCGGAGAATGGCAAGGCATGAGCTATTATTATGTATGCGCCCGTGAAACGGTTGAAACGAGAAGGAAAACCACGAAAACCTACTCGGACAGCAAGTCAGGGCTCTAAACACGGAACTGTCAGCATGATAAGCAAATGTACAGATATTTAAATAACATAAGATATATATAGTATTCCAGGAATCGTCTTTGAATCCTTTCTAACGGTAATTGTTGATATGATTAATAAAAAATATCAAGTAATCGCCTCATATTCTACCTTATTTTCAATAAGGGTTTAATAATTCTTCAAGTTGTTATATTTGAAACAACGGATTGAAGTTTTCAAGAATTTTGCAGCTTCCATGCAAACTGGATAGATATAAAATGTGAACAGAAGAGTAAAACAGAAGTTAAACAAAATACTTAGATTTTTCATTCCACGAAAATACTAAAGAAATCTAAGAAAATTAGTACTGGTAGCCGTAACTTTGTGGTAATACAATTTGAAAATAATAAAATAAAATAAAACAATAACTTTGTTATACCACTTTATTCACATGTAATAGTGACCGCGGTTTCGACATACAATGTCATTATCAAACTGCAAAAGTTACAGGCCTACATAGATCTTATAAATGACACAAAAATATATGGGGGTGATTTATGATGTTATTTAAATTTACTACTATATACGTAACTATTATATACAACATTGGAAAAGAGGTGTATATATAAGATCCAACTGGTCGTTTAGAACAATATCTATTGTGTTGTTTCCGCTTTTAAAAATTTCTAGTGACTCTAAAAGATTTAATTTACGACCTTTCTCGGCCAAATGCAATATTTTATGATGACCAAATGTATGCCCTTCTGTAATAAGATGGTTTGCGAATGTTGAATCTGTCTTCTTTAGATTATATGACCTCATGTGTTCTTTTACCCGTATAATAAAACTTCGACCAGTCTGACCTATATATACACTTTTACAATCATTACAATCTAATTTGTACACTCCTGATTTATTATTGATATCTGTTTTAGGTTTTGCGTTAAAAATGAAATTACTTGTTTTTACATATGGTTTGTAAGCTATACTAACATTACTATTACTTTTTGAAATTATATTTCCAATTTGCTCGCTTATTTTACCGAAGTAAGTTAACGAGACAAATTGTTTCAAATTAGCACTATCTTTAGGATATACTAAACTAATGGCCACCTCTAACCGTTTTTTCTTTAGTATACTGTCAATTACGCTACTTTTATAACTATTGTTTACCGCTTTTTGTTTTATAGAATTGATTTCACGAACAAAAGTTGCATTAGACAAAGGAATATTTAATGCTCTCTGTATCATAGAATTAAAAAATGAATGTTTGTGTGTCTTAGGGTGTAGTGAATCTTTGGGAATAATGCAATCAGTGAAAGTAGGTTTACGATATATATCAAATTTTAAGCTCTGATCTAATTTGTTTAATTTTAAATCCAGGAAGTTAATACTGTTATTCTCTTCTATTTCTACTGTAAAATTGATATTAGAATGGATTGAATTTATGTAGTTCAGAAATGTTTGTAGTTGTCTATGAGTACCCTTAAAGCAAGCTAGGATGTCGTCTACATACCGATACCAAAATTTAATATGTTTTTTACCTAGTTGTGATGAAAGAATTTTTTCTGTAATATGCTTCATGAAAATTTCAGCTAATAGGGGACTTAGAGGTGAGCCCATTGCCAGACCTTCTGTTTGTTTGTAGAATTTGTTGTTAAATGTAAAGTAACTTTGGTTGGT
Organism: Melolontha melolontha; assembly: GCA_935421215.2. Lineage (NCBI taxonomy): Eukaryota > Metazoa > Arthropoda > Insecta > Coleoptera > Scarabaeidae > Melolontha > Melolontha melolontha. The sequence goes on along the minus strand of OW285238.1, from coordinate 26,201,350 downwards.
GACTAACTCCGTTAGAGATATGATTTCGTGTATAACAACCGGGTTTGTATTTTTCTTTACTAATATGTTTTCTATTAACCTTAAGCATTCCTTATGTGGTATTTTTGAAAACATGTTGGAAACATCAAATGATACCAGGATTTCTGTCTTTTGTATATTACAATCTTTTAATTTAGCTGTTAACTGTATTGTGTTTTTTATGGAAGAGCTATCTGTAAATTCGGTATATTGTCTAATTATTATGTTTAATTTTTCGGCTAATTTTTTATTGGGGCAAGGAATAAACGAAACAACTGGTCTGATGGGTGCTTCCTTTTTGTGAATTTTTACTAAACAGTATAATTTAGGGGGGGGGGGGAAGGATTCATATGGAAAAGTTTGTACTTATCTGTGTTTGAGATTACTGCATTACAATTTTTGACACATTCTTTAATTTCTGCCTGATACTGTTTAGTGGGGTCCTTTTTCAATTCTATGATAGTATTGTCGTCTATAAATTTCTTAACTTTATTTTCATAATCACCTTTAGTTAATATTACAGACGAATTTCCTTTATCTGCTTTTTGGATCGTGAGGTTGTTTTCTATGACTTTGTGATTAATACTTTGCAATGCTCGTCTGTCTGACTGATTATTGCGAGATGTTGAGTTGTTTTTCAGAATATTTGTAACTTTGGCTTTACCTAAGATACTGCTAATTTGATTGTTATTTGCAAATGCCAGTTCTGTTTCTATTGCTAGAATTTCTTTTTTTTTGTTACAATGGATGTGTGGTGCATATTTAGGACCTTTATTTAATAAGCTAAGTTCATTGTCTGAGAAGTTAACATTCGTGAGATTAATGACTCTAGGGTAAAACTGAACATTACTGAAAGTATTGTTAACTCGGCTAGGGGTGTATTGTGTAGGTTTGATAGAGACTATAACTTCCTGTTTTGAATAAGTCGTTTCTTATGAATAATTTCACTAACTTGTCTAATGTGGTCATCTAAAAAATCGAATTCAATGTTGTGTAACTTAAACGATAGTTCTGAATGTAATACCTTAATGTAAATCAGAAGAGTGTCTCTGCGGTGGAACCAAAATTTGGATTCTTGTTTAATCCAAATTCTCTTCACGGCATTGATCGCTTTTTTAGATCAATTAGATCAAATTAGATCAGAGCTTAAAATTTGATATATATCGTAAACCTACTTTCACTGATTGCATTATTCCCAAAGATACACTACACCCTAAGACACACAAACATTCATTTTTTAATTCTATGATACATAGAGCATTAAATATTCCTTTGTCTAATGAATCTTTTGTTCGTGAAATCAATACTATAAAACAAATAGCGGTAAACAATAGTAATAAAAGTAGCGTAATTGACAGTATACTAAAGAAAAAACAGTTACAAGTGGCCCTTAGTTTAGTATATCCTAAAGATAGTGCTAATTTGAAACAATTTGTCTCGTTAACTTACTTCGGTAAAATAAGCAAATTGGAAATATAATTTCAAAAAATAATAGTAATGTTAGTATAGCTTACAAACCATATGTAAAAACAAGTAATTTCATTTTTAACGCAAAACCTAAAGCAGATATCAATAATAAATCAGGAGTGTATAAATTATATTGTAATTATTGTAAAAATGTATATATAGGTCAGACTGGTCGAAGTTTTATTATACGGGTAAAAGAACACATGAGGTCATATAAACTAAAGAAGACAGATTCAGCATTCGCAAACCATCTTATTACAGAAAGGCATACATTGGTCATCATAAAATATTGCATTTGGCCGAGAAAGGTCGTAAATTAAATCTTTTAAAGTCACTAGAAATTTTTAAAAGCGGAAACAACACAATAGATATTGTTCTAAACGAGCAGTTGGATCTTATATATACACCTCTTTTCCAATGTTGTATATAATAGTTAAATATATAGTAGTAATTTTAAATAACATCATAAACCACCCCCATATATTTTTGTGTCATTTATAAAATCTATGTAGGCCTTTAACTTTTGCAGTTTGATTATGACATTGTATGTCGAAACCGCGGTCATGTGAATAAAGTGGTATAACAAAGTTATTGTTTTATTTTATTTTATTATTTTCTAAAGAAATCTTTTTGCCTTAATAGTCCTTTTATAAATATTTGTTCCACCTTATTTTATTTTAAAGTATCTTCAGTGGCCGATATCTAATGCGAAAATTTTAAATTCATTTAGGAATAAATAAAATAAATATTTTATGATTTTAGGAAATATATAACTCAAAATAAATAAGAACACTCTAATACTTATGTACATATAAAATAACATAACGTATTAAAGGTTGGTAAAATAGAAAATAATTTGAAATAGTTTAAACACTTGCCGTTTTTTATGCCATGGAATTTTGTATTTAAAAATATTTACGATATGAGAAAAATTATTGCACATTATTTGCTTCAAAACTTAACAAAACCTAGTAAAATGGGAGTGTTATCTAAAAAAATCACTTTAGAATTAAAAAAAAAATAGTTTATAATTGATTCCTATTTTTTCATTACCAGATGTATACAAGCAAGATATACGCAAAATGTGTGTGATTTGTCTTGACAATCACGGAAATATTTGGTTTAAAATATAATATGGGATTAAATCTGAGCGCTAATTTGTATGAAAAACTTATATTGTTAATAGATTAATACTGCGTACATTGAAAACTATTTTTATTAAGTGCGATATAAATGGATACGTTTGAATTAGTTCCTGTCATTATAACACATATGTGGAAAAAATAAGTAAAATATATGCTTACGTTTTATGTTCTTTATATCCTATTAGCAAACATGAAATTTATGCGTTATTCTATTAAAATTTTCTGCGTCGAATAAAATTTGCTGGCGTGCGATTTACTGTTGATCGCATTAAAAAATTATATGTATATCTGTAATGGTCAGGTGAACAGTTGTAATTTTAATAAACCTCTAAAAAATACGCACACTATATTTTATGTACAATCTGTTGAAATGTTATGTTGTCGAAATTGCATTTCTTAATCTAAAACAAATAATAATACTTTTGTTTTTTTTTTCGCGAAATTTCAGTACAGTATCATATTTCGACAGAATTTTAATATACACATATTTGCTTTCGAGAAATATCAAAACAAATACTATTACTACAGAAAAAAATATAATTAAATACGAAATCGGTTAAAGGAAAAAGGAAGTTTTGTATTCATATTGACCAATAGTATTTTCACTCAGGTCACTATTATTGCCTTGTAATTTTGCTGATAATAGAATTTCTTAGAAAAAAAAAAACAATTGTTGCAATACAGTCGCAATATATCGAATCACATTTGAATTGTGTATATTCTTTTTGCTTATGGTAAACTACATTACTTTCTAGAATCTAGAAGATATTATTTATCTCTATTTAATTACATTGTTTCCAATAAGAACTGTTTAATAAATTTGCAAGCGATTTTTTCGTCGATTAATTATGGATATAAAGTTGTGAACGAATCGATTTACTGATTGATTCAATGGAATAAATTAATAATACATGCAATTTATTTTTAATTGAGAAACTTGTTGTAAATGTTCCTATTTTTTACATAATAACTTCTGTTATATTGTCTTGGGTAAGAAAGCTTTATAATCTGCTTTAACTTCAAGTGAAAGTACGAACCTCTGATGCAGTCTCGCAAAGACGAGTCCATAAAAATCCAAACTGTTTAGATTACAAACCGATTCTTATCGATTTGCGGTATAGTAATGAAGCATATGTTTTAATAATTACTTAGAAATATGGTTATTTAAAACAAAAAAATTGTAAAAGTCTTCAAAAGTCTAGGTGGATGATTGTTTAAATCGAAGCTTCATAAATTCGAAATGTTAATTACAGCTATTTCATTCATTACTTATTTTCATATGGAAGATAAGAGAATAAAGTTTTCACACATTTTTTTCAAAATCGGATGTGGAGAACACAATAAAAGTTAATTTGTACATATATGATTACGAAGGACCAATTGTTTAATTTATACCCGATTCTCGAAGTACCAAATGTTGGTGCTGCATTCGACTGAAAGATCATGTATAAATTTGTGTCTTAACCCACCGCTCACGGGGCGTAACTTCCATACAAGCTGGTTATATATTTTGGTTGTTTTCTGAGAATTTTATTTATTTTACAAAAACACTTAAACCGAATTTATTAAAATAAATCTCTGAAATTTAGCACTTAATGCAAACTTTGTTATATGAGACTGTATGTCTCTTGTTGTTAATATGATACTGTTTGGTATGAATGTTATGGAAAGACTCTTGTATTAAGACTGGGTCTCTTGTACTGTTGTTGAGTTGATACTGTTGAGTCTCTCGTTGCTGACATGAGATGCTTATTGATACTATTTTACAAATAGGTAAAAATATACCACTACCTCTAACTATTATATAATTAAAATGTGCGTATTCGTTGAACTTTGCCTTGTTAGACGTAATAACGGGGAATTTCTAGTGTTATTTTGTAGAAATTATTCCTACTGGCAACAATATCTAAAGTTTACGATAGGGTTTTAAAATTCTAATCTTAACTAATAAATAACAAAATATCATTACTAATTAAGTATTGGTGTTATAGATTCAAGTATGTGGTTCCGGATAGTCCCTTGTTAAAGCAATAAGATTTATTATACAAATCCAGGAAATACGATCTTAAAAATAAATGTTCAGATTAAGTCCTTTCTTCACTATGATCCTAGGTAATAAAACGAGTGGCCTAAAGTATAAAGTAATTAAAATATATTTGCGAATATACCTAAAGGACGCCGCCTCTTATCTAAAGAAAGTTTTATAATTTGCATGTGCTAGTAAAAATATGTTATACAGTGGTTTAAACTTGAAAATGCACGTTGAATATTTATAAAATTGGAAATGTTTTACTTTAATTCTTTTATGCTAAATTTACTTATATCTAACATATATAAATATACTAGCTGCCCGCAGCCCGGCGTTACTAGGCCACATTCTATAGAAAAATTAGAACTTCCTTTGTGCTAGCTGCCATTAACCGATCTAAAATTTTTGTTTCCCTAGCTAAACAACGAATCAATAATATTTTATTATAATAATTTGAATACACAATATTAGTATGTATTTAGTTTTGATAATAGATTTTTATAATTCTGAGAACTTGAAAAATTTATGGCAATTTTTGCTTGCATTGCAGTCGCAAAAGGATTTCCTCTTAGAAAATTCATCAGTTGCACATTTTCACTATAATTTGATATTTTTCGTCTTGTTTCCTTCGGATGAACGCAGTTTCCTCGAACTTACGTTTTGCTAATAATACGGTGACTTTGTCTACATTTATTTCTTCTGATGTGGTTCTTATGCCCATTCCGTCTCTCAATCTAGTTTTGATAACAGATTTTTGTAATTCTGATAATTGCGGCATTTTAAAAAATAAACTGAGTATGGATTTATCAAATGTGACACTGTCATAAAATGACTGATGAAAATTTGATTTACACACATTACAAAATTTTAAATTTTTGATATTCACGTCAAAATCGAGTGTCTGAGTTTTCAAGAGCCGCAAGCGTACATATATGCATAGGGGATTTTCTTTATTTGGCGATTTAAGGTCTGTTTTAATTGAATATATATTTATTGAAAATACTTTTAACTCTTACATGTCTCGGCACTTTTCAAAGAGTTTTCTTTTATAAATATAAACATTCCATTACATATAATTATAAAAAGTGACAGTATACCCATATTATATTTCGTACTGTCATATTTTATATGTGACGTTGTCATGGTTCTTATGTAATGATTTCAAATGACATTACGATATAGAAATTCTATAGAAATTCATGGTTTCACATATTGCTAATTTGTTAACATTTGGCCGAAAGATTTTGAAAAAAAAATATGAAAACGTCCTTCCACATAACATAAGGAACGTACACACAAAATTTTATCAAAATCGGTTTTGTAATTTGTGAGCCTATAGAGAACAAATTAAATGTTTTTGATTTTTATATATAGAAGATACGATAAAAATAATTCCGTTTTACGACTAAAGAATTTGTGCGAAAATTGCTTTCCAGACAAGAAGACACGTGTTTCGCCTTGTTATAGACTCTTCAGTGCATGATGCTAGCAAATACAAATTTCACTAAAAGCTCCCTTGCTATAAACAATAAAATCACGAAAGACATTGTGGAAGAACTCTCAGCGTTGCTCATTGACTAACGACAATACCACTAACGACAAATCAACCATTGCCATCCACATGAGTGTAAAGACCAAGCAAGTGGTTCCCATCGAAAGGTGACACCTGTAACCGACGGAAACTCTATCTCCACTATCAGTCGAACTGCATCGAAAGCGTACATAACAAAAACAAAAAAAGTACATATATGACGAATCGATTGCTTTATTCGTAATACCAGTAACGTGTTAGCAATGCCATTACACATTGTTATTAATTTGGCTCTGAAAACGTGTGTTTTTCCTGATCGATGGAAGAAAGCTAGAATTACACCGGTTCACAAGACGGGGATGTATCGTGGGAAATTATAGATCCATAACGATTTTGCCAAATTTTGGTAAAATTTTTGAGCAAATTTTATACAACATTATTCCTTAATATCCAGCAACTAACATGGTTTCTTGCCATTGCGGTCTACCGTTACTAATCTAACGATAATGACTCAAAATATTTGTGAGGTATTGAATAATAATGCTCAACTAGACGTTGTATACTGACTTTTCTCGAGCTTTCGATACTATTGACCATTAAATTTTATTAAACAAATTGAGTGCTTTCGGCTTTAGTCCATCTGCGTTAGAACTTATCGCCTCATACGTTGTGAATAGAGTTAATTATGTATTTTATAACAGCTTTTACTCTTACCAATTTATTTCAACTTCTGGTGTGCCTCAGAACTCTAATCTTGGACCTCTTCTTTTTCTGCTTTTCATTGAAGGTCTCCCCACATCTTTCAATTGTTCTGTACTGGCCTACGCTGATGACATTAAATTATACTTATCCGTTAAATTACAGAATGATGTTGATATCTTGCAAGATAATATTAATGTGTTTGCTGATTGGTGTAGTAAAAACAGGATAAAGATTAATGTGAACAAATATTATGACGTATCTTACACGCGTAAAATTAATAAAGTGTACTCATCATATAGAATTGGTGGTCAAAACTTAGTGAAAAGGAACCCTATCAGTGATCTTGGCGCCAAATTCGACTCGGATGTGTCCTCTAACTTGCACCTTTCGAATCCCATCTCGTCTGCTTATAGAATGTAGGGTTTAGTTATGAGCTCTACCAGTCAGTTTCAGAATTTAACTGTTCTGAAATCGCTGTACCAGGCTGTTGTTTTGGGTAGATTGGAGTATGCTTCGGTAATATGGTCTAATTACTACTCGACGCATGACTCCTCATTGGAATGGGTTCAAAGGAGATTTCTGAAATACCTTTCCTTGTGATGGTATATATCCCGAAAGAAATACTGACCACAACCGCCTTCTAGACATACATAATTTCGCATCTATAAAACATCTTTGAGAAGTTAATGCTGCGCGATTTATTTGTAGGTTGATTGATGGTCGAATTGACTCACCTGAAATATTAAACTCTATAGCTTTTCACGTGCCTCTAATGACGTCAAGATCTAATCCTACTTTTTACCCACCAAGAGCTAGAACTAACGCGCTACTAAGAGCTCCAATTAATTTTATGTATCAATGTGCGGATAATATTGATGGTGACATTCTTGCGGGAGGTGTTTAGATTAAATTTTTGTTTTAGTTTATTAGTGTAAGTGCTTATTTCATTGCATACATTTATATTTTATATTTTTATATAATTCAGCACACATCTGTTTCTTTCTTCTATTTTCTTTCTTTTTTTATGTATTTGTCCTGGAAATGGAATTATCTGTTGGGCAATAAAGATTATTATTATTATAACTTGGTTCTTTTTGGGAGTCAGTTAAAATACTATTTGGTAGAATAACAATAATTATCTTTTGATGTCATAATAATCTGAGAAAATGAGAATAAAGAAGAAGATTTTATAAATATTATGCTTGAATAGAATTTTAACAACTTGAAGATATTTATTCATTTAATTTGTAATTTTATTAGTTAGTTTTTTTTATTATTATTTATTATTTAGTTTGCAGATATTTATGAGTGTTTTTATGTATGTAATTTCCTTATAGTGAATCATAAATCATTAATGCAATGCTATTAGCTTTTTTTAAGTTTTTTAAAGTTCTTTTTTGTCACAGAAGTATTTAATACTTAACTAAGAATTCATCGCTACAGAATTGCAATTAAATTAAGAAGAATCTTGACTAGGAAATGTTTTAGACACACCTTAGTTGAATATGTTTTTTGGTGAATTTTAGACACAACACATTTATTCCGGAATTTGACATATAAGTTTTAATAAATTTAGAAAGTAGCAAACAATTATTCAATATTCCACATATTATTAACTCACGTTAATTATATATTTTAATTACAAAGAGTAGAACAAATCTGAAGTTTATTTCTATTCTTATAAATTAGCGATAGTTTAGAAACATTGAGACAAAAGATACGAAACTTTTGGAGATTTTATTGACAGGAAAATAAACAAAAATATGTGTATTTTGAATACGTTAACTTTCGAATAGCACCGCATTTCTAAATATAATATCCTAATAGAAATTAACCATTATATTAGATGAAAAATATTTTTAATAATATCAAAAATATTAGAATAATTGAAACATTCATGAGTAGGTAAACCCCACTAGTTTTGTATAATACAAAGGTATTTTTAATAATATAAAATATTATTAAAAATCTGGTGTGAAGAACACAAACACAGGTTCACTATTAATATGTTTTGTGAACGTGTTCGAACATATCCCTCCACAGAGACGTAGATACATATTTCGCATTTCTACAGGCTCATCGGTACGGCCCTGCTGGCGAAAGGATATCTTCAGACGCATTCCCAAAAAAGAACCACATCGCCATATCACAGAAATTAACCAGACCGAGCGTAGAAGTAAATTCAGCGCTGCCTGTTGTCAGACAGCCGAAGTACCTCGCCCTGTCCACATAACCAATGCGAACCAACGACGCCCTTCCAAAGGTGGCACAGCCATCTCTCTAGAAACTGTATTTTGTTGTGTCCGTAGTATGAGTGAAGATACAAACAAAATCCAGTTTCTAGAGAGATGGCTGTGCCACCTTTGGAAGGGCGTCGTTGGTTCGCATTGGTTATGTGGACAGGGCGAGGTATTTCGGCTGTCTGATAACAGGCAGCACTAAATTTACTTCTACGCTCGGTCTGGATAATTTCTGTGATATGGCGATGTGGTTCTTTTTTGTGAATGTATCTGAAGATATCCTTTCTCCAGCAGGGGCGTACCGATGAGCCTGTAGAAAGGCGAAATACGTATCTACGTCTCTGGGGAGGGATATGTTCGGACATGTTCACAAAACCTATTAATAGTGAACCTGTATTTGTGTTCATCACACCAGATTTTTAATAATATTTTATATTATTAAAAATACCTTTGTATCAAAAATATTATTAAAAATCACGTGTAGAGAACACAATGCTAGAGCGTATTTCAAAATTTAAAAAAAATGATTATTTTTTCTTTTTAGAAACAGAAATAAGAAAAACACCCTAACCACGATATATATAGCAATAAATACTAAATACTATATGCGTATGTCGGCAACTAAGTTGCCATCTTCAGTGGAATAACCTTAAAAACTAAAGAATGTTAAACGTAGCGTTTTTGCATAGAAGTAAATTCAGCGCTGCCTGTTGTCAGACAGCCGAAGTACCTCGCCCTGTCCACATAACCAATGCGAACCAACGACGCCCTTTCAAAGGTGTTTTTTGTTTGTGTCCGTAGCATGAGCGAAGACACCTTTGTTGCCTGTTGCCTTTTTGTTTGCCGTTTTTTTTTTGGAAGTCGTTTTTATTTTTTCAAAAACTTTTTATTTCATACTTTTTATTATTTTGTTTGCAATATTAATGTTTGTTTATAGGCCGGTCACGAATTCGGCACTATATACCTGCTCTTTAATCTCGACACATGAATTCGGCACCAGACCGTGGATTAGTCATTTTTCAAGCACTCGAACTGGGCACCGCTTATCGGCTTTATCTTTATTGTCGTTAGGGAATACATTAAAAATGAAACAAACAAAAAATTAAACAAGAATTCATTGCTTATAAAAATATCCTAAACATTTTACAAATTGTACTCCTTCTCTTCTATTTGCATAGTGGACGGCGATATTTTGTTCTAAAAATGCTTGTCTTCTTTTTGTTTTAGGATCCTTGCAACACATAGGTTATTGAGCACTATTTATTTAATATATGTCTTATTAAGTACTATAAAGGCCCTGTGCCAGTTTTCTGGGAAGTTCCCTTCTCTCCATATTTTATTATGAATTTTCAAGAACAATTCCTTTCCTGTTTCTCCCATGCTTTTGATCATCTCTGTTGTTATATTGTCATATTCTGGTGCTTTTCCGTTCTTTAATTTTCGTATTACTCTTCCAATTCTTGCATAGTTATCTCATCTTCTAGATTTTCTTCCACTTTTTCTTCATGTTTCAAATTCAGATCCTTCTCCGTTTGCTCAGTCAGAAGTTCTTGGAAATATTCTTTCCATCTGTTGAATATATCTTTAGATTCTGTCAACATATATGCCATGAAACCTTTCTAAATGACAATCTTAAAGAACTTTTCAACATCTTCGTCAACAATGGCTATCCTAAGCACATACTTAATAAATTGATATATAGCTCAAACTTTTATGATGGCCTTACTGAGGACGTTCCTGCAGACAGTGTGATTTACAAAAAAATCCCATACATTGGTGGCCTTACTCATACAATTGTATCACATTTCAAACAATTTAATAACATTAAAATAGCTAAATACAACAACTATACTTTGAAGAAGTTGTATAGTAAGATCAAAGACATAACACCTTTCTCTTTAAATAGTCATGTTGTCTACAGTATAGCATGTTCGGATTGTTGTGGCGTTTATATATAAGACATCACAATGGCTAAAACAGCGCATCACACAGCATAAAAGTGATGTCCGTATTGGAAAGAGATCTTATGCATTGGTAGACAATGCACTTGATCGTGACCATACATTAAATTTTGTTGACGGTAAGATCTTAGACATTGAAATAACCTTAAAAAAGAACCTTTTTAGTAAAGGTCCACATTAACAGAGACACAAATAACGTGATTTATAGATATGATACTAACGGACTAAGTATAATTTATTTTAATATACTCGGTTTGACGGTTAAGTTGGCCATCTAAAAATTGTTTTGTTATTTGGTCCTTATATTGCTAAATTTATAATGCATTATTTTTTGATATTCTTGTGACTTTAGTTTTTTGCTATATGTTTCGTTTTATATTTTTTATTTTTCATATTTTAACTTTTACATATACATGTTTTTAAAGGTTTTAAAGCTTGTATCCATAGTTACTTTAATGTTTTAAATCTAATCAATTTTATTGTCCTTGTACGTCACTTTTATTATTTTTTTTAGAAGTCTACATTTTGTAGGTATTTTGCTACTGCTTTATACTCTTATTTATATATGTTATTTCTCATTAATCTTGTAGTATTTCCGGAGGAAGCAACAAAGAAGTTGCGAAATACAGGATTAATTAATAAATGAGTTTCTAATTGACAGACCGCTTGTCCGCTTTTAATTTATTTTATTCGATATATTACAGTCGATAATTTCTTTTAAATTATATATATATATATATATATATATAATAACTTCGTGACCTTGGTATGATATGGTAAACCTAATCAGTAGGCGATTAAAGGTCTGTATATTACTTCAAAATATATGTATTTAAAAAACTCTACATGTTTCGGCTATATACGCCTTTTTCAAGAGAATACAAAATATGAATGACAGGATATAAATGTCAAGTAATTAAGTTGCTATGGTTTAAATTATTTAAAGATACATTCTAGTAATAATAATAAATCATGCCTTAGTATTCCAAAAAATAGATAACAAGGTGTGAAAATATGTGTTGTTCGCTGCTAGCAATTTGTGTCTCCTTCTGGGTATGAACTTGTGTGTTGGTTGCTGCTGGCAGCTTGCGTCTCTCTACGGGTGTGTGGTTTTGTGTGAGAGCGTAAGTGTAGGGATTTGTATGTCGGTGCGTTCGTGCGTGTGTTTAGTGATCGGTCGCATGAATTTAGAGAGGTCGGATAACCAGCCGTTGCGTAGGGCCGCCAACCCTTTCCCGACAACTTCTTTACAATTCCGTGCAGTACTTCGACGGTCTGACCCCCGCCCCAACGAGGCAAGGCGCAGACAGGCGAAGCGCACCCTGTACGGGGTTGCTCATCGCAACTAAGGGAACACTCTTAGTGGCTACCTCGGTCGACGATGGTCACACTTATGCCATCTTAGCGTTTTCCGCCTAAGCGGGGGCATAGCACACACGTCGAACGTGTGTGTGCTGTTAACGGCAGCCTAGCCAGGTTGTCGCCCAGGACCGGTCCTAGTGGTGTGTGCATTGCGCGGCGACGAGATAGCGCCGCGTAGCATGGTTCCTCACTCTTGCTGGAAAGGCGGAATGGCACCTGACTGCCCAACGGGCAGAACCCCCTAGAGTTTTGTAGCGCATATGCTAGGCTGCAACCCAGTAGAGGACCACATCAGCAAAAAACAGAAAACAGGGATAGGCAGGGAAAAGCAAGACATGAGTTATTATTACGTATGCGCCCGTGGAGCGACTTAAGATACAAAGTTGTCGGCATTCGCTCAAAACGAGAAGGAAAACCACGAAAACCTGCTCGGACAACTAGACAGGAATCAAAACACGGAACAGTCATCATGATAAGCAAAAGTATATGATATTTAAATGATATTTAAATAACATAAGGTATATAACAAAAAAAATATATATATAATATGATGGTAAATTGTAGATCGTTACAAAATTAAATTATAGTATATACTGCTTAGATTTTTTATATCATTTCTGTTGTTAATTGAATTTTTTTCCTGTTTAATCTTTTTTCAAAAGATATGTTGATGATATCATAACATGTATTCCGACCAACAAAATAAACTATCTCTTAAATAAATTCAACAGTTTTCACAACAAATTAAAATTCACTATTGAAGAAGAATTTAATAACAGTATTAATTTTCTTGATATTTCTTTGAGCTATGATAAACAGGGTACTATTTATACAAATTGGTATAATAAACCCACAGCTTCTTTTCGATATATGAATTACCACTCAAATGCTCCTACAGTATTCAATAAAATGATTATAAATAATCTGACTGATAGGGCAGTAAAACTATCACACACTCAATACAGAAAAGATAACATCAAAAAAATTAAAACAATCCTAACTGATAATAATTATCCACCACAACTTATAGACCAAACTATTAAAAAAAGAGTACACCAAATATACAACACTGCAGACACCAATAAAAATTTGAACAATGACATAACATATATCACAATTCCATATGTTCCACAACTATCGGAAAAAATTAAATACACTTTAAAAAAATATGATATAGCTACAACATATAAACTTAGTAATACTAATAAACATTTATTTTCAAAACTTAAACCTAAAATAGAAAAAAATCGAGAAACACATGTCGTATATAAAATACCATGTCGCGATTGCGATAGTTACTACATAGGCCAAACGAAACAATATTTATACAAAAGAATACAAGCCCACAAATACTCTAGAACAGACAAAACTGTATTGTCTACACACAAACTACAACGCGATCACCATTTCAATTTTGAAAACACACAGATAATTGATAAAGAACAACACACAGTGAAAAGACAAATTAAAGAAATGATCAGTATTAAACAGGAAAAAAATTCAATTAACAACAGAAATGATATAAAAAATCTAAGCAGTATATACTATAATTTAATTTTGTAACGATCTACAATTTACCATCATATTATATATATATTTTTTTTTTTTTTTTTTGTTATATACCTTATGTTATTTAAATATCATTTAAATATCATATACTTTTGCTTATCATGATCACTGTTCCGTGTTTTGATTCCTGTCTAGTTGTCCGAGCAGGTTTTCGTGGTTTTCCTTCTCGTTTTGAGCGAATGCCGACAACTTTGTATCTTAAGTCGCTCCACAGGCGCATACGTAATAATAACTCATGTCTTGCTTTTCCCTGCCTATCCCTGTTTTCTGTTTTTTGCTGATGTGGTCCTCTACTGGGTTGCAGCCTAGCATATGCGCTACAAAACTCTAGGGGGGTCTGCCCGTTGGGCGTCAGGTGCCATTCCGCCTTTCCAGCAAGAGTGAGGAACCATGCTACGCGGCGCTATCTCGTCGCCGCGCAATGCACACACCACTAGGACCGGTCCTGGGCGACAACCTGGCTAGGCTGCCGTTAACAGCACACACACGTTCGACGTGTGTGCTATGCCCCCGCTTCGGCGGAAAACGCTAAGATGGCATAAGTGTGACCATCGTCGACCGAGGTAGCCACTAAGAGTGTTCCCTTAGTTGCGATGAGCAACCCCGTACAGTGTGCGCTTCGCCTGTCTGCGCCTTGCCTCGTTGGGGCGGGGGTCAGACCGTCGAAGTACTGCACGGAATTGTAAAGAAGTTGTCGGGAAAGGGTTGGCGGCCCTACGCAACGGCTGGTTATCCGACCTCTCTAAATTCATGCGACCGATCACTAAACACACGCACGAACGCACCGACATACAAAACCCTACACTTACGCTCTCACACAAAACCGCACACCCATAGAGAGACGCAAGCTGCCAGCAGCAACCAACACACAAGTTAATACCCAGAAGGAGACACAAATTGCTAGCAGCGAACAACACATATTTTCACACCTTGTTATCTATTTTGTGGAATACTAAGGCATGATTTATTATTATTACTAGAATGTATCTTTAAATAATTTAAACAATAGCAACTTAATTACTTGACATTTATATCCTGTCATTCATATTTTGTATTCTCTTGATAAAGGCGTATACAGCCGAAACATGTAGAGTTTTTTAAATACATATATTTTGAAGTAATATACAGACCTTTAATCGCCTACTGATTAGGTTTACCATATCATACCAAGGTCACGAAGTTATTATATTATATATATATATATATATTTATATATATATATTAATATAAAGCGATATACAGTGAACCTGTAATGTAAAATAGAGCTTTACAATAAATAGTACACAATTTATTGGTTAAATATAACGGAGTTGGTATATTAAATAGCCCTTAATTGGTTCGACAAATTGTAATAAAAATAGTGTGTAACAGGTCCTGAGCTGGGCTAACAAATGATATATAACAAACCTATAAGGCCTTACAGTTGTGCATATAATTAAAGTTAAAATAATAATTAAATTTGCCCAAAAATAGAATATATATGAATATTCACGTAAGGAGTTATAGAAGTGATTTATAGATGGCGTTAAAGTTATATTTTTACAGTTGACATAGGTGTAACTTATATGAACTTGAATAATAAAACAGTTTATACTTAACTTCCTTTCAGCCTCCTTTACGTGCTAAAGTTATTACTGAGTATTTTATGGGTATCTTAATCACAATATGGCTAGCTCAGATTATCGTGAACAAGATAAACGTTGATGTCGGTTCGGTGTATTGATAGAAAATAGTTATTTGTTTAAACTAAGATATGCTAAGTGAATGATTTTCCAAAGTTGTTAAAAGAATAAAACAAGGGGATGAATGGTAAATATCACTAGTTTAATTAGATTCTCAAAGCATAAAAGGTAAGTTAAAATACCATATAGTATTACATTTGCATTAAAAGTCACGTGATTCGATATAATATAAAAGTAAGGTTAAATGTTGTTATGAAATCTTTATAACTCAAATATTTAAATTATGTAACACAAATTCAAAGTAAGAAGAACTGTATTTTTCGGTATTAAACTGTATAGTGATCAAATGCTAATATTTAAAAAATTTAAATGAAATATAAACGATCTTTATCGCAATGTAACTAATAAAATTTTATATTTTAGGAGATTATTAAATAAATACTCAATTTTGATGCTGGTTGTTTTTCTGTATGGATGTTGGATGTTCGAGTCTTGGTACACAGGAAAAACGGGTTCAGGTGCAGGAGAAAAGCTGGTTTTGTTCCAAATTCGGGTTGGCGTCCTTTGGAAATTGGAGTTTTGGTTATCGGTTCTCAGCGGGTTCAGGTGCGGGTAACCTTCCGTAAAAACGATGCTAGTGAATCGGGAACTTACAGGATATCTTTTTGGTAAGGTTTCGCTAATTTATTTTAGATTTATCACACTTTATTCCTTCATACACTTTTATAAAAATTAGATGCGTTGTACCATTTTTAATTACCCAAGCGAACTCCCTATTGTTTTTGTTAATTCTCTAGGCATCTTATTCTCAATGTTGTTTATACTTATTTAATCTCGACAATAAATTACTCAAAATAAAACAAATTACTAGAACCAATCGTTTTGACATTTCTTTAAAATTATTGTATTAATTTTACAATGGATAAAAGTTTATTTTAAATATTCAATTTCCGCTAATTACCTATTTTCATTTTTGGATAATTCCCGCCTTATTTGATTTTAAAATAGGTACAGCTATGACCATAATATGTGATATATAATTCCAATCAATTAAGTTAAATATCTTCGGGAAAATAAAAATGTAAATGAAAATGACTAACTTGAATGGTTACAAGAAATACAATAATTAAGTGATACAAAATTGATAAATTAAAAACTCGGTATTAACTTTATTGAAATGGCATGCGAAAAATGCAGTTCTAACAAAAACTTATTCTAAATTAACAATTTTTAATATTTATACTGTATTTTTGCTCTAGGCCCCTCATATACTCATATGGTTAGCCTCATCACTATATATATATATATATATATATATATACATATATATATATATATATATATATATATATATATATATATATATATATGTATATATTTATTATAATAATCAGCATGTCATACAGTTTGCCCCATGATTTACTAGGGAAAGCAGGAGGCGATTTAATAACCTTTGAATGAAGATACGTAGTTATCAACGCAAAGTTAGCTGCGTTGCTAAGTTTTTGAAATGCAAAATGAAACTTAATGCGAAGATGGATGAGATTTTTGGTTAGAGTTAGAATCCACATAACTTAACTGCTAACCAACTTTGTATTAAAGTCACAAGCCAGCCTAAATAAGAATTTCATTTGCAGGCTCAGTATAGTAGTATGAACACAACAATCTTAGAAAGGAAATTACCGTTAAAATTTAATTTCAACTATGGTTCTTTATGGTTCGTGACTAATAATATATCACAGGTAAAATAGAATAATAAAGCTTACGTAAATATTTAAAACGTCAACTAAATCGAAACTAAACATGTGAGTAAACTTAAATAATATGCATTCGTTGAAATGTGTTTTATAAAAAAAAAACGTTAATTTAAGTTATATCTATACAATTTTTTAATAAGTAGTTAGTTCTTATTTTGTAAAAAAAAAAATTGAAATACATTCTATATGTTCAAGAAATAATACTTTCGTTTATTTGACATTTTAGTTACACACAAGCTTACAGATTTCATTCTTTTTCTAACCTTGGTTTCATGCTAAAGCTTATAGTATTTTATGTCTTTTACATTACGATGTTTTTGAACTAGAATAATAGCTATTGCATAATTGTAATATTAATTAATTTAATTTTATCGTAGCAGATTTTATCGATTTTTAATTGTTATAAGGATACATTTTATTCTGATTAAATAAGAATAAATTTAATAATGACATTTTACAAGTATTAATAATACAATTTTATAATTGGTGGTGACATTGATTACAAATTTGTATCTGTTAGGTCTTAAATATGTATAGTATACCTATAAAGCGTGTATAAAATAAATTAAACTGCTTATAAAATAACTGGATTAAGATAATTAGGTTTTATAGATAAGAAAATTAATACATATTACTGTGAAGTGCCACCTTAATGTGAATTAAATAATTAGAAGAGAGTGTAAATTAAACAATAAAATATAATTAAAACGGGTCGTGTTTTGAATACACACGGTATAATTACTGCTAGAATATTAAAGCCAGTTCATTATATAAATTGATTTTTGGTTATGATCTTATAATAAATTAAACGTCACAGACATATGCACTAAATGTAGTTAAAATAGATAGCGCTTTGAGTACACCTGCATATTACGTGGCAAATATTTTAGTTGATAATAGATTATAGGTTATGCTAGAAATTAACAATATCTATAGTTTAATTAAATATAAACACATGCTTACGTACCAAAGATAAATGATAAAGAAATTTACAAAAATAATTTTAGTATTTCGAATTCATATCTAGTGTGCAATTTGTAGGTTTTTATTTTAAAAATATGCATTGTCTACAACACAGTTCTGGTAATAAATAATCTAATTTAAGAATGATCGTTTCATGAACGGGCATAGGCACATGTAATAAGGAATTCAGTGCTAGACAGCATTTACGTTTAATCTAAAATAATAAACACCTTTAGTAAATGCAAATAATATTTGCGTTTCATTCTTAATAACGATAGAGTTTACTAGCATTCATAGATTTTGAAGTTATGTATCCAACGGTTTTAAAATTGAGTAAAATAAGTATATTACGATATAATATATGTAATACAACCCATTAAATGGTACGTGATATCCGTAAAGAAGAAATATGTGTTTTGGCAAGAAATTAAAATAACGCGATTGATTTGTATTTAGAGGTTAGAAATTTTCGACTTATTGAACACTTATGGAAAATGTGCAAGACAGTAAGGCTAGGGAGGTCTTAGAAATAATTCATATATTCAAAAACAACAAAACAATCAACGATCGAGATTGATGGACTTTTTAAACTTTATTATCGGCTCATTACACAATAGAAGACAACCCCAACTACACAAAAAAAAAATTTCCCATTGTAAATATACTGTATTTTCCCAAACACATGGCCTGACCAAACTAATTTTAAAACGAAATAAACAATTTCATTTCTGCACAAAGACATTTAGTTACACTAAATATTCCGAGAAAGGCAGTCGACCCTATAAAAAGGTTCGACATGTCTGGCCATACATGTTACACAAAATATGTGTTTTGACAGGAAATAAATTGGTGAGTTTTGTATCCTTTAATTTTCCTTATTTTAATTATTATTTTAATTTTAATTCATTCATACAAATGTAAATATATTCCTTACCTTTCTTTGTATTAAATTTTTAGTTCTAATCATTTGAAAAAGACTTAATAATAAAAAAGTCGAAACGTCGTAGTAAAAAATTGAAATTCATTAAAGGTCGCTAAACCAAGAAAAAGTCTATTATTTATATATATATATATATATATATATATATATATATATATATATATAAGTGTTTAGATCATTTCTTAGCCGTTCTGCTCTCAAAATACTGACATCTACTTTCAGTAACACATCTAATTTCAAAATAGGCATCTGCTTTCTAATCTGACGTTTGCTTTCATAACTGACACCTGCTTTCAAAACAGACATCTGCTTTCAATAACTGACATTTGCTTTCACTAACTGACATCTGCTATCAAAACTGACATGAGCTTTCAAAACTGACTTCTGCTTTCAGCTTGACATCTACATTCAATAACTGACATCTGATTCATTAACACTGTTACTTTATAATGCATTTCTATATGGCTTGAACCTGGGTCTATTGTGGCCTAGTGGTAAAGGCGACAGCCCGGATAGCTGTAGACTTGGGTTCGAGTCCCAACGTAGACCATATTTGTCAAATAAAAAATTTCGTAGTATTTGCTTTGTAATTTGTAGACAGCAATGTTTACATCCCCACTTACTCTGCAATTACATACATTCTAATTTAATATTTGTAAATATTTCATATATAAAAGCCGAAAAACTCCAATAATTTATCAAATGTTATATATATATATATATATATATATCTAAATATATACACATGTATATAGTATGGTAATTAATTTACTTATTATTCAGCCAAATTAATTATAAAATCAAACTCTTTTTAATTTAATGGATAACTGTACTCTATCAGATAATTGCATACAATAAACAAGTTAAAAGAAACAAAGAAAGAAAATACTGAAAAGAGTAATTTCCACGAAAAAACTCTCTATCTAAACTTAAATAAATAAGCTTCTCGCGAGAGGGTGGACACTCGCATACTGCACTTATCTTTTTCATTTCGTCTTTTATCGAAGGTATTCGTAAATCCATTTCTATGGTAATATAAGACACGTACCATGAGATGTTTAACATTGGTTTTAAGATTTTGCGTTGGAAGCGTAGCAGGATTTAGTACTATTATTTTACAAGCACTTTAATTTATTTTACGAACATTTAATAACTATACTTCTTGTGTTAGAAAGCCTAGTAAATTTAAGGGGCGGTTAATGTCTTCAACAATTATTAAATTTTATTAGTAGCAATTATGAAATGCTGTTATTTGATTTATCCTGGTTCAACAAGGATAAAGTTTGAGCTTATAACTATTAAGAATCGATAAAATCTGCTACGATAAAGCAAAGTTAATGTTAATATTTCAATTATGCAATGGCTATTATTAGGGTTAAAAAACATCGTAATGGTTAGAAAAAACATGAAATTTATAGGCTTGCGTGTAAGTAAAATGTCAAATAAAAAGAAGTTTCTTACTTGTCTGTATTGAATGTACCTATTGGCAATTTCTTTTTGATGAAATAAGAACTATTTATTAAAAAATTGGGCAAATATATTTTAAATTATTAACGTATTTTGTAAATCACATTTCAACGAATGAATATTATTGAAATTAACTCACATGTAATTATGTAAATTCTGTCGTAAAATCAAGTTGTGATAAAAAATTAGAGCGTATTTGCAATTATAAAGTTATTAGCGATAGTTATTTATGAACTCAATAGAGATTTGAGTGTATAGCTAATAAGAATAAGAATGTAAAAATGTGTTTTACAAAATATTTTTTCTTAATTATCCAAATTCTTCGTCCACAAAATTTTTGCTTTTTAACAACGTATGATCGACAATCAAAAAGCAATAAAAATATATATTTTATTGTTTTTATTGTTCTATTAAAATAACAAAATAAATTAACGGAAACACGACAATTAGATAACAATTCAGTGGTCACATGCAATAGAGGAATAAGTTAAAATAGGTTCTTTTACAGGAAGCTTAAATTAGTGTTTATTTAATATGTATTTTCTTCTAATGATATTTTGTATAGGATGTTTGTTGCTGTATTCGGGGTATCTTTCAGTAAAAAGAGAATTTTTAACAGAAAAGTAGTAATTTAAAATTCATTATTATATTTTGACTTATTTCCTTGCAAAAGTGCTATTAATTCCTATTAACTATTATACTTTTAAAAGAAATAAGTAAACTTGTATTAATCATTTACTTTTTGACAACATAAATAAAATGGACATATACATATTTTGAAAAAATCTCTATTGCAAACGAAATACATAAACAATACCATTAAACAAAACTGATAAGTAAAATAATTGCGTAAACTAAAATTTTATTTGTCTTTGACTCATTTTCTTGTTGTAAGTGATCTAGATCGGGATCAATATCTGGCAATTGAATAGTAGGCAAATTTCTATAAAATGATGCTGCATTGAATCAATTTTGTCAGTTATTGATAACAAATTTTGTTTTTTCAATATAGTTATTAGAAATTTCACGGTACGAGTAAGGTAATTCGTAATCGCATGGTATATCAGACTTCTTTCTTGTTATAATATATTTTTTTAAATTCATTCATTCGTCATTCGTCATTATTCAAACAAGTTTTATAGTAGAACGTGCCATGATGGTCGGTACTAGTAAAACGTAACCATCTCAAAAACCTAAAATTCAATGGCTCCAGGTTCTGGCCCATAACTTTTACACTAAAGTTGTGCACCAGCTAACTATCATTTTATTGTCAGGGTATAAGTATACTAAGGTCACTGAATCTTTTTCTCTATTTTTTTGACATAAAAGGAAAATTTTCTTAAAAAGGTATATGTGTAAATATAGCCTTTTAGCGCAAGATTTATTGCAGAGTTTGCATAGTATAATAAGCATGAAATATCTGAAATCCAAAAAATTTTTTTTCACGTTTCCGAACTAAATATACTGTAAGGTTTGTCTTTTCCGGTTCTTAAATAAAACTAATGCTAACTTTAGACACACAATATATTAATAATAAAAAACTAATAACAATATAAAACTAATTACTAACATTAAGCACATTTATATATTTATGTAAGTTTACTCGACGATAATTCGGTATTGAATATCTCAAACCCTTCCTCGACGGCATATATATGAATGTGAAATTTCTTCTCGAGCGTTCTGCATGCATCGAGAAAGCGCCAGAGGTATGACGCGCGCCGCATCGTTGGATGAGTCATCACATTGCCCCCTTCTTAAAAATAAAGTTTCGTCCCGAAACATGTCATGCTTTAGTTCCCTCAAACGATGGCGAAATCGACAGGTAGGGCATTTGTTACATTGTGACGTCATATCGAAATAACGGTCCACGGTCTTATCTTGTCTGGATGAAAAGGAATATTCAAGCCGGTAACTGTATACAAGAATTTCCATACCCGTATATTGGAATATTACTTCTAAGATGCTCCTTACAATTCTCCAGTCCAGGCGGTCCAACCCACAACCCAATTTTGGAACTGCTAATTTCAGAATGTCTTGTTGTAACATTTGTTCGCGTAAGTGGGCCATGGCCTCCCATAAGGCACGATAGCTTGACAGTTTTTTCGTGACCAAATAAAGTATGGGCTGTTCTTCATTTGTTATTTGGAGACTCTTCCCGATTGCTGGTCATATTCAAATACTCAGTTATCTTAGGGTCGCTTGCATAAAACTGATCCTACGCAGTTAACTAGATATCTTGCATAAATACTCAGTTGCAATGCTGAATTTATAAGTAATTAATTTTAAATTAATAATCCATATACGCTTGTAATATTCGATTTGAATCTTATGGACTTCAAATTACTAATGCGCCGTGCTACATACTCTTCATGATACATCTTTGATTCAATTAAATTAGAAATTATCAACTTGTATCAAAAAGAAAACGTTAAATTGTTAAATTAATAGAAAATATAATATATATGCTTGACAAATAACTCAAATCTAAAGATGCATCCAAACTGAAAATTATATGTAAAATGTACCTCTTAAACATAAAATTAAATTCAGTGACAATTCAATAACGTTGTTCGCGTTAGAATCCTTTTCCGTTTTACCTTCTTTTATAACCTAGTGAACGCTTATAGTTCTTCAAACGTAGAAAAATCTTCTAGAACCCTCTTTTTCTTATGCATTAAAATTTCGTGTTTTGTGTCCATATAATCATGTTTTATATCACCCTGTAACCAATCACATTTGTCTAGGAACAAGATACTTATTATACGAATTCTTGATTGGTTGTCGATTATCGTATGTTAAATAAAATCCTACACTTTCATCGCCCTTTTTCGTTCTTTGTCTTACGTACAATTTTCTACAAATAAACTCAAATTAACAGTTGGTCATTGATGTTCTTTCTCTTATACCATGTGGCCGCGTGCGTCTGCACTATAGCGATACCTGTAGTGTAAGCAAAACACACAGAGGTGTCCGTGTGTTAGAACGGTAAAGAAGTAGACGCAATGTTCCAATGTGTAGTCGCGCAAGCGCATTAGCTGTCGCTCCCGCATATGGGTGTTAGTTGCAATGTTTATACCGTCAGGCTAATGTGCTTGCGCGACTACACATTGGAACATTGCATCTACTTCTTTACCGTTCTATCACACGGACACCTCTGTGTGTTTTGCACTACAGGTATCGCTATAGTGCAGACGCACGCGGCCACATGGTATACTGATGAACATCTTCGCTACTCACAGGTAACTCTGTATTGTTCGATACAGAGATTATTTTATATTAATCACAATTAATTCACATTCAATTTACCGCCAAATTTAACTTTCGTTTCAGTTTATTTTTGTGCTAATTTTCAATTACTTATTCACCGCTCCTTGGGTATATTACTTTTATTTAATTACCTTTAAATATATCAAGCTCAATTTCTTTTTTGCAAATAATAAATAAAAACTTTAGGGACTATGCTCCTGTGTTTAGTTAGTACTATGTAATATATTTATTTAATTAAGCAGTATAACACACGTCCTGGACTTTTGTTGCACCACTATTTATTTATTATACAATAATTTCATTATTATTAGCACACACAGCAGCCGGCCAACCAGAACGCTTGTTAGTAATAAATAGAGCAGACCAATTTCCGTGCGCGCCATGTGCGCCGATGTGAGGATGATTGTATTGCATCAGAACTAATAAAAAGCATTCAGTGTGTGTTTGGTACTTGCTTAGATTGCATGTAAGTGTAAGCATATGTAATAAAATGTCGTCGACACATAAATCGAGAAAACGAGCGTTGTCAGACGAAGTAAATAAGTTTATTATGGATTTCCCGGACTTAATATACGATGGCTTAAAAATTAAATGTTTAGTGTACAATACATATCTAATGTGTTGGTCAAAAACGCATTGTAAAGAACACGTAAGCAGTTCGAAGCACAATAATAACAAAATTAATCGACAACAGTTTATACACGAACTATGTGTAACTATGATTCTGTGTACACTGTCATTTACCTTGTTAAGTAATTATTCATTTCTTTAATTTTGGAATAAATACGTGAATCAAACATTACCTAGCACGACAACGTTACGAAGGAATTTACCATCGGTAAATAGGTAAATAATTTGAAAATAAAATCAAAGCCGAACTGAAAAATAAAAAACTGTGGTTATGTGTGGACGAAACAACTGACAGCAAAAAACAATCTGTAGTTAATGTGATGGCGCGTAATATGGAACCACATCAACCAACGTCTTCAATTTTATTAGCATCCAGACGACTAGAACAACGTAATTGCAAAAAAATTTCAGAGGTGCTATTAGATACTTTGGAAAAATTTAAACTTTCGAAAGACCATGTATTAATGTTTATGACCGATGGTGCCGCAACCATGTGTTCTGTAGGCCGGTCTCTTAGAAAATATTGTCCTAACTTGTTACATATTACTTGTAAACTCTATGCTCTACACCTTGTGGTAGAACGGGTTCGTAGATGTTATCCAGAAGTAGATGCTTTAATATCTAGTACAAAGGCAGTATTCCTGAAATCTACAAAACGTATTCGGAAATTTCACGAATTGTGTCCCCATACCCCTGAGCCATTACAGCCAATTCTGACACGTTGGGGTACATGGTTATGGACGGGGTTTTACTATCATGAACATTTTGAAGAAATTAAGGACGTGGTTTTATCATTCGATCCGAAAGAAAGTGCAGCTATCAATACAAGCCAGAAAATGTTTCAAGATGCCCAGATTAAAATGGATTTACAAAATATTCGTGAGAATTACTTGGGACTAGAAGAAGTAATAACAAAATTAGAAAATTTGTCGCTGTCGTTAGAGGAATCACTGCAAATCGTTAAAGATGTTCACGCACAACTGTGTGCTGTAGAAGACGCAAAAAGTGAAAGTGTTATAATTAATTTGAAAGTGTTTTAGACAGAAATGCAGATTTTGACACCTTAACACGTATTTGTGAGGGCACGCCTATAGATGCGTTAAGTTGCTTAAAAAAGTATTTTGATTATGCGAATATAACATCACTAGATGTAGAACGCTCGTTTTCCAAATATAAACATATTTTTTCCTCACGGCGAACATGTTTTTCAGGATAACCTCAGAAACGCACCTGATGTTGAAAATATACAATCGAGTTTCTCCAGTTTGTCAATCCTTGGAAGACGCTTAAAACGGTAAGTGTTTTTTTAAATCCTCTGTCGTGCACACAATCACTAATTTCATACATTTTCCATTTTATTTATAGGTACATTCAACGCTGCTATAGTATGTACTATTCTTATTTTTCATGTGTTTATACATATTACTTTAATAGCAGAAAACCAAATGTATGAATAAAAAAATTAAAAACCCTTACCACAATTCTATTGTGGTAAGGGTTTATTTTTTTTATTCACTTAAAAGCCACAGTCTCCGATTTTTCAACCAAATGTATATTTAATTATTTCTGATAGAATAAATGTCTCTAATTCTATACTTATATCGGTAATAAGCTCATGTTGCGTCCCTATTTTATCGCATATTCTAATATATTACGAATTACACTTCCATACCGGCGCTCATGGCGCGCACGGAAATTGGTCTGCTCTAGTAATAAATGTCGCCCAGACGTACAGCTAGTTAGTAGTAAGAGCCAACCATAACATGAGGCTTGTTTGTAATAATTCATAGGCCTGTAACTTTGAAACGAATAAAAATGTATCTACAAGTTTTGGTATTTTTTTCCTCGAAATAAAGTCTACTTTACTCGGGTCACTTGTATATACTTTAAATTACAGAAAAAAATATTAACTACAAATATATTACAAATAAGAATGATCTTCTGAGCAAAATGTAAACACTTGGATGTAAAATTTTATAGGCTTCTAACTCAAATCGGAAATTAAAATATTTACTTCTCTAATTGCCTGGGGTTTTGTTATAAATTCTATTATTCAATATATCTATTTATTAATATTTTATACACGCGAGATTATTATAAAAGATTTAATTTAAATGAATAAGATTCTTAAGGAGATACTAAGGAGATACATTAGATTTCATATTTTTTTACTAGCATAGAATCTCGCTGTATTTATTTTATAAGATTGTATAGTATCAGTCTAAACAATCTTATATTTCTTCAATTTTTATGGTGCTAAATATAACTAATATCATCAGTAATCGATAATTTTGTTGACTATATTCATTCTAACAAAAGATATCAATAAATAAGCTTCTCAATTTATTCAGACTTCTAAGAAAAGCTTAAAATTGTTAGTGATCTATTAATTCTAATATAATCTAATTTATATCGCTTAGTTCACATTCTACATATAAATAAGTTTTTTTAACTTCAATATTTTTATCGCCCGTCTATATAAAGCATAAAATCTAACAATTTCCTGCTTTCTACACTATAACGTTCAATAACATTGATGGTAGCTTTTACCTAATTGTAGTTTACCGTTAATTTTTTTAAAATTTTTTCAACAGAAATTTTGTACACTTTATTGTCTTTCTTTAGTTATCAATCACAGGCTGTTAAAAAGAAAAAAAAATCGTATGCGAAAAATTTGCATAATTAAAAAAGAAATAAAGAGAAAACCATTTTGGAGGACTAAAAGATTAGATTTTTATTCTTTTGTCGGTTTTACGCGAAAATTTTTATACATTTTATAAATCACTATCCTTAATCATTTTATAATTGCAAATACATTCTAATTTCTTTTCGACGCAATCTGATTTTACGACAATATTTACATAATACAAATCTTGAAACGTGTTTTTTAAATTTTATATTCATTTTATGCTTATTTATACCCATTTTGAAGAAAGATAAGAATATTGTTTATTACTTAATATATTACAAGTTTCTTTGAAATATAAACAATAGTTAGTTATTTTATTATTGGGATAGGAGCATTATTACACCAAGAGTGTGAATGATTGTAAATGACGAGGGCGTTAGCCCGGGCTTCATTTGTAAACACACGAGTTACTGTAATATGCTCTAGCCCCTATCTGATGTACAAAACTTTATCTATCTGTCTAATTATAAAAACTATAAAAAATCTAAATCTATAATTTCCCTTCAAAAAAAAAATCAAGGAAACTTTCAGAGTGTTATGGCAACCGCTAAAGTTTGTCGTATACAATTTACTTAATGTTAACAATTTTTGGTACAAACAGTGCATCAATAGTAGCGTATGATCAAAAAGTTTTTGGATCGTGATAGCCATGAAACGTAAAGCTATCTATAAAATTATTTACTTCTGTGATTCATTACCTTGAAGTACGCATAAGTCACAAATAAAATAGATTTTAGGTTATGGTATTGACTTACATTTTATGTATGTTATATTTAATAACATTTATAGAGATTACAGAATGCATTTATAAATAAACGAAGTTTTAATAACTAATAAAAAAATAATAAGGCTCATTACAGTTAAGAAAAGAACTCCCACAATGAAACAATAACATTCAGGTAGGTACACTTTTACAATAAAAAATTATAAAAGATGTTGAAAATGTCTTCCCTGTTCTTGAATACACCGGTTAACACGTCGGCCCATGTTATTAAAAACTTTAATTAAAAGATCAGGTGTTACTGTGAGACAGTTTTCAACAATACGTTCTTCTTGTAATTCATCTAAAGTGTGAACTGGAGTTTTAAAACTGTTATTCTTAGGCAATGGGAATAGGAAGTAGTTTAAAGGACTCAAATCACAAGACCTAGGTGGGTAACGTCCATCTGATATTAACCTTTCATTATGAAATTCACGTAAATATTCCATGGTTACTCGAGCAATATGCGGTCTCGCGTTATCTTGCTGAAAGTATCCATTATAAAGTTCATAATCGTGCAAATGATTGATAAAAGGATAAAGTATTTGATTTAGGTATATATCTTTCAGCGTTTATGGTATCTTGAAAAAATGTTGGCCCTATTACCCGTCTACGGGACACTGCAACCCAAACACAAATCTTAGGACTATCTAAAGGAGCCTCACTATGAAAATTACGATTATTCTCGCTTCACATACGCATAACTTGTTTATTAACGTATCCAGATAGGTAAAAATAAGATTCGTATGTAAAAAATGTTAAATCAAGGATATCGTTATTCATATGGTCATTAAACCAGGTACAGTACGATACCCTCTTCTGATAATCTGGTGGCAGTAACTTCTGACATATCTGCAGTTTATAAGGAAACATGCTCAAGTCATGTTTAACAATGGTTTGACACGTCCCATAACTTAAATTAATTTCTTGTGTCAATCTACGTAAGGATAAGGTAGGTTCTTCCTGCATGCGTTGCCTAACCAGATCAATAACATCATCATTTCTAGCCCGTCTTCTTCCAGATCGAACACTATCGCTGATATTACCAGTTCCTTCAAATTTGTCCACAGTTCGTTGAAGTTGCCGGAAAAAATCTCGTAATCTCGTTCGATTATTGCGAAGTTGGGAAATCTTTCACGGAATTCGTTCAAACATAAACGAGGTGAATAAACCCAATTACCATTTTCACCTATATTTCCATTACTGTAGTATGATTTGATAATAAAAATTGTATGTTCTAATTGAAACATTTTGAATTATAACCAGCTGACTTGAAAGTTGTCAGGTAAATGTCAAAACTAATAATGAAATAAATAACTTCATAGATATCTCGTAAATTCCACGGCAATAGCGATCCAAAGACTATTTGATCATACGATACAATCACCATAATAATGAGTGATTCAGAAACGGAAAATCTGGCCTTAGAAATTTAAGAAGCTGCTGCAAATATTGTCTCTTGACATTCACTAGATAAGTCGCTAGCTATGTATGAAAATTTTTATAAACGGTTCATTGGTTGGTGTACAACCAAGAAAGTTAAGAATTGAGCAGAAGAAAAAGTAATACTTGCATTTTTAATTAATTCTTATCAGAAATAATTGTTATTTAGTTAAATTAAGTAGGTATCTATTATTGTGCATTTTTTATTTTAATAAAATTTGCTTAATTAAGGATTGTAAATTCTTTCTTACACCACTAATGGTATAATGTGGTTCATTACTCAACTCAAATGATGGCTATTGTAACGCTAATATAACACAGATGTAGATAATAGTTATTTACGAGTATGTAATATAGATCATAAAGACAATCATTACGGTACTAGCCGTGAATATTATTAACGGATACACCACGGTTATAACACGGCGTGTACCGTAATGATTATTTATGATCCGAATTGCATACAAAATTTTATCTGCCAGCATCAGTATAAATATACAGTCGACATTGTTTATAGTGAAACCCTACATAGTGAAAAACTCTTTGTAGTGCAATTTTTTCAAGCCCTAGAATGTTTTAATGAAATTTCATGTAAAAATCCCTGCCTATAGTGAATCTGTAAAATAGTAACACTTTATATAATAAAAATATTTACCGAAATTTCATGTATAAATTTTTATGCATTTATTGAGATTTTGGCCACTTCGGGTTTTCCATTTCTACCTAACATTAGCACGCACTCCATTTTTATGACGCACTTGAAAAGGTTCTTAACGCGTTCATAACGCTAAATCAGGTACGATAGATTTCTATGAGAATCCCGGGGCAAACCCATTTTATATGTATGTAGTCGAGGCCTAGATTACATATGTAATTCGCAAACAGGTTCAGTTTGTTTTTGTTTAAAAATCAGTTAAGATGCCCAAACGAGTGTGTTTAAGTTTAGCTGGAAAAATTAAAGTTTTGGAGGAAGTTGATAAAGGCTGCAAAAAAATTGATGTTGCTGCAAAATTCGGTGTTTCTCCAAGTTGCGTCTCTCTAATGATAAAAAGTCGCGAAAGTATCATCAAGAAAACGAATGTTTCAAGCAGTCGAAAACGAGCACAGGTGTGTTCTTACGAGAATGTAAATGAAGCAGTTTTACGATGGTTTCAAGTGGCCCATACGCATCAAAACGTACCAATATCGGAAAATTTAATAAAGCATAGGGCTCTACAATTTACTAAAGAATTTAACTGCGTTAATTTTCAAGCTAGTGAAGGGTGGTTGAGTGCCTGAAAGATTCGCAATGCAATTAATTGTTTTCAAGACGGTGTCCGGCGAGAGTGCAAGCGCTAATCAGGAGGACTGTGACATTTGGACTGAAACTGTTTTAAAAAGTGTATTGAAAAAGTACGAGCCAAAAAACTTTTTTAATTGTGATGAAACCGGTTTGTTTTTAAATGATTGCCAAACAAAACTTTTGCTTTTAAATGTGATAAATGTTTTGGTGTTAAAACAAGTAAAGGAAGAACTGATGGTTGGAGCAAACATCAATGGCTCAGAAAAACTGAAATTACTGCTGATAGGTCAAAGCAAAAATCCCCGTTGTTTAAAAGGAGTTAAATCTCTGGAGTTAGATTACGCCAGTAATAAACAAGGCATGGATGACTTCTGAGATTTTCGAAAGATGGATCAAAGAACTGCACACAAAAATGAAAAGCCAAAAGCGAAAGATTGCGATGTTTATAGACAATTGTCCTGCACATCAAGTTACTGTAAGTAAAAAATTTACCAGGGTATTATAAAAAACATAAAACATCATTACCGAAACAGAATTCTCCACAAAATTGTTAACGCGATTGATAACAACCTTCCAGTCCAAAAATTGATTACCAATAAAGAGTGTAAAACCGAAGTCGCTAAAGTATGGAGTGAAAATGTTTCTCAGAAAACAATCAAAAACTGCTTTTCTAAAGCAGGTTTTACTGAAAAAATTGACGAATGGGAAGAAGAAGACGAAATGGATCTCGCTACCTGAAGAAAACAATGGGGTATTCTACAAAAAACTGCTACCGTCAACGCAGATTTTTTACTTGAAGATTTCTTAGAAATCGACAATGATGTTGGCACAACAGATCTCCCAAGTGACCAAGACATAATTGACGATATAAAAAGTAAAGAAGATCATGAAGAAGAAACTGAAACCGGGGAATGTCCCGCTAAATTTAGTGAAAATGAAATAAGAAATGCATTTGACATTGTGCGAACTACTCTCTGGGGCCAGGAAAGTGTACCTGATCAAAACTTTATGCATTTAAATAAATGCGAGAATTTTGTTGAACAACAATTATATTTCAGAAATAATATTTAAAAGAAAATAACTAATTATTTTTCCTAGTACATAATATGTATGTACATACATGTGTTATTTAGCAATTTCTCAAGACTACACAAATTTTAAATGTATGTACATACCTACGTATGTATTAACACATTTTGTATTATGTATTCTTTTTATTTCGTATGTAGTATTTAGCCCTGTACATACATATTGCTGTGGACTTTTCCCTGCAAATATTTTGAAAAGTTTTATTATTTATCGTTGTACATTTATTTTGGATGCCAGTGTATAATTTTTGAAATTTATTATCTATGAATCTATATTTTATTTTGAACTATTTGTATTTTTGAATTGCGTAGTTGTAGTACGCCGGTTACTTTGATATTTCCGCAGACACTATTGTACGCTGTGTTTAGAAGGTCGTGTGTTAAGAAGATAAATCTTTATCTTTGTTTTAAGGAGCTTCGTGATTTTGATTTAATTAGTGGATGGTGTTTGATTTCAATACCGATTTATTTACGAGTGTGTAGAACTCGTAATTGTTTAATTAGTGGTTTTCTAACTCAGGTGTCTCGAAAAAAAAATATATTTTTTTTTATACTACGTAAGTAAATTATATTATTCTTATTATCATTAATATAATTATCTCGTATGTATTGATTTGTGTATTTTACCATTGTGGTAATTTTAATATATATATTTTATTTTTAGTTATATGAATTAAATGACAAAGACGTTTTTTAAAATTTCTATATAAAAAATTTCTATAACGTTTAAAATTTTGTTCGCTTGGATTCAAGGGCATATTTTTTTCATGTGGCTTGCACATGCGTTAGAGGTTGTTTCGGGCTGTCATATAAGTTGTTTACTTTGTTTATTGTGGGAGAAATTAAAATACTTCCTTGCAATTCATTAGTTTTTAATTTTGCTCGGTTGTCATCAAGGAAGTTTAATTATACGCTACGGTCATTTTCGTATCATATTTTTACCTTAATAATATTGTTTAATGACGCAATATTTATCTTTATACCCCATAAAGATATTTTTTTTAAATTTTTTTATTTTTTGTTTTAAAGTTTGGTTGTTTTAAAGTAGGGTGAAAACAAATTAATGAAAAATTACAGTAAATCCTAAAACTAATACAATTTCTGAGAACGAGTTCATGGAGAAATACCAAATATCTAAGAAACAAAGGGGGCATTGGGTTGCACTAACGGCAAAAGGGATTACAATATAAAATATTAATATGAATGAAGAATTTAGTACCTGTTTACAAAATAGCTTAAGTATTTAATGATGTCGATATACATGGTAACAGACAGTTTATTATTGAGGGGTGAAATATTATTATTTAGAAGATAATTTTTGTGTTTTTTCATGTATATGGCTTCCCACATGTCTAAATTTCTATTACTGCTTTTTTTAACTAAACTAACATTTTCTAAATTGAAGCTGTGATCTGTATGATGTAGAGCTAATGCTGACTTTTCTATGTTGTGTAATTTAACATGAGCCATGTGTTCTTTGTATTGTGTTTGAACATTTTTTCTGATTTGCCCGATGTATAATTTTGGACAAGAGTTACAACTTATTTTGTAAATGCCCGACTCTTTCAACGGATGTGTGTTAACAATTTTTGTTTTTACGCACTGTTGTAACTTATTATTGTTGGAGAAAGTTGCAATTAAATTGTATTTTTTAAATAGTTTTGTTACACTGTTATGCCAATTTTTATGAAATAATAGCTTATAGTATTTTTTATTGTTGTTCAAAGTGTCTGGTGTTAGAGTAATTTTTGAAGTTTTGAGCCTTTTCTGTTCTAGTTTGCTTTTCATTTTCAATAGTAGTTGTTTGTCGTAACCAATCCATTCTGCAACTTTAAATATGTAGTCTAATTCTTTCTTAAAATTCATAAGTTGTAATTCTAGTCCAAAATTATACATCGGGCAAACCAGAAGAAATGTTCAAACACTACATTATACAGATACAGGTCACAATTTCAATTTAGAAAATGTTAGTTTAGTTCAAAGAAGCACTAATAGAAATTTAGACATGTGGGAAACCATACCTATACATGAGAATGCACAAAAATTATCTTCTAAATAATTGTATTTCACCCCTCAACAATAAACTGTTAGCATATATACCGACATCATTAACTACTTAAGACATCTTGTAAAGAGGTAGTAAATTCTTCATTCACATTAATATTTTACATTGTAATCCCTAATCCTTTTGCCGTTAGTCCAACCCCATGCCCCCTTTGTTTCATAGATATTTGGTATTTCCCCATGAACTCATTCTCAGAAATTGTCTTAGTTTCAAGATTCATTGTAATTTTTCATTAATTTGTGTTCACCCTAATTTTTCTGTATATGATGTATTTTCATATTATATATTGTCTTGTAGAGATTATATTTAAACAGTACTACTGATGATGTGTGCATAGCACACGAAATGTACATTTAGTTTATTAAAACAATTTTTGTGAAAAATGTGTTTTGTTTTATTTCGTTATAGTTTAGGTATTTTAACATAGTTTCAAAATGGGGACAGCGTAAATAATACCGTCAAGGCAATGAACAATAAACCTAAAACATCAAAGGCACCGCGGATTTTGTCATTCTGTTATTCTGTGATAATATGCACTTTATATTCAAGATCTAAACTTTATTACACAAAGGGACCAAACATTACCGAGTACAACCATAAAAACGGGAAAACTAAAATAAATAAAAAAAATTTTAATTTCAAAATTTCTCTAATTTCAAGTAATAAATTATAATAAATAGGTACCAAGTTAAGTTGCAATTTTCTGTATTTTAAATAGATTATTTGATCTAGCACAAATTTTTTTTATATGTTATAAATATAGCTTATTTATATTTAAATAAAAAGATGTTGAGATTAGTCCTTATTATGGTACTAGGACGATAATTAACTTACTTACGGCACTATAATCAAATAACATAAATTGTCATTTTGACATGCAAGCAGATAAATATTTTTAATTGTTTTCGGTAGCACATACTCAATACAATAAGTTTAAAGTTATTTATTCAGTCGTAAAGCAAAGAATTTGCTTTAATTATTTATTTAAATTTTAGAATTTAGCATTAGCGGAGTATAGTTTTTCTTATAAACACATTAATTAATTGCTCGTATTATTGTTATTCTATTATTAGCATTATGATTATTTAACACAGAATTCTTCGTATATCTAGAGATCTTACTTATTATATGAACAATCACAAATTATGCACTTTTATTTTATCTCATTTCTAGAACACAGAACAAGCATAAAATCATCACTTATTTCACTGCTCCAATTAACGTATCATTATTGTACACAATCCATCGTTGAAATATTAACAACGTTAACGACTTTCGTAATAACTATTCGTTTGTATGTTTTATACGCTTTCGTTTTCAATTGATTCAACCGTTTAATAGTTACGCACTCAATGTTAGCTTCTAGCGATTTCTTCTTGCCTATCATCGGCGAAAACCAGTTTAACATCTACGAGAGATGAAATCCGAAGAAAGTGTAAATAATTAATGTTCTTACTACCAATCATCTGTTAGAAACGTGAGTTCCGAGACAGATTTCCTCTTTCCTGACTTTAGCACTAACATCCGTTACTCTACGAAAACTGTTCGACGTCTTGAGTATGTTGAAAGCATTATAGTTGCAAGGCCTTGCTCTTCATTACTCTTTCGTAAATGTTATAATATATTATGAGAATATAATACGTGAGTTATGTAAAAAAACAAGTAAGAGTAAGAATAGTATAAAAAACAATAATAGTATACTCTCGCGTTGCGGCAGTGTACTTGGTGACCTAGAGAGGAGGACTGCCTGGATTGGATTGCCTCTTGGTTAAGCTTCAGAAGGCGTTGTGTGTTCAGTCGCCTAGCAGACTTCAACTCGACCACTACTCCCAAGAGATTGACGTGATTTCCCCGCATTTTCATCGCACTCATAGGAGGTAAGTACATCCTTGTTTTTAATCCGGTAGTGGCGTCCCCTGCTACAATTCTATTTAAACTTTCTATATATATACACCCTCACTTGATCTCATCGGTGACATTCGTACGGATACGATGTTAACCTATCATGATATCGCGTCATCATTATTGCCAATTTTCATTATAATTCATCGGTTTTAACGCGTAGAAAGTAATAGGCTTGTTTATAAAGTCGATTCATGCGGAAGCTATCCGGTGATATTAACGATCGATCCGAGCGCGAACCCGACTCGTGGTTTAAACATGTGACTGCAATTGCAGAGTAACGTGTGGAATTTTAGATAAATTATCGACTGTTAATTAATCAATGAGAGTTTATATTTGAATTAATTATGAATATTAATTTGATTTTTCTCCTTGAATACTGAAAGAGAAATAAAATGTATTTCGGTTTCAAATTTTATATTGTTTTGAAAATGTTTTTATTGTTTTAAATAGTTATTTATATCATATTAAAAGTATTGATTTATTGAAGCAGTTGGTTATCCACATTTCTTTGCTTTTAATTACATTTTTTTGATATGCAGTGTGTTATTAAAAAATAATACACCTAGATATTATTCGATCGTACACTCGATTGTACTGACGAAATTATTTTATGTTTAAAGAATTGATGATATATACAATAATTCCTATTGCCTGTAATTAAAGTTATTTTAATAGCAATATTCAGTTTGGGTTTATATTTAAATTATTTTATAATTCCGCACGTTATTCAACCTTACTTTGAAGGAAATATTTTCGGCTGGTGTAAACGTCCCATAATGTAACATTATTTCATTTAATCGTAATATATTGGTTTGAGGGAAAGTCTCATTAAGGAATAATTTGTGTTATTTCTTATTTATACTTTATAGCTTCGAGTATTAGTAGATATCACAATAATAATATGATATTAATTACTTATATTTAGAAAAGTAAATTCTTATGCAATGAGAATAGGAAACAAAATTTGAGATATATTCTTAATTTAGTGGGTGTTATTCATATTTTTCTCAAACTATTAGATATTTATATAGTGTTTGCTAGATGTTTAGAGGTCCTTTTAAGCATTTGTTAATTTTCTTTCGGTATATTGAATTTATCCTGGAAAATTAAATATTATTCTTGATTCTAATTTGTAATTTATTCTATTTCATGTTTTTATAAATACGTGTAAATATTTAGAAGAACTGAATTATGTTTTACATTATTCTGAATTTCAAAACTTTTATTTTAAACAAAATAAATTATTATTTGGGCAATTAATGATAATTATAATTATTTTGTTGTTTATTATCATAATTATTATTACGATTATTTTATTGCGATCTATTTATATAGATTTTATCTAATTTATAATTATTTAATAAAAAGGAGATGATAAATAGTTGGAATTAATAAAGAATTTAATGAGTTTAATAGACGTAAGAGATTTTGCCCCAAATTCATTTATGTTTAGTAAACACCATTTATTAAAAAATAATTCCAATTTGCACCTGGAAAACCTTAAAATGGAATTAATGGTGTGATACTGATGGAATAATTAATTATAAATTTTAGAAAAATATTATGTAGCAGATACAATATTGTCAAATTTTAATCATAACGTGGAGAAAGAAGTAGCTTAAAAATTGGTAGTGTTCACGCGTTTTCTATTGACGCCAACCTGCGCAAAGAAATAAACATCATGTGCTAGAGACAGTCTAAAAAATATCGTTGTAGGATACGTTCATAAGTGATTAATTTAAATATATTCTTAATTAGAATAATCTTATATATACAGAAAATAATGTATGTATTTTATAATTCGAAATTATGGTTCTTAACTAAAAAATTGCTTCTGCAACAAGCAAATATACTTTACAAGTATAATACATACATAATCTTATATACTTACAGATTGTGTATGCATCTTTATTGATTACGAAGAATTTATTATTTGTCACGAATTAAAAAAATTTGATTCGCATATTACATGTGACCAAAGCAAAATATAGAAGTAATTATTCTTTGTAATTTGAAGTTTCTTCATGTATTCAACAAAAGAAAAAAAGATTTGAACTATATATTTTCTAAACAATTGTGCAGGAAAATAATACACATCTAAGCAATATATTTTAATTGTAGGTATTTATTAATGCTTTACAATACAAAGTACAGCTATTTGAATTTAAAATGTGAAATATGTACATTCATGTAAAGGACACACTGTGCTAAAGCTAATTATATAAACTATTCATTTATTATTGATTATTGCTAAAAGTATTTACATTTCATTTAAATACACACACCTGAATCCTAACTTTTCTAACAATATGTTACTCTTTCAGCAAAGTTAACACCGTCATCTCCAAGTTTGTCAAAATTCCTTGCACTGTAGGTTTCTGTTTTTCAGTAACATGGAAATTATATATTGTATGTCGAATTAATAGCTCTGCAAATTCATCCACTGTGAATTTTGGACAAGCTCTTTGAATTGTTGTGTATGGAAACAGAAATGCATCTTCTTCCCTTGTTTCAATTTATCGAGCTTCACCAACAATTCATGCTACTGCGCTTTTTGAAACTTCAGTTGCTTCAACAACTTTTACGAGAATGCCATATTAGTCACCTAAATATGGCTGTATTATAAGAAGTAAATGTTATAATTAGGTTGAAATAAATAATGCAACTGGTGTAGACTGTTTTTTATAATAATTGTAAACATTCCAGATTATTTCTCGAGTATCTTGAGAGAAATACTTTTTTTCTTAATCGCACTAGAGCCGTCGCTAGAAAGAGCAGATGTTGACAGTCCCAACATTATAACCTCTAAAAATATTAAATTGTGCAATTGAATACATGAAATTCCTATAACGAACTACAGCAGACCGATTTTGATGTGGCCGGTGGGAGAATTTGTACGTGCGTCAAGTAAGGGTCAGTGTTAGATAGAGACAGTATACGGAAAAATGAAATGCAAACACTTTGTGTGAGACGTGCATTGGGACGTAGTAAGGGATAATAAGGAATGCCAGAGGTTCCCCTACCTATGAAATTTGTGCGCATCTCGAGGGCGGTACTTCTAACCGGCCACATCAAAATCGGTCTGCTGATGTTACCTTTTAACATAATAATACATTGTAATTTAAAAAAAAAACTTGTGTATAATAAAAGAAAATAATAGTTAATTGACGAAGGAATATATCTTAAAGTATTACATTCACAGTTAACTTTTAAACTTTATAATTTAGAGTTTGATCTTTTGTATAATGCGATCCATGATAAAATTAATCTTATAATTCACAAAAAATACTTAATTCAAAATAGTATACTAGATAAACTTATTTCCTGTAAAAAACATAGCACAATGCCGATTCCTTTAGTTAACATAAATCAAAATATTAATTTTTATGAACGATTTAAAAACCTTACGGATATAGAATTCAAAACCGAAGAAATTAATCTTTTATCTAAAGGTTTCAAATACAACTTAACCCCTAACATTAATAATAAACACTTAGCATCTTAGCAGTAGAAACATATTTAGCCTTAAATAAGCAAAAGGATAACCAGGGAAATAAATATCCAGCTCAACATATTCTAGAAAATTACCGTAATACTAATCATTTTAATATTGAAAATAAAATAATTAAATATTAAACAGAAAGCGACTAGTAACAATATTATATTTACAAAAGCTGATAAAGGAAATACAGTTATAGCGATTCCGGAATCAAACTACATATATAAAGTTCATGAATTCCTCGTTAATAATTCATTCATAAAACTTAAATCTGATCCTACTAACAAATTTCAAAAACAGATTAAACAAACTATAGAAAAATCAGGTTCTCTTTTTAATAACACTCAAAAACGTATATTAACCACTATGAATCCCCTACCTCCCAAATTATACAGTTTAATTAAACTACATAAATAAAATACATCTATACGACCAGTAGTATCGTACGTAAAAGCACGTTGTAGAAATGTGTCCAAACACTTAATAGATTTAATTCTTACACACACTAAATTCAAATCTAAGTTCCCCGTTAAAAATTTCCAGGAATTAATTAACAACATTTCAAACTTGCAATTACCAAACAAATGTAAACTCATTTCTTTTGATGTCTCGAATTTGTTCACTAGTATCCCACCCCAGGAGGTAATAGATTTAATTACTTTACAACTAGAACGTAGAAATACGAACATTGTCACAAAGACCGAAATTTTACAGCTCTTAGAAACGCGCCTGGAATAAAATTATTTTCAATTTAAATAGAAATTTTATGAACAAACAGAGAGTCTAACAATGGGAAACCCACTAAGGCCCTTATTAGCGGAAATCTTCATGAATAATTTAGAAACTATAATTAGTACACATCCCTTGTTTGGTAATTGTGTGTATTGGTTTAGGTATGTTGATGACATATTAATTTGCTTTAACGGTTCAGGTAGACAATTAAAAACTTTACATAATTATATCAACACTATTCACCACAAAATAAATTTTACTATAGAAACAGAAATAAATAAAAGCATTAATTTTCTAGATTTAACCATATCACACAAAACTAATAAACACGAGTTCGCTATATACCATAAACCAACACATACAGATACCATAATACACGCTAATTCTTTCCATCCTATAACACACAAATTATCAGCATACCAATCAATGGTATATAGATTAATTCATGTACCTATGAGTAAAAGTAATTTCGACCTTGAACTAAATAGAATATACACAATAGCATTAAACAATCGTTACTCTAATAATATTGTCAATAACATCCTAAATAGCCAACAAAAATCTAAAACCCTTTCCTTAGTTTATCCAAAATTAAAATACAAGATAATTAATTCCTATAATTTAATCACTTACTTAGGAAAAATTTCGGAAAAAATTGATACTTTCATTAAAAAACTTAATAGCGAACATATATCATATAAAACAGACAATACTATACATCACATATCTGTGGGTATGAGTTCGGTAGTAGATGGCTGATGTTGCAGTGTTGGTATACATCATCGGCATTTACTAAATGTTTTATGATGTAATTTATGGCTACCGTGTTTTTTTATTTCCATGATTCTTGAGGTTATATAAGTCTATATCGGGCGTTTAACCAGCGATTTGAATTTATTCTATTTGTAATACGTAGCATACTTTACTATGTGTATTCAGTATTATTGCACGCTGCATTAATTCATGGACTTTAGATGGTAATTCTAATGATTTAAGATTATTAATATTATTATTATCATTATTATTATTATTATTATTATTATTATTGTTATTACCATTGTGATTATATTTGCTGTAAATATTATTAATTTAATTTAGAATCGCAACCCATCCTAAATCGTAATTATTTATTTAATTCTTTTTAAATAAAAAAAATTATTTCAATAAGAAAGAATTGAACCAAAAGGCATAAGTATATGCTATTACAGTGAAAGTAGTTGATGATTCATTAACAGACAGGGCCGATACGAGAGACAAAGATTTCGAAATGAATCCAAATATCAATTTATAATTCAGTATCTTGGCGATAATTTAGAAGTGATAAACCAAAATATAAGGGTTATTTGACAGGAGAGTGAGTTTTCAATGAGAAATTTTAGCGTAAACAGCACATTTCATTTTTTTAACATAATACTCATCCTATTCTTGACACTTAGCCCAGCGACTTTCCAATTGTTTAAAGCCGTCTAAAGGCTAATATTTTAGAACTGGTCAAAATAGTCATTCGTTGCGACTATCATTTTCTCATTTGTCCCAAACCACTTTTCACCAATCCATTTCTTCAAGTTTTGTAAGAAAATTAGGTGGTGCCAGATCTGCTGAATATGGTGGATGTGCCAGTAATTCATATTTGACTTCGACAAATTTAGCGGTCGCCATTGCTGATGAACGAGAAGACGCGGTATGCTGATGAAATGATACATTTTTCCTGAATAAATGAGGTCGTTTTTTAAAGTTCGGCATCGGAATCAGAGGAAATAGAGATAAAGGTATTGCGTGTTTGAAATATCAAGAAATCGTGGCCATATAATCTTATTGGTCGAAAAAGAAGGTATCTCTCTATACTGTCTTTCGAACAGAAGAAATCCATTGGATTAACTATATTTTTGACTGTGGAATATAGTTAAATATGAAATCTTCATTTACCGGGGCGTATTCATAATTTCTTGAATTTCATTTGAACCATACAATCATTTGAAATTCGAACACTTGTTGCAAAGCAAGTTTGCAATTGTTTAACAGTAAGCAAACTTAGCACACATCTTTCGGTTATTT
Organism: Melolontha melolontha; assembly: GCA_935421215.2. Classification (NCBI taxonomy): domain Eukaryota; kingdom Metazoa; phylum Arthropoda; class Insecta; order Coleoptera; family Scarabaeidae; genus Melolontha; species Melolontha melolontha. The sequence goes on along the minus strand of OW285238.1, from coordinate 26,159,099 downwards.
TCTTTCATATTTAAATGTTGATGCAAAATATTGTGTATCCGGTCGACGTTAGCTATCTCATATATTTTTACTTGGAGATTGTTTATTACAACAGTAAAGAACGACTGCCGAATAAAAGTGCATGAGAAGCTACCGTATGCGGGGGCGCCGGACGTTCAGTATCTCCTGTGCTCACATGACAACTTTTAAAATCGTCTTCAAATCATAATATTTGTGTGACTTTTTTTAGTTTCTTTAATAAGTTTTCCCGTAAAAAATGTTTAATTAACACACGGAATTCGTTTTTCTGCATACTAACTCAAAAAGACGAAATAATTTACTTTAACCCTTGTGTGCATGACAGCCTAATGCGTACGTAACCACATACGTGGGGTCCCGTCGAGACCCCATTTTTTTTTAGATTTAAGGTACTTTAAGACAAATTAAAATTAAAAAAAAGTCTTAAAATTGAATTTTATCGAAGTTACATATAATATGATGGTTGTACAATTATTTTTATATTAAAACAAAACAAAAATGTGTTAAAAAAACATTAGATTTGACAATGCTTTGAAATTACATATAACTTTAAAAAAGAAAATTTAATGGAAAACATTATTTTAATGAAAGGCATGGAAGACAAACTGTCACTGTCTCTTTTTTTCTATGTGCGGCACAAACAAATTTGTGACAGTCCTTACATTTTATGTTAACCTTCTTATCTTGTTCTCTTGGACATTTATAGCATCTACCCCTTTTTGTCGAAGTGGTTCTTTCTTCATCTCTCTGTGAATCTAAATTTGTTTCTGCTAAGGCAATACCACAATCCTGGAGTGCTGTTTTTACAAATATTGGAAGTTTTCTATTTTGAGCCCGTTTTTCCATGTTTCCACGAGTTAATTTGTCTCCCAGTTGTAACAAGAACAACCTACGTCTGGCTTTATTTTGTTTTTCCCATTCGGGGTGTTTTTCATTGAATATTACAAATGTATTCATGGCACATATATCTAAAATATTCATGAATAGTATATAAGGCCATCGTAGTGTTCTACGAGCGCATGAAAATTCTCGAATCAATTTATCTGCGTTGTCAACTGCACCTTTAGTTTCGTTGTAGTCTAGTATCATAATAGGCTTATTTTCGCTTTCAGGGGATACGTTATCGTCTTGATGTTGTGTAGACAACAAATGAACCATTCTGCCCTTTTTTGGAATGTACGATACCATGCTTACATCCATTGTGAAAGCGAACATGGATGAATGAACTGGTCTTGAGATTACATTGAGTTGAGGTGGCGTATCAGTTTTATTTTATCCAATTCATTGGTGAATTAGGTTTTTTTTTATTCCATTCTGCATAATTCTTCTTTGCTTCTTCATTTGTATAACTACATATAATATCTTTCATTTCATTTGTAATGAATAAATTGAAAATATCTATAGAATCATTCGCTTCTTCGGTAAACGGCGTCGGCCCAGGACGTGCATTTACTAAATTTCGCAGTGGCGTTTTACTACTGCGAAAAGGTAAACTATTCCACTTCAAACCTGACATGGCAACGTACTGAGTACAATGAAATTCTTCAGTATTACTTTCATCTGGTAATTCATAGGAATCTTCTTCGCTCTGACTTTCGAGGTTATCTTCGGACTCAGAAAGAATTTCTTGAAATCGACATCATATTCATCTTCTATATCCGATAAATCTTCGATATTTTCAGCAAGATGGGTCAACTCTGTGCTAGTCAATGGACGGCGACGATCTAAACGACTCATTCTTTTCAAAAACTAGAAAAAACAGGTGTATATTAAAATGTTATATTTAGTACGCAAAAGCACAGATGGGGTCCTTTACAGACCCCACTTACCTAATTTAACTTTAATTAGAACAGGGAAAAACTTATAGTCAAACTACCACTGCACAACATAACCTCAAACTGGAAATGACAAATAGATGGACGGCCAAACGCCTACTAATTCAGGGTAGGCAACTGTGAAGAAAAATGTGGTGCTGGGGTCGCCAAAGGACCCCGGTCATGCAGACAAAGGTTAAACGATTGTGAAAACTTATCTATACCGGGTGTTAGGGAATGCTTCAGCCGAAGTGTACAGACCGATTTATTAATCAAATACGAACAAAAAAGTTATATGCTATTTTTGTGAAATATGTAGCGTTCTGGAGAAAAAGCATAGTTAAATTTGTTACTAATAAAGACACAAACAATAAAACTACTTATAGGCAACACGTTCATTTGTTACAGCTACCTATGATATCAGTGACATTTAGAGCACTGTCAATATGACGTTTAGTTAAGTTAACAAAAATAAAAACAACGTAAAATCCATAAAATTAAAGGAAATCTTAAAAATGTCCACCGCTTACTTCAAGATAAGCTTCAACGCGATTGTCGTGACTGACTTACTCGAGCTAGTTCATTTTCCTTCTTTCTTATAAATTCTGTAGCCGCCATTAAAGCGATTTTCAAAATCTTCCATATTTTCTACAGATGTCTTATAGACCAGTGATTTCATGTAGTCCCAAAGATAGTAATTACAGCTGTTAAGATCAGGTGATCGCGATGGCCAGGCATGTGGTCCAGCTCGTCTAATCCACCGTTCACCGCAAATTTCTTTTAAAAAGTTTCTGACCTGCAGAGTAAAATGTGCAAGGACCCCACCATGCATAAACGACATTATTCTACCTAATTCCAAAGATAATTCTTATAGTAATTCTGGTAATACCTCTTGTAAAAATTGTAAATACATATCTCCATTTAAATGATTTGGTAGAACATATGGGCCTATAAGTAGGGTGCCAATTATTCCAGCCCACGCATTGATAGAAAATCGACGATGAAAATTTTGTTGAATTATTGCATGAGGTTTGATATCGGCCCAGACATGCCTTTGATGTAAATTAAGAATTGCACCTCTAGTCAAACAGCATTCGTCAGTCATTAAAATTTGTTACGAAAACAGAGGGTTTTCTGCATTTTTTAATTTTGACTAAAGCATTCCCTAAAGCAGTATAATAACGGCAGTTTGACTAAAGAACTTTTACCTGCGTCTTAAACTGCCGAGTGGGCAATTCTTTTCTTACTCTAGGGAGGTGGTTGTATAATCTCAAACCCATTATATTAGGGTCAGAGCTAGTTATAGATAATTTAGCAATAAAGTTTCTAATAAACTGAATAAATTAGGGTTAAATGTCATCCAAGTGAATAAAGTTAATCTAGGAAATATTTTAGTAAATAATAAAGAAAAAACAGAATTGTATGATAAGTCAGGTGTGTACGAATTAAGTTGCAGTGATTGTGATGCGATATACATCGGCCAATCAGGACGCTCAATAAAAGAACGTATTAAAGAGCATAGAAGTTCTATTCTTTATGGGAATATGAATACGGGATTCGCGGAACATTATTGAAAATACACATTTGTTCAATACTAATAATTTTGAACTCTTACATACTTGTAATAAAGGAAAAAAACTTGACTTCCTCGAAATATAAGAAATTAAAAAACACATAAATCTTAATAGACATGTCACAAATACACAGCTGGATTTTTTCAACACCCCTACTATTGATGCCGTAATAAAGTCTTTTAAAAACTCATAAATAGTGGTAGAAGTGTACTTTTTATTTTAGTTTACAAACTCCTTGATAATGACTGAAAAGTCGAAACATATGTTAGAGATTTAATAAATACATTTTGTGGAACAAATATACCGAGTGTTTTCTTTAGTAAAAAAAAAATTAGATAAATGTTTTGGTAAACGAATTTTGTTGCCTGGAGTATCATAATCGTGTACATACAAGCCAAAACCCTCTGCGTTGATATGAGCATAGGTAGTGGCTTCCAATATGTATAGACCAATTACCGTTAAAATACCCAAATCCCTAAATAGTGGTGTACAAAATTCTTTATAAGGCACGTGCGCCGTATATCTAATAATGTACTTTCGAGTAATTAGTACCTTCTCCATGCACACAATCGAGGAAACACCCCAAAATATTTTTCTTTATCTCAGCCCATATCTCACTGCAATAAACATATGCCTAATGTGTCAGATAAACTCCGAATAAGGAAACATTTTTGATTCAAGTTCAAAACCATTCTTTAACATGTTCTCTTCCAAGTTAAGTATTTTTCTATTTCTGGACTTAGGAGATTGACAGAATCCGGTAGAGGAAGATCTATATTGTTTATTGAATGTTTATAATCTCTATCTAGAGCCTTCTATCGAGGGCGGAAAACAAAGAAGTTAGTTTTACTTGAAGAATTACTGGAAAAAGTTTGTTAAAGTTGAACCAAGAACTAAGAATATTTAAACAGTCAGACGCTGTATTTTGAATGTCGCGATCGTTGTTCGAAATGATACTAGAAGTATCGACAGCATACATCACTATACTTTGAAAGTAAGTCGAAAGTTCGTTTATATACAACGAAAACAGAATTGATCCCAGGACAGAATCCTGGGGTACACCAAGACGCAACTCCGTCTGCTGAGATCTAACCTAATCAGCAGCATGATCACCATTGACTGGTATTTCAACGTATTATTGACGGTTTTATTTAAGCTTGTCGGGGATAATCATGTGAACACAACCAACACTTGCGTTTATAATCCTAGCAATTTTCTTCACAAATATTCGCCTACTACTCCGGTTCAGCTGGTTAGCTTTCTGAATGTTCATTCAAAATTCACAATTTCTTACAATTTTCAATAATCTTCTCGGTTTGTTTATAATGTCAATTACATATGTGAATGACATTATAACACAGGTAAAACGATTTACGAAAAGGGCCTCAAATCAAAATTAAGTCACACGAAATGTATCGACTATTAGGTTGATTCTAGCAGCAGTAAGAAACTATTAGGTATTCTAAAATATTGTATAGCGCATGCGTAATACTAATATTGTATAATTGATTGAGGTCTCGCTAGGCACTTGGTGAAACATATTAAATGATAAAGGTAAAGAAAATACACACTTGGTTATTTGTTTCACTGCAATTTTATTTACAAAATACGGACAAATTTGTTTCGAACTTCACAGTTCATTCTCAACTGAACAAGAAAGGTTTACTTAAAATACGAATAGATAATTTGAAAAGTGGGAGTAACACTGTGAAACATAAACGTGAGTTATGTATTATGGCGGTTTTCCTAGTAATTAACGAGAAACAGCCTTAATAACAGGGGAGATTACAAACTCTGTTTGTTCATTTACTATATTTAATGATTTGTTTATTGCTTTAGATATTTCCATTATTTCCAAAAAGTCTAATCGTTTACTTTTATTTGCAGAGTGTAAAATTTCAAAATTATTTATTGATACCATGTGTTCTTCATTTACACAATGCTCGGATATACCTGAACATTTCTTGGAATATAAAATTGCTTTCCTATGTTCTTCTATTCGTGTGCGAAAACATCTTCCAGTTTGACCTATGTAGAAAGCATCACAGTCTAAACAATTTAATTTATACACGCCACATTTATCTGCTTTTTGAATTGTATCCTTATTATTTGTCCAAAGTTTACCTAAATTTAATTTATTGACTATTATAGTTTTTATGCCTAAATTAACTAATCTATTATTAATTTTATTCGTGGTCTTTCCTATGTAATTAATTAAACGATAATTACTTGGTTCTAATTGGGGGGCTGCATAAAAGAATTTATTAATCTGTTTATGTTTTTTCTTTGAAATTAATCTATTAATAATAATCAGGACTGTATCCGTTGTTCACGGCTAGACATTTCAAGACTGCAACTTCTTTATCAAAATTTGGTTTTGATAGGGGAACGGAGAGTAATCTATGTATGAAACTGTTGAAAGAAGAAAACTTAATGCTATCGGGTTGTTTGCTATCTGCAGATATGAGGGTGTCAGTGTATGTGTGTTTTCTGTAAATACTATAATCTAATTTGCCATTTGATTTTGTTAATGTAAGGTCCAAAAAATTTAAACTGTTATCTAATTCTTTTTCTATGGTGAATTGTATTTTTCTGATTGATTTCATTTAAACGATTGAAGAATTGACTTTTTGGAAATAATGGAAATATCTAAAGCAATAAACAAATCATTAAATATAGTAAATGAACAAACAGAGTTTGTAATCTCCCCTATTATTAAGGGTGTTTCTCGTTAATTACTAGGAAAACCCCCATAATACATAACTCACGTTTATGTTTCACAGTGTTACTCCCACTTTTCAAATTATCTATTCGTATTTTAAGTATACCTTTCTTGTTCAGTTGAGAATGAACTGTGAAGTTCGAAACAAATTTGTCCGTATTTTGTAAATAAAATTGCAGTGAAACAAATAACCAAGTGTGTATTTTCTTTACCTTTATCACTAATATTGTGTTCTGGCAAGTGAAATTACTAATTTCTTGCTAATAGCAAGCTGTTCTAGCAGGCGAAAATTGTAGTTACCGATTGATTGTGGATCATCTAAACAATTCCTGGATTTTAATAAAATTTGAAATTTGGGACATGCGCATAACTCTGTAACAGGTGAGGTGTATTTCAGGTCAATTTGAGTGTATTGACGTAAACGATATCATTTTCTTTTTAACGGGAATAGTGGTTTAAATTATTTAAGAATTTTTAAAAAAAATATGATAATATTTATATATATATATTAAAAATAATAGATATATATAATCAGTAATTCCTTCTACCATTATATGGTGTAGGAAAGTTTCCCTTATGCTTCAACTGCGAACAAACTTCTTCCATTCCTTTCTGTTTTGTGTTAGTTGTTTCGCTTCTACCCATCCCTTGTCCTTTCTTTGTAATATTCTTGCCACTGCATTGTCCCACGTTTGTCTTGGTCTTCCCCGTTGTCTACTTCGTTGTATTTTTGCTTCCCATATCCTTCTTACTGGTTTCGATTATTCCATCCTCATGAGATGCCCCCACCATTACAATTGTTTTTGTTTAATAAATTCAAGAACCGATTGAATTCCTAGATCTTTCCTTATGTCCTTATTTCTCATTTTTTCTCTTTTGGTCACGCCTCGTACTCTTCTCAAATACTTCATCTTGACAGCCTGTATCTTATTTTTTTGTCTGTCGTTCTAAATCCATGACTCACATGCGAATGTCAACACAGGCCTGTATACCGATTTAAACACTTTCAGTTTTGTTTTCCGAGTTATTTCATTTTTGCTAATGAATAACTCTTTTACTTATTTCAGCTTCTTGAGTATCTTCCTCATCTAGTAATACTCCTAGGTACGAAATGTTTTCACCTGCTCTATGTTTACTCCTTCTATATCTATTTTTATTTCGGTGTGCTCCTTTCCTGTTACCATAACTTTTGTTTTGTTTTTGTTTATTTTCATACCGTGTTCTTCCAGCTCTTTATGCCATATGCTAACATTACGTTGTAAATCCCTCTCGCTTTTGGCAACAATCACAATATCATCTGCGAAAGCTCGCTCCGATATTTCTACTCTTTGTAGGTTGTGGTAACCTACACTGAATTTCTTACTTTGTCTAGTGCATTTTTTTATAATTTTGTCCATAAATGTTATAAACAATAGGGGGCTCAAGCTTCCTCCTTGTCTCAGGCCGGATTGGGAAGTAAATGGGTCTGACATCGTGTTATTAGTTATTACAGCATTAATATTATTTTCATATATTTGTTTAATTACCCTAATAAACTTGTCGATTATATTTCTTTCTTTTAGTGAATTCCACACTTTTTTCTCTTGGTACCTTATCAAATGCTTTTTCAAGATCCACAAATGCCATATAAACATTTCTCTGTTCTCGTCGTGTCTTTTCTGTTATTTTTCTAATGGGGAATATATGATCATGTATACTACTTCCGCGTCTGAACCCGCTTTGTGATTCTTCTAGTGTCTCCTCGATTTTGTCTTTCAATTTATTTCCCAATATTTGTTCATAAATCTTCATGGCTGTACTTATTAAGGATATACCTCTATAATTATTGCAGTCCTTCTTATCTGCTTTTTTATATATTGGTACTATCAATGTCATCCTCCAGTCTTTCGGTAATTGTTCTTGGTCCCATATTTTATTATACATATCTAGCATCATTTCTTTTCCTATTTGTCCGATATGTTTTATCTTTTCTGACCTTATTTTATCGTATCCTGGTGCTTTACCATTCTTCAACTTTTTAATTGCTTCTTCCAACTCCTGCATATCTACTTTTCCCTCGGTTTCTTTTGTTATCATTTGTTGCTTAATTGTAGTGTCTCTCTCTAATTCTTTTCCTTCCAGCAGTTTTTGAATATATTCTTTCCATCTTTTAGTTATTTCTTCCTGTTCCATTATTAAATTTCCCATATGATCTTTAATGTTGATAATTTCATGCGTTCTTTCCTTTTGATTCTCGCTGCTGTTTATTTCCATCCTCTCTCCAAATTCTTTCCAGCTGTTTTTCTTTGACTCTATTACAAGTTCCTTTACTTTCTTCCTTTCGTTTTTGTAAAGCTCATAACTATGTATTGTCTTTGCTAATAGATACTTCTTCCATGTCTCTTTCTTTTTCTTTATTTGTTCCTTAATTTCATTATACCAATTTTTTTTGTCTACTTTTTGTCTTTCCTTTTCTTACTCACTCCACATATTTCTGTACTTATTTCTATCAGAGTTTCTTTAAAGTAGTTCCATAGTTGGTCTGCATTTTTATCCACACTACTTCCCTCCATCTTTTCTATCTTATCCGTTATCGCTTTTGTATATTTTCTTGCTATGTCTGGATTTCTCAATTTATACGAGTTTATTGTTTTAGCCTGGGGTTTCTTTTGTCCGTTTATATTATTGTTCTTTGTGATATATCATTTTTCTTCCCTGATCTTTGATACCACTAAGAAGTGGTCGCTGCCAATCTCTGGACCTCTTTTAACTTTAGTGTCCATTACTACTGTTCTATTGTTATTTTCCACCAATATATAATCTATTATAGACCTTTCATTTCTACTTTGAACTTCCCTAGTGTATTTGTGTATTTCCTTGTATTGGAAGTAATTGTTCGTAATAACCAAGTCGTGCATTAGACAGAATTCCAACATTCTTTTACCATTATTATTTCTCTTGTTTTCTCCATGTATTCCTATGGACCTGTTATATACTTCGTCCTTCTTACCAACTCTACTATTAAAATCGCCGATTACAAATATCATTCCTTTTGCTTCTTCCGTCGCTCTCGTCAGATCCTCCCAAAACTTGTCCTTGGTTTCTGCTTTCTCATCTTCGTTGGGGCCATACACCACTATTACTGTTTTAATAAAAATATTCGCTTCCCTCATTTCTATTGCCAATATTCTTTCTGTCCAGGCTTTCCAATTGTACAGTTGTTTCTCTATTCTTCTATGTATTATACATCCAACACAGGCTGCGGCTCTGCTTTCCTCTGGAATAATATTTATAACATATATAATTGGTTATAGTGTCAGAATACCTAATAATCGGGAATGGGAACTATATACTTTTGCTATTTAGTATCACACATTTGGGGCAGATGTCGCGCAGAATGTTTCGCTTGTTCTAGCATACGCAATTGCAAACTAATTTCAAATTAATAATTTGCTTGCACATGCGCACTACAAAAGTACATCAAACTATCAGGGATTCTGTGCTAGAACAAACCTATTAACATTCTTGGCAGGCAACAAGCTTCGGTTTTGCTTCAGCTTGTATTTGCCTATCTCGAATGTTAGTACGTCCTTACATTACTTGTGACTTAAATAGCTATTAATAATTACGTTATGCAACAAAATTTGACACCTTGTTAATATAAGTGACAATATTGACGCGATCAAGTTAGAGTTGTTTAAGGCGTTAAATAACGTAGCTACTTCGAAGGATATAAAAGCTCCCTGTAATATCTTTTCAATTATGTTCAGAAAAAAATAAAATACAGGTCAAATTTAAATTGCCCACGTATTTTTAAATTGTCTTTAAATCATTCTCACGTTGAAAGCATGCGATGCTTATATCATTTGTTTATATTTCTGTGAACACGCTTCGCGCCTCTCCATATGATACGCACTAGTAATATTTACTACTATGCTATTTTTTTTAAGATTCTATTTTTAAATTTATGTCTGATTTGACCTACATAAAATGTTGAACATATTCAAATGACTCATTTTATTTTTCAGCTTGGAAGAGATCGCTACCTGTCTTTTTAAAAGGTGAGTTGCAACTATTATTTAAAATTCAAATAAAAACTAATTTAAACTTTAAAATACAATAATATTTTCATAATTACAATTTAGTCATCCTTTTTTTAATAAAAATTGATTAAGCAGCAGAAATATTTTTGCGAACTTGAAAGTTTAAAATATCGATCTAATTTAATGGTATTTATTGCATAATTATCCTTTTTCATTGGATATAAATTACAGATTGTCCTTGTAGTAATACTCATTTTAATGCAGTAGAATTCATATTCCAAAAATATTTAGTTTTGGACAAAATAATTAAATTTAAGCAGCTCTAAAATATATTACTTAACGATATCACAAGATCTTGATAGAATATTACGTATTTATCCCCGAAATATGAATATTCCTACAACACTATATTGATATTTTCAGAATGATTTAATAATTATTAGGCAGGCGTTTAAATTTTACGACAAAACTGCGGAAATAGTAAACTTTATGTAAATATTTTAAACGCTTCAAATCCACGACGACATCAATAATTTACGTTTTTATTATTAAAATTTATTCTAATTTATATCTATTTTTCATGTATTTTATGGGATTTACATTTTTGATCCAAGAAATGAAAACAATTACCACATCTTTTAAGTGTTGTTCCTTTAAAATTTAATGATCTTCTCTGGAGAAGCAATTTTGGTGACACGATTTGTTAATCAGTCGTAAAAATTAAATAAACGCAGCCTATTTGTCTTAATTACCATATGTCTGAAAAGATGAACGGCGATAAAATTTTCAAATTAATTTTCTTTATCCAAGGTGTTTAACAAAGCAACCTAAATAGATACATGTATATAATACCTTGTAAACAAAGTGTTTGAATTAAAAAATTCTTGTATACCGTTGTATGTTTACAGCTATGTTTCTCTGAAGGTCATGAATATTTTACGGCGTACGAAATTGTAATGTATGAATTATTTATTATCTAATGCGAGACATATTTTTTAAAATGAAGAAAAGCAAAGAAAGGTATTTAATACAGTAATCTTAAAGCGCAAAGTTACATGTATGTGAATGTATTATTTTAATATTTAATAATGCTTTTTATAATATTTTTCCTTTCAAAAAATTCTGTCCTTGATCAATGTGCTAGTGTAACTAAACTTTTAATTATCTTACGACTTGATTATTAAAATTTTCTTTTTAGTAACCACAAATGTAGCTCCATACTACTGTAGAACTATTTGGTTAAAAATACATACAGTGATAAAATATGTTGAACCATGTAAATATCTGTTAAGTTAAAAACGATATTGCAATAAAATTTTGGACACAAAAATTAGGGATGAAGAGTCATCATTTGAAATATTTTTTAAACATACAGAGTGTTCAAAATTAAGATAACGTACTAAAGTTAGAACTTTTTTAATTGAACGCCTTATATTTTTTTACATTTTGGAATTGTCCTCGATAACACGATTTCAAAAAACTTACCCTGTAAAGACTGTTCAGTCTTTACAGGGTTGCAGTGTATAGTAGTTGTGCGGAAGCGTTTTTCTTACTTTACTGTGCCCTATGTGCGACTTTTAATTAGTAGTTTTTACCTACTGATGATGACAACTTAGTTGTCGAAATACGTATTTAGGATACGACTAATAATTGTGGTAAGGGGTTATATACCTTTTTTAAATTAGCATTAGTCATAATCGTTGGGTCATAAATTTTTATTGCATTTTCTCAAGTAGATTAATGCACATAACACATTGCGATTTGCAGACTTGTGTATCCTAGTTTAAATACAAGAAAGCTAAAGGAAAAGAGAAATATAGTAACTTAAAAACAGTTCTAGATTTAAAGGCGTTGTGAGTTCCAAGTATAAACCCTAACATTGTGTTTAATTGGTTGGTAATATCTTATAAAATCTATGTGATCGTTAAAAACTAATCTGAAGTCAATGTTAATTAATGTAAAAATTTTAATAAAAAAATTAAGAAATTCACAAATGAAACGGAGCAGATATTGGTATAAACACATACTACCATGAAATATACGAAATTAATTATATTTTTTTCATTCGTAAGTTACTAGGTTAATGTAATTATTTACTTTAAAACAGTTGACACCTTCACCAGGCACTAGAAAGAGAAACAAAGCACGTATCCTAATATTTGATTATGAATAAACATAAAATAACTGCATTGCTACTGTTGAAAATCGATTTAGTACAATGTCAATGAAAGGATCGGTTCAATTATATACATACTCGTATATGAGTATTATTAACTGACACAGTGACTTCAGTACACTGATTTTATTATGAAATAGCAGGAAGTCTCATTATCTATGGTGAAAAGCCCTCATTTTCATGATCATAATCTTGGTGTCCGTGAAAGTAAATTTGTCATACCACCCATAATTAATTTTTTGTGAGGTAATATTAAGTAATACAAACAATCGTGAAATATTTTTAATAATATTTTTGCAACGTTTAAATAATTCTAGCACAGATAATACTTGTATGCCCGGTATCGTGGGACTTGCGGTCGTGGGACTTGCGGTCAAGTAGATTTTTAACTACATGCAGTGGGACTTGCGGTCAATTTTATTTTCGCAGTGGGACTTGCGGTCACCTCATTGTATATGCACGTATAAATAATGATATACATTTGCACAATTATTATATAGTAACAAAAAGTGAAAAGTACAAGTTTCCTCCATTCTTTGTAATGTAATAACAAAAAATTAATAGGTAAATTATGGTAAACACAAAATAACAAATGAGAAAAGAAAAGAAAAAAGAAATCTGCAAATCGGATGAAATTGTAATCGCCCAGAAATTCTACTTATAACACTGAATTTCAATGTTAGGACAAGTTAGGTATACGGATTAACCGTTTACAATTAAAAACGTTTTCGAATTTCTTTTCAGTGTAAACGTAACACTCGGTAATTAGGCGTATTACAGGGTATTAATTACGTACCTACATACCTCTTTTCAACGGTGCTCATTGGTTAAAATCTATGAGGGTGGTTATGGAAAGGGTATAAAAGAGAAATCACGCCCTTAAGAAATTTAGTTCCGTGATCGCTTTTCATTTCAATGTTTGCATTGTAACTGGATTGGAAATAGAGTTGATTGAAACAACGAAAGGGAAACCGTCCTTATCATACGAAGGATTTTTTATGGATGGGACTTTTAAAAGCTGTGAAAAGCAACATGAACAGCTGTACACCATCCACGTCGATCTTGGAAGCTCGTCGACCGAAATCAAAATTGTTCCTGTACTTTTTGCACTTCTGTGCAATAAATCGTGCGCAACCTACACAAAACTATTTCAAATAATTAAAGAGGCAACATCCTGGAACCCTCATACCGTATCAGTGGATTTCGAGCAAGCATATATTACGTCTTTGAAAACAATCTATCCTACCGTCGCCATAGAGGGGTGTAACTTCCACTTTAATCAGTCTTTATGGCGAAAAATCCGAGAATTGGGATTGGTTAAAGCCTACAAAGAAGACGATGCAACCAGAAAACATCTGCGTATGTGTGCAGCATTATCATATATTCCAATTGATAATATTGACGAAGGTTGGATAGCAATTCAAGAAAGAACACCAATTGACGAAAAACTTACATTATTCTACGACTACTTTGTTGAACAGTGGCTCGAAAATCCCACAATAAAGCAAGAAGAATGGAACTGCTCCGAAGCTTTACACAGAACGAACAATGCGGTTGAAGGGTGGAATCGAAGACTAAATTCGACTGTAAATCGACCACATCCAAACTTATACGCATTGATAAAAATATTAAAAACACAAGCCAGCCATGGCTCGTTTTTAATGAAACGATGTGACTTACATTTACAAGCAACGAAACAGCGCAAGGTGTACGTAAAAGTGGATGAAAGAATTGGAAAGTGTTTGGAAGGTTTTAAACAGACAAGACATATAAAAAATGTCTGTCAACATTGGCATACATCGCAAAATTCGAATAAACAAAAATTTGTAAATATTATCTATGTATATAGTAGTAAATAGTATAGTTTTCGTATGACAACGGCCAAAAACGCCAACTTTTAAACACGCCAGTATTCAACTGCCAGTCCTACGCCTGGATTAAAGTGTGAAGGAAAGTTGTATTTTTCACTTTTTGCTACCATATAATAATTATGCAAATGTATATCATTATTTATACGTGCATATACAATGTGACCGCAAGTCCCACTGCGAAAATAAAATTGACCGCAAGTCCCACTGCATGTAATTAAAAATCTACTTGACCGCAAGTCCCACGACCGCAAGTCCCACTGACTCGTATGCCCAGTACATTTATTATTTACCTTTTCTTTTATTTTCTGGGGTCTGAAGTAATTGCGTCTACTAATAAAAATAAATTAATATGATAGGTATCCACTGCTGTAAGGAAATTAAAGTAATTTCAGTGTAATTATTATCTTTCGTTATTGTTCCTATCGGTTCGCCGATTGGTTTTATTAGTTCGTTAACGTTTAATATTGCGACAGATGTAATAATATTTCGTGTAATCAAGTTTCGCCTCAATAATAGCTTCTCGAAGAAACTTATAATTGAAGCACAATTCGCAATTCAGAAATACGATACGAAATAATGTGGAATTCGTTTTCGCATTAGTTAGACATTCAGCATATCTAGTTTTTGTAAGACAGCATTAAGTAAATCAGTAATGTTATTACATTACTAATTTAATTGCATAGCAATTGTTTTATACTTAAATAAATAGATTAAATTGCACAAAACTGTATAATTACGATTTTAATCAAACACGAGATTATATTTTGCTTAATACCCGAAACTTATTGATCTTTTTTTGATTAACTAATCACGAAATTGAAATAAAACATTCCTTAAAAAATATTCGAATGGTAATTTTCATGAAGAAGAAATGTTGTAGTATCACTATATTATATTTTAAACAGATGAAGTGCATTCATTAGAAGAATATCGTGGAAGCTGTAGGGGAATATCTTTGGCAAGAATTAACATAAAGCTATTAAAAAAATTCAAGCAATGCTAAAACAAATAATAATACGTTAACATGTATTCATATACTAGGTTTGTCTATTAAATTTGGTAAAAACGTGTAACGTTTTTGTACCAACAATAGCTCGAGATGGCATATTGATACTATATAGATAGCCGGAAATATTTCGGCGGTTATCGAATTTGATATCGGCAGTTAGCCGTGCGAACAAAAGGAACCTTGAATTGCAAATTAGTATGCAGTCGTGTCATGTATAAATATGCCACGATCGGTGAGCTCGCTTAACCGCCCAATGTCGAATACAGCACGTAAATTAATTGACAACTTCCCGGATCTAAAATACGATGGATGTAGAATCAAATGCACTGTGTGCAATCGATTTTTGATGTGTCGTAAGAGAAAAGAGAAAAGTCGTGGCAACAAAAAAAAAGGATGTGCCAGAAAAACACAGATTTTATTTTAATTTATGTTTAACTC
This sequence comes from Melolontha melolontha, assembly GCA_935421215.2. Classification (NCBI taxonomy): domain Eukaryota; kingdom Metazoa; phylum Arthropoda; class Insecta; order Coleoptera; family Scarabaeidae; genus Melolontha; species Melolontha melolontha. The sequence goes on along the minus strand of OW285238.1, from coordinate 26,143,455 downwards.
TTATTGCATGTAATATACTAGACCGCTGTGCATTTATCTACTTTTGGAATAAATACGCAAAGTGCGAATTGCCAAGTCAGACAACGTTACGAAATATTTTATCTTCTGCTCGCAAAGATATTTAAAAAAGAGTTAAATTGGAATTGAAAGATAAAAAGCTGTGGTTGTGCGTGGATGAAACGACGGATCGAAAAAAACATTAGTGGTTAATATTATGGTACGTACAATGGAACCTCATCAGCTGTCACCTGCTAATGTTACGTGCTTCCAGACGAGTTGAAAAGTGTACTGCCAATGAGATTTTGAAGATGGTGTCGAAGTCATTGGACAAAGTTGAAATTTAATCCAAGCAAATATTAATGCTTGTGAGTGACGGTGCCGCAAACATGCTGTTTTTAGGTCGATCTCTCAAAGAACATAGTGCCAACCCCTTACATGTAACGTGCAAAATCCACGCTTTGAATCTTGTGGCACAAACGATTCGTTAATGTTATCTACGACTAAATGATTTAATAGCTAATATAAAGGCAGTTTCTAAAGTCCCCGAAACGAACTCGACTATTTTACAGACAGTATCCCGAAATATCTGAACTACTAGAGCCGATAATTACCCGTTGGACAACATAGTTGAAGGCTGCGTTTTACTATCATCAATATTTTGGTCGTGTAAATACGGTACTTTTAAAATTCAATGCGGCAGAAGCTGCATGTATCAAGAAAAACCAGGAATTATTTAAAGATCTTCAGGTTAAATAAGATTTACAAACTAAACACAAAAATTAGTTCTGACTAGCCGAGGGAAAAGAAAAATTACAAAATGTTTTGATGTCGTTTGTAGATTCTGTTTAAATTGTGAATGATGTTCACGCAGTAGAAGGTGCGTCAAGTTCTTTCCAAGATTATTTTGAATATGCAAATATAACATCATCACGTCGCACTAACTTAAGTGAAACAACTGTGAAGATATACCTGATGATTGGAATATTCGAAAAATCTTATCCAAATAATGAATTCACTGATGACTTATAATGCGGTGTTTGTGCACGTTTTGTAATTTATTCCTAATAATTTAAATTATATGAAAAATTACATGCGTACGCCGCTGGCATGTGTGTAGAATTTGCCATGTCTTTTACATAAATAATAATAACAGTTTTTTAGTCATAAGTCTACAGAATGAGACATATACAAAGTTTTATATCTATAGCAGATACCAACAAGTACAAATATACAAACAACAAATAAAACCTATGCATAAATAAAAGCCATCTATAAACAAAATCTACGTATAAATAAAAACTATATATAGAGAAAAAATTATAAAATTTGCAAAGAGATTCAGCATTAAAAGACAGAACAAACCTCGGAGCGTATTTTGATTAATAATACTAAATTATAATACATAACATATACAGTGCGATAATTATCAAATATGAATTGCACTATTTTATTTAGATTAAAATGATTTTGTTTAACAGAGTTAAACAGAGTGCCAACTCTCAACCAGGGAAGTTGCCTGTCTTCATCATGATGGGGTCGCCTTGATGATTCTCGGCTTAGGTTTGATTGACGTATATCGCCGTCTGGAGATACCTAAATAAATAGATAGATTGAATAAATAGATTAAAATGATGTTGTTTAATCCCAGATTGAACAACATCATTTTAATCTAGCACGTGGAAACAATTATGAATATCGTACGGTACACTAGAGGCCAACACTTCCTTTATCTTTTTTTTTTTGAAAATCTCTATTGAACTTGATGTAATTGATTAAATAACCTACATCCGTTAAAAAGGAGGTGCCTCTGGTAGAGAGATGTTGAATGCTGGTTTGGAGGTAACGTATGTTGTTTATGCCTTGTGTCATAATCATGTTGAAGACAGTGTTTGGAAAACAAATATTTATGTTTTAAAGTAAAACACAACTCTTCATAAATACATAGAGCTGGTACCGTTAAGATGCCAAGCGTCTTAAAACCCGACCTAAAGGTCTTTCGCGAGGATAAATTAGCCAAAATTCTGATAGCATGTTTTTGAATTACAAATATTCTCTGCGTGTCACCAGAACGGCCCCAATGGGCAATGTCGCTCCTGAGAAGTGAATGGAAGCGAAGTAAACTATCTGTAAGATTCCAACACTACAGAAACCTGATAATTTCCTTAGAGCAAATAAAGTCTTAGCCGTCTTTACCGTTGAAATCTATTTGTTCGCTCGATTTCAGCCTGCCATCTATGATTAGGCCCAATATCTTGACGCTAGCGGCCCCAGAAACACCAGCAATATCAAAGTTAGAAGTGTTGAAAGAATTCTGAAATTTTGCCATGCAAGTTCTCGTCATTAATTTGACGTTTATTAAGTTTAGTCCAAGAGTGCACCTTCCCAAGAACCAGTTCTATAGTCAAACGCAAATCCGACTAGTTGTTTGCGGTTATTAAAATATTTTTGTCGTCCGCGTAGTTAATGACCAATGAATTTGTGCCTCTCGTAGTATCAGGTTTTAGATTATTTATGTAAATTGCAAATAACATGGAACCTAATATATATGCCTGTGGTACACCTGTAACGATAGCCAAACTTTGACTTTGACTTTTGTTCCATTTAGCACTCTGAGTTGTGCTCGATAGGAATGACGTAAACCAATTTAAACCAACTCTACGAACTCCATAATGACATAACTTATGAATAAGAATTGCGTAACCAACACAGTCAAACGCTTTACTGAAGTTTATAAACAATCCGACAGGCAACAGTTTGCGATCCAGTGCGAAAACAATTCGTACTGAAAAGGTTTTAGGACATTATGCTTATTGAAGAAATTTACGAATTTTTTATTTACGATCGACTCGAATATCACTGAGAAGCTAGATAAAAGGCTAATGGGTCGATAATTTTCAACGTTTTCTCTATCACCCTTTTTATATATCTGGGTAACATGAGGATACTTCAGTAGAGTAGGAAAACACCTTGTTTGAACGACATATTAATTATAAATTCCAACTGTTTTGCAATATATTTTCCAATAAATTTTAATAAATAACCCTGAAATTTCACCAAATTCACTAGATTTAGACTTCAAAGAAAAAATGGCATTTTCTACATCTGTAGCTGATATTGGAGACAAAAAGAAAGATTCACTACCCGTGCCAATAAAGGACATAACTGCTGCGAGCCATAAGTTCAGGGTCTCGAGACTATTTCAGCCGCGGATTTATACAAGTTGTTAAATTCTGAAGCTGCGTCAATTGTGCAGATGTAACCGTTGGATATTTTAATTTTATCCGTAACATTTGTTTTTATTCTATTTAAATTTCAGTTAACTATGTACCACATAGATTTGGTTTTATTGCTAGATTGGAGATAGTTGTATCGATTCGCTATTTTATAAAGTTTTTTAGCCCGTCTTGATAAAGTTTATTATAAATAGAGAACTCGCCTTTCAATGCCGGATATTGCTGACTTAAATTATCATGTAAAGATACCATGTCTCTTAGTGAAACTATATTAGGGGGCAACTTAAAATTCACATTAGGTTGAGTAGAGCGAGCATTTATCAACGGAAAAGTTTGTAGTATTGAACGATATTAGAAAAATTATTATAAGCAGTGTCAATCGCTCGTTCATTCAACACAAGTTTCCTCGGTTCCGAATTCAGAAAGTCGCAGAAAGATGACATATTTCGGTCATTGAACAGTCGTCGCGGTACTAATCTATACTAAAAAGTACTAAAGCCATTTTGGGATACATAATTAAACTTTTAGAGTTATACCTCCCAAATAGTCTGCCAATAGAATCTGGACTAGTAGCAAGAGCAACGAAAAGTTTGATTATTTCAACATCTTCATGGTGAAAGTGACAGCACACAAGCAACCCTATGGAATTTTAACATGAGAATATGTTATAGAAATGTCAAAACCTTTCACAAAATCGAATAAAGCAATGGAAATGTAGCACTGTGTATAATTCAATATCTATAATTACTAGAGAACGGACATGCTTACCACATGACGCAAAGCCCAGTGTAGTACTGGCGAAAGGCTGTATTTCTAAAATATTTAATTTTATTTATATAATTGGAAAACGAACGGGTGGTGATCTATAAAATTACGAAATACATATTTATTTGTTGAAAAGTTGTATTTATAAAGTTTTTAATTTTATTTATATAATTGGAAAACATACGGGTGGTGATCTATCTATCTAAAATTACGAAATACATATTTATTAATTAATTTTATTTATATAATTAGAAAACAAACGGGTGGTGATCTATAAAATTACGAAATACATATGTATTTGTTGAAAAGTTGTATTTATAAAGTTTTTAATTTTATTTCTATAATTGGAACATTTTTATTTGTTCATTTTGTCATTCAAGTTGAGTAAAGGAGTATTAATATTGACTAGCAATAGTTTCTCAAGGTTTTCTTCTGTCAATTTTGTTCTCTTTGAATTAAGTACATCCTTATAAATAGAAAACGTCCTTTCTACATCGCAACTAGTTATAGGTGCATACTGGAAATATTATTTTATTTATTCATATTTAGCCGTTAGATTTTGTGGAATTGTCTCCATACATAATTGCAGCAATGTAATTAAATCTGGATTTCTATTAAGAATTGCTTTAAACTTTTGCCGAAGGCCACATCCGAAGTCACTTGCAATACTTTTCAAATTATTAACAGCCATATCTAATGTCCGTCATTAATAATTAATAATCCGTCATTTAATTTGAGATTTCGATTTTCAAAATAAGTGATTAGTTTTGGCAATTTTCCAAAGTGTTCGTGAAGAAAGTACAACTGATTTTTTAAATTTGGGATTTGTGTGAGCTCCTTGCACTCACCAATACTTCTAGCATCCTCCTTAGCGGTGTTACGAAATGTTTTAGACTATCGAAATTCTCAGCATAATAACTAGTAGCTTCCAGCCATGTTCCCCATCTAGTTATTACTGGAGTGGGAGGCAATGACAGAGATGAAAATTTTCCCCTGAAAAGAGCTACTCTCAATGGTGCTTTTCTGAAAACTTTTTTAAAAGCTGATACAAGTCTATCAACTCCGGAAAAGTGTCTCTGATATATTCACAGATTCTGTGGAGAGCATGTGCTACACAAGTAATATGTAGCATATTAGGATATGTTTTCTTCAATAGTCTGCCTGCTTTTAACATATACGCAGCACTATCACTGACAAATAAAAGTATTTTTTCTTTGTACGTGGCGTTCGAATGAAGCATTTTTTGCATATTCTCCTTAATGGTTTCAGCAACTGTTTCCGCATCAACTCTATTTATAACACTTGTTGCTATTACAAATGAGTTATAGGGAATAGATGGATGTAGTACACCAGCTACAACATTTACCACACAGCGTCCTAACATATCCACCGTTTCGTCGGCGCTTATCCATATGTATTGATTTAAAAGATGGCTTCCAATGCGTTCTACTGTTCTCGTATAGCACCTAGAAACATAATATTTGCGTAAAGTTGATTCATCACGAACATTTCGACCAGTATATTTTTTCAGAAATGTCTTCAAAATTGGATTGTTCAATTTAAATAATGAAATATTAGCTGCCATAAAAGTTTCACAGAGTTCTTCGTTAAAATTGTCAGATTCCAACGGGTTCAATTTTTTTTCGTGCTTTAACGATCCTACGTGACGTTTTACGGTTGATTTATTGCAATTTTTCAATAACGTTTCACACACTTCACAATAAATTTCGGAATTACTGGCAATGTACATACAATCAGTATGGCCCTCAATCCAACTCGCCATTGTTTCACGATGCCATTCTCGACGCTCTTCCATTGTCTGAAAAACTAAGAATTTTCTAGATCCAAATAAACGAAATTAAATATCAAAATTTTATGTATACTTACGTGAAGATAATTGGAAGATGTTGCTTAAATGAAAAGAAAAGGAATGTACGTGCTATTTCTCTTACGAAATACGATAAACTTATTTATTTTATCTACGTACACTACACCACTGAAAACACTATATTCTCCGAATACAATAGCTGAGTTGTCCATTGTTATCGCTGCGAGACCAGGTGGCCGAGTAAGTCAAACAAATACTTCATTGAATTACGCCGGGATGTACTGAGCGACGTTATACACAATTCCAATTCCCGATTGCGTTTTATGGAAATTGCATCCGTTCTCTAATAATTACCTCAATTTTCTACAACACTATATTGTGTAAAAATTGCTTTCTACATTTTACGACGCTAATTATTCGATTTTTTTTAATAGAAAATACAATTAATTTGCAACACTATATTGTGTTTGTTAGTTTAACAGGAGAAATACAATTTAGTTAAAGAGATAAACTCTATAGATAACTACGTATAATATGCCATTACCATTACGGATTACATTTATCCTAAGTCAAAGTAATTTATTTCTATCTATTCAAGTATTTTATCACATTCGGGTGCACGAATTAACATAAAATTTAACACAAAGTAACAAATTAACTTATAATGTCGTTAGCAATCGTAAAATGAAAGGCATGCTAATTGAATATCCTAGAAAAGACTATTTCAGAAAGGTCGCAGACAGTTTCGTTAAGAATTAATAAATATTTTATTATTGTTATATGTCTGTAACAAGTAGTATATAAAAAGCTTTTTTTTTATTGACATAGTAATCGATATAGTGACTACCGAAACTATAAAAAGTAATGACCGCACAACTAGTTATAACAATGTAATTTACGAACTCGTGCTGCATTTTTTCTTCGTTTAAACATAACACAATGCATATTGAAGTATTTCAAAAAGATATTGTTATTGATTTTATAAAGATTGGCAGAATATTTACATTAGATTTAATATAAAATTAATGTATCGGGTGTTCAGAAAAATTAAAGGTTAAAGTAATCTATAGATCGTAAAGTGTAGAAAGAATATTTACAATTACATTACTTCGCGAAAACGCAATTAATTTGTACAACTGCCGTACTACGGGCAATACATATTCATCTGTCTCCTTTGATGTAACTCAAAGCATCCCCATAAACGTTTCTAATTCACGCCTCAACAGCTCAGTGGTCGAGCAATTGTCCGGCAAGCCAGAAGTCGTGGGTTCGATTCCTACTTAAGGGCGAATTTTTTCTATGAAAAATTCGAATAAAATAGCGTCGTAAAATGTAGAAAAAATATTTACAATTATAGAATATGGTGAAACTGTTCACCACTTTACTCCAAGCATTTTGCGTACCTGCTAATGCCATAGTATGGGACTATATCTAATTTAATAAATTTTCTATTGGTTCTGTCTCGCAAATCTATCTAATTTTGTACCGGCATTTGATACGAAGGTGGTTTAATAATTCCTTAGAAAAAGATAGAAAAACAAATTATTTTGGAATTTTTTTTTTGTTTTCCAACAGTTTCCTTTAACGCTAAGAAATAAGTAATTAAACTTCTAGTTTCAAAAATTCTTTTATTGTAAATACCACTACAATATTGTTTCGCCATACAATGACTTCATCAGGTGGATGAAATACTGAATATGTACAATACAAGTTTGAATATTTATGTGAAAAGTATTGGGGAAATGGTGGTGGAAAAATTTTTACAATCTTAAATTTAGTAGAGGGGAGTTGTTTAAATTTAGTTGGTCATTTAAAGCTAATCCTAAACTATTGTATCTATTAATTTCTAAGTTTTCTAACAGGTTAAGTTTTTTACTTTTTTCTTGAATGTGTAAAATTTTGAAATCTATGATTGATATCTATACAATGACTTGCGAAAGTTGAATCTGTTTTCTTTTCTTTATGGCTTCTCTCGTGTTCTTTCATCCTAATTTTGAATGTCCTCCCCGTTTGTCCTATGTATGACGTCCTGAAATGGACGTCATTACGACGGACAATGTAAATAGTCTACAAGATCTGTAAGTACATCACGCAGTTATCGAATAGCACTATTTAATCGGTTAACTGCGAATCTATTTTTTGTGTGCGGTAAACCGAATAAATAGTGCTATTCAATAACTGCCTGTTGTACTTAGAGTTGTTGTAGACTATTTATATCGCCCGTCGTAATGACGTCATTTCAGCCTGATGTGTCCGGTCTCTAATTATTCCTAACACGCTGGTTGGTGGTTGGTGGTATGCTAACAATAAAGGGAATTATTTAAATATAAGTAATTGTGGTGCTGGTGAAGTTGCGTCAAATGTCAAGGGCGTGTGTGATAATGCTGAATTATTATATTATCACTTATTAACTAAATAAAACACAGGAAAGTTGTGCTTTCAGTTTGTATTTATTACTTACATACGAAATTGAGATCGGTATATTTTAAAGTAATTAAGTAAAAGTAATATGTACAAGTGCGATGAATAAGTAATTTAAAAATAACACAAAAATAAACTGGAAAGAATGTTAAATTAGGCAGTAAATTGAATGTGAATTAATTGTGATCAATATAAAATAACCTCTGTATCGAATAATACAGTTACGTTTGAGTTATCTTGAGAGTGAGGTTGGGATCATATAACTAGACAATTATGAGAGCGACGTTTGGTCGGAGGAATAAGAAATTAATTGGTTAGATTAATGAAATTAGTGTGGATTAGATTAATATTGAACAGATTACCTCAGAAGCGAAGGACGCCGGGCGGCGTGTTGCATCATGCTGGGACAGCACGAAAGTTCTGAACAGAAGAAAAAAAAAGGATTTTGTGTAGAAGGAACACTGGTCTAGAAAAAAAGTTTTTATTGCCCTAAGTTGGAGAAAGGGATCGAAGTTGTCAATGTTTTGAATAATAAATGAATAAAAAGCTCGAGCCGAAAAGTTGTGATCTCGATGAAACATATATTAAAATATCCTTTGTGAGACAAGCTTTCAAATGATATGCGACACGATATATTATAGGAGATATACGTAATTAAATTAATTTTGAAGACGAAATGTAAATTATTTATGAGAGTATTTTAACTGTACGTTAGATACGAGTTTGACCGTTCAAGTCAGATAGATTTTGAAAGGTCCGTCGTCGCACGATAACGAAAGAAAGGTTTTCTCTTTGCAAACGAAATATACAGAAAAATGTCTAAATCGAATTTATATTTTAAATGCGAGATATTTCTAGAAGAAATATTATTTAAAATTAAATCAAAATATTCTATATATGCGAAGTGTAAAACTATAATCTAATTCTTTGGATTAGACGGCAGTAAGTTCAGGCACCTCAGTACAGTGCTCTTTGTACCACTCCTAATAGACCTTTCAGTTCCACTCTGTTAATCTTGTGTTCTGGATAAGAGCAGCAATCCTTCTTAGGGGAAATTTGAGGAATCCCATAGATCTCTTCCGAAATGTTTCTGTCTGGGTCCCTTCAGTTCTTCACATGTGCACATTACATGCAGATTAGTTTCCTTCTGTTTTTCACATCTCCAACACCATGGCTCGCTAACCAAGCGCATGCTGTACAGAAGCTTCTTTAAAGGACAATATCCAGTTATTAGGCCGATAATAATTATAATTTCCCTTTTGTTACGATGATTAGGTTGGCTGAAAGTCTAACGTCCAACTCGTCTAGTAATATCTTAGTATGGAGGTGACCTTCCGTTAACCTCCATTTCTTTTTGTTTTTATTTCTGAAGTCTCATGAGTCTCTATTGCCAAGGTAGTCTCATTCTCTTCAGGTTTTGGAGTCTCTTCGGAATACATCTTTCGATGTTTATTTTGTTTTATATCCCGGTTCATTCTTTTCCCCTGAGTACGTAAGCAGTATGAAGTCAATACCCGCAGATCTTCCATACGGGCACAAGGCATAAATACAAGCGAGTGGCACCTGGTGTCCCCAGTGGAACGTTCGAGACCACATATACCTCAATGGCCATTTAGCTTTTAACACGTTGCCTAACACCGTACCTTGGGAGAGTTGACCCACGGTGACAGCTTTTGTACAGGATTATAAGATTTTTTAGACCTACCCGTCGCACTTATGACTGCCACTAATCAGGTTCCCCAGCAGTCTTGACCATCTGCGACATAGAGAAGCCCTGGTGGGTAGTTCAAGCCCCTGAGGAAGAGGTTCACGAACCAGGTTTAGAGGTATTACCTACTCATTACGGAATATATGCGACGGGTTCGTGATTGCTGATATGTGCCACAATTCACGTGGAGGTAGTTTAAAAGCATTTATTCAATTTTGATGTGTACATCTACTTTAAAATGAGCGAATTTACTTTATGTCAAGATAGTTTCGAAAATTAGTACACGTAAATTTAACAAATAATTGATCGAAAAAGTAAATTGATATATTTTACGTTACCATAGAAATACACCGGAATTTCAAACAAGAGAATACCTTTCTTAATTCATTCCTTTCAGTTTCATCTCTTTATATGTACAAAAAATATGCCAATTATGTAATTATTAGAAAGTATTTTACATGTTTGGCTAATTAACTAAGACCAAGAAATCGCGTTAACTAAACTAAATCGAATCTTGCGTAAGAAAAAGCACCTTTTTGGTAACAGTTAAATTGATTTCCGTATTTATTTTTTTAAGTATTGCATTGTATCACTCGAATCGTTATATGAAGAATTTATTACAAAACGATATTCTTAATAAATTGTTCCTGTTTTCAGCCCATTTCTTAAGATATAAAATAAATTATTTTTAATCGAATGAAAGAATCCGGAGATCAATATAATTTAATTAATATTATTATTAACTAATAAAAACGTGGATATATGGATATTGTGCCAAATCAGTTTGTAGAACGTTAGTAAAACATCTAGTGAAAGTGTATATTAGAAGGTGTTTCAGCATGTGATGTTTTGGATAATTGTAGGTGTTTACTAATACTAATTTATACCAAAACGCATTCCTAAAGTCACTATGAAAATAGTTTAGTAGTAATGCTATTACAATTGCCCTGTACATAGCACTAGATTGTGCATGGAATTGAAAACAGCAAATGATATTTGGACGATTATAGTTCAATTTAAACTGTATCTTTAATAGTTTTTCCGTAATATAAGTTATACAGAAAATTTGGTGGCAAGCACAAGGAATCGAAACAAAGCGATATCTGAGAATGGATACTATTTTACGTTGCGTATTATTCATGATTTGTGTATTGATAATTATATAAAAGATTTTCCCTTGAACAATAAATTAAAATTCAATTTCCGTAGAGTTAATCCTCAACTGGTATATAATAAACTGGCTGGATGTAAATTGGGCACTAACCTACCTGAAATTTTAATCTCGTTGGTAATTCGGGAACTAGCTAAAAATGTACTCGCAGAGGGTCTATGTAAACTGGCACCGTATAAAGCAAACAAAAACAATAATATAGAAATAGTGTATGTCAAGTTGAAGTACAGCAGAAAGATAGAAAATAAAAAATATGTACTCATATGAAAACAATAATAAAAGCAAATACTTAATTATATAAAAACTATAATAAAAAAATAGTGTATTTGTCATACTGATGAATAAAATGATATACACTTCACAAAGTGTAATCGTGATATTGTTCCATTATTTAGTTGTTCACACAGTTCATTTAGAGTTCTTAATTTTTGTTTTGCGCGTGTGTCTTTAACTCTTGCTGGTGTGTGTACACTTTGAATTTTAACATAAGTGTCTATTTGAAATTCTTTAAGCTTTTCTATAAAAATATAAATAGATGGATGTGTTGAATAAAATGACTCATTTAGTTTGGAATGAAACGCTTCGCATGCGTTTGTGGTGTTAGTGATCGATGGAGTTGCAGTAGCCCACATATGTGGAGGAAAAGGAGCATCGTCTTCTATGTATGTCTCCAATAAATAATCGGCGTATTCGTCAGCCTGTGCATGAGCAGGTTTTTCGGCAAACAAATCTAAGGCGAAACAATCGCCTACTTCGTCAGGATTCAAATACGTTAATCCAAATGTATATCGCAGCCATTTTCCTACTTCGGAATCTGTGTTCCTAAATTCTGCTGTTAGACCCAAACTTTGGATTTTCCTGAACCACGACTGGTGCAAATGGAAACGAGAACCATAGATTTGTGCTGATGGCCATATAGCGCGAACCGCTGTGTGAATACTTTTCTCAAAATCTACAAAAACTTCAGCTGGTCGTAATATTGTAGTCACGTCGAAAGATTTCTTTTGTTAGCATTTCAAATAATGTTGCATACGTTTCACTGCGTTTATCAGGCAACAAACAAAACATCAATGGAATATAATGTCCATTATTAAGTCCGCGGATTGTAAATAACTGTAAAAAATATTTTGTACAATACGAAAATGTACCGTCCATGTACACTTTACCCATTCCACATAAACTTCTAACATTCGTGTCACAAGAAATCACTATGATATTGCTCACTGGACAGTTTATAAAAACGAAACTTTCATCCTTGCTTGTTTTAACATTGGCAGCTTCCACTATATCATGGACTTCTGACTTATTTTGTGGTAACGGCTAAGGAAGAAATTTTCTCCTTGCATTGTACAAATTTCTTCGGATATAAGTGAAATCTGTTATCGTAATTGTTTCCGGCAGTTCCTTAGCTAGTCAACGACGAATAATTTTCGCTGGTTTTTCAGAAATATCATCAACGGCTTTACGCTTACACGCATTTGAAATCACTTTTCGGTTTAATTTACTCTGATTCTGTTCATGATTATGTTCTAGCTGGCTTCTGCTCACTAAATTTTGTGCACCAAGCGTAAACACTTTTGCGGGACAACTTAAAGATTTTTTGTACAACGCTAAAACACTTCGCCACTCTTCAACACTTTCTGTTTTGAAAAGGTGTACTTGTTAACCACTAGCAAACATTTTCCGTTGTTACTGTCCACGAAAGACACCTCCATAATTCTTAACAGTGTGCAACAAAACTCGAGACTGAGAAGCGGATCTAATTTCTTACTTTAAGCAAACGCCGGAAACAAGTTAGAAATAACTAAATACACAAACTAAATGTTTCCTTATATATAGAATATATTATAGCATAATACAATAGAGGCCCGCCCACAATAGATGTACAAATAAAAATACATTTGAAATAATCTATTTGGTCATTAGGAAATTCCTTAATTTATTAACATCTAATTTCTTACTTTAAGCTTTAAAGCGATCATTACCCGAACGGTATTGGTGCCTAGATTACCTGTAGGATTAAGCAATCCTTTTTGCAGGGCAGGTAAATCCATATACTTGGTGCCCAGTTTACATCCGCCCAATAAACTAGCTCATACTGACTGGACATATTTGTATTCTTGCCTAAACATTAATGTTGCAGTTGCGTACTCTAAAATTTACTCCATCCGCCAATCTTGTACATCGTGTTTCTCGAAAACCATACAACTAAGAGAAAAGCGATAATAAGCATTTTTGTAGAAATTTTTATGAAGAATCTGTCCTTTAATTTTGGCTAAAGCATTTCCTAACACGGTGTATAATTTAAAGATAGGATCAAAAACATTCTTAATGTATGCGATGTATAATAATGCATACTTGATTATATTTTTTAATTTATGTATTTATCTTTTGATGTCGATTACTTTCATAAATTAAAGATATGTAGAGGTCTCCCTTAACGAGATTTATTGTGTAACAATGAGAAACGGTAATACAATTCATCCTTGTCATTTCGAAAGAACAACAAAAATGTCATCCATTATCTCTTTCGCTTTTGCGTAATAATCTTACGTACATATATTGGATTAATGCTGTCCGCATTGTTATGTATAGGCATTTATTAAGGATTATTGTTTATCTGTGTTCACACAAAACATCACCATTAATTTCGCTGTTTTCTCCTTGTTTGGTTTAAAAGTTTCACCAGCTTCGATTATTTATTTATCTCGTCTCAGTATTGAAGACGTATCCAGATTCCTTATCTGGATCGCATGTTTATATACACATAAATACATGTTCTGCGAGTTTTGAAAAGAATGAACGAAAGAAAGAAAGTGCCAGGGATCACAATCACTTCCGAGTACGTCTGCTGGTATCGATGGCGACCGAATGCAAAGAAACTCGACTGTATTCCAGTCACGGTCTACTTTCTATCCGCGTCCCATCTGTTGTCAGCTTAGCTTCTTATTACTCTGTCATAAGTTCTTTATTTGATACGTATACTCACGTGACATCGCTGCCACATATACGCAAATCGTGTTTTTTTCAGTCGTTTGTAATTTTAATGTTTTCTCTGGAGGCCGATATGCAATAATGCCTTAATAAAGTATGAATAATCTAGAATTAGTCCTCTATGTATCTCGTTAAATTTTACTAATTGGCGTTGACAATATTTAAATTAAAATGATTTTTTTTATTTAGTTCCTATGAGCACAGTAATCTGCTAAAAGGCAATAAGCAAGACATAGAACTATAGTTACTACATAAAAAATCTTTCTTGATTAGAGATGTCCATGCTTTTTGATAACGATTGGTAACAATGTATGGACGTATTAATCACTTCGACACCTTGTAAGTCACCAATATGTGTGCAAAAATTAAAAATTTAACCTTACTAAATGTTTTTATTACATTAGCCAAATTTGAAAAGATAATAGTAATATGTAAATGGGATTTAAGTAAAACACTTATACTAATTTCCAGTATATATTACACTTTATTATATGTATTAATAAATTGACGACATGTTTCGCTACGATGTAGCTTCTTCAGATCTTATATTACTACTGAACACGCTCTTCACAAATGTATGGCTTTTTTCTAAACTATTTCAATGGGTTGCACTTGTCTACATTAGAATCGTCTCTTACCGATATATTTTCTAAAGTTATTGTTATCTTAATATTTGAGGAAACCAGTTTAAAAGTGGGGAATTATTAAGGTCCAATTGGTCATTTAACAATACATCTGCATATTTAAGTTTATTTATTTCTAAGGATTCCAGTAAATTTAACTTTAATCCTTTTTGTTGTGACTGTAAAATTTCAAAATCTGTATTGAAACCCTGATTATTTTCCAACAAATGAAGTACATAATTGGAATCTGTCTTTTTGTTAATAAAACTTTTCAAATGTTCCTGTATTCTTTTCTCAAAGCTCCTAGCAGTTTGGCCTATGTATGTATGTTAGGGCACTCTTTACATGTTAGTTTGTATACTCCGGATTTATTACTTTTGCTTGTCTTGGATTTATTATTTTTTATGAATTTCCCTAAAGAATTATTAGTTTTATAAGCTACATTTATATCTGTTTCTCGTAAAATTCTTCCTATTTTTTCACTTATCGGTCCTATGTATGTTACTAATTTATAATTGCTTGGTTTATCTTTTATTATTGGGTACACCTTTTCTATTGCTTTCTTATATTTCTTTTTTCTTAAAATTATATCTACTATATTTGGGTTATATCCATTATTTTGCGCTATTTGTTTAATGATATTTAATTCTTTAAAGAAGTTTTCATTATTTAAAGGTACTTCTATTAATCTGTGTATCATACATTGGAATGATGCTAGTTTAACTGCTAGTTAAACTGGGTGACAGGAACTATTGTGAATGATAACATCTGTGTGTGAGGGTTTGTGATATATTGAAAAGACATGTTTATTATTTTGTCTAGAAATTGTAAGGTCCAAGAAGTTTATACTATGATCTAATTCTTTTTCTATGGTGAACTTAATGTTTTGGTGTAGATTATTTATGTGTTCAAAAAATTGGTTTAATTGTCTATCTGTGCCTCTGAATCAAGCTAATACGTCATCTACATATCTGTGCCAGTATATAAAATATTTAAAATTGGGATGATCTTTAATTTGACTTTCTAAATTAACTATAAAAATCTCTGATAATAAAGGACTCAATGGGTTGCCCATTATTAGGCCATCATTACACGAATATATCTTACTGTCAAATTCAAAATAGTTTTGATCTAAACAGATAGTTTTAAGAGAACTTATGATATCTAATTTTTTAACTATACTAACATTTTGAATTGTTAACAAATTCTCCACCAAATTAATGGTGTCTTTTATCGGGATACTAGGGAATAAATTAGTAATGTCGAATGATATTAGCTTGGCATTATCTGGAAGTTTAGTATCTTTTATTTTGTTGACTAGCTCTAATGAATTTTTAATTGTAAATTTCGCTGAAAATTTAGTATTTTCTCTAATATGTTCTAAGATTTTTTTGGATATTATATATTATATAATATTATGGATATTATGGATTTCCAGCGGCCGATTCAATTAAATTTAAATAATAGTAATAGGTTATGCTAAAAGTGTCGTCCATTATTTTGAAGACAAAGTCGAACTTTACGTTTCATGTTTTCAACACCATTTATCTAGAGTTGTGGAGTAATGTCAGCACAGCAATCCTTAATAACATTGCGAAGCTCTACGATACTGTGATGTCTGGTGTTGGAAATGGTATTATTTAAATTTAAGAAAATGAAATAATAATAATAATAATATTTATTGATTTATATATACACAAAATAACAATAAAAGAAAAAACACATTAAAATTGATGATTGAAGAAATCTCTTAACGAGTAAAAACACTCCTTCAGTAGTATGTCTTTGGCTTTGATTTTAAATCGTCCACGGTCCAGGCCTTTCATTCCATTGGGAATTTTATAGTAAATTTTTAAGGCTAGGTAATTTGTACTCATTTGACTTCTCTGTAACCGATGGTATGGTATCACTATGTTATTTCTATTTCTGGTGCCGTAATTGTGGAAATTGCTATTTAAGTAAAACTTTTGGAGTGTATTGTGGCCATACTCCATACAGGTAAGTACATACAAGGATGGCAAGGTCAGTATTTTATGTGTTTTAAACAGTTGCCTGCAGCTAGTTTTGCTGGACACACTACTAAGAGCCCTAATGGCACTTTTTTTTGCATTTTAAACACCGAATCAGCTGCACCTGACGCACCCCACGCTAGGATGTCATATGTAGCTCTACTCTGAAAATTAGAAAAGTAGTCCGTTCGAGCTGCTTCGTATGTCGCTACCTGTTTTATCCTACGAATAGAATAAACAGCCGCAGCAAGGCGGCGACACAAATCTGCCACATGGCAATCCCAACTCATGTCGCTGGTGAGTTGTAGACCCAGAAATTTGATGCTCTCTTTGCTCTCATTAGAGATCCTTTTTGTTGTAAGTGCTAACTGCTGTGTTTTATCTTGATTTAGCTTCAGGAGGTTACTGCCAGACCATTCGCCTGCCTCCATTAGTGTATGCTCCAAATTTCTACTTCCCTCTCCCATTTCCTGGGCCCGAAACAAAATGGATGTATCGTCCGTAAACTGGGTAACTTTCCCTGCTGATATGTTATAAGGATCATTCACGTAAATTAGAAAGAGCAGAGGACCTAATATTGACCCCTGTGGAACCCCTCGATTTATCGATAATGTATTCGAATATTTATTAGTCTAGTAAACTGCTTGCTTTCTGTTCGTTAAGTAAGAGGAAATAAGTTAATTTGCTCGTCCTCGCACGCCGTATCAGGGCAGTTTCTGTAAGAGTATTGGATGGTCCATGGAATCAAAGGCCTTACTCACATCGCAACAACCAAGAATCACCACTTCCTTGCGATCAAAAGCATCTGCAATATGGTTCAAAAGCTCAGAAATTGCTGTGCTAGTAGATCTGTCTTTTAAATAGCCATGTTGAGTATCATTTAAGAGTTTGTATGTCTCAAAATAATTAAGTAACCTTTTCTTGATGATGGTTTCTAAAATTTTTGACATGATTGGCAGTATTGAGATTGGTCGGAAATTTGCTTTATCATCCGTGCCCCCCTTATGTATAGGAAGCACTTTGGCTACTTTCAATTGATCAGGGAATATGCCACTGCACAAACAACTATTGAAAATCTGCGTTATAGGATCCACTATATAATCTATACTCTTTTTTAATACAATGACATTTAACGTATATATATATATATATATATATATATATCAGTGGTTTGCTGATTTCTAAGGCTATTTACTATTTCTTTGATTTCTTCATTTGTTGTAGGGCGAAGAAAAAAAGGTATTTGGTGAACTTTTAATATTTTTGGTAAGCAGGTCATCAGGAGCTAAATTTGGACCCCTAATTAACCTAACTGAATCATTGCCAATATCAACAAAGAAAGAGTTAAACTCATCATGTGTAATATTTGACAAAACATTCCCAACACGCTTATTATTTCCCACTTCTCTATTTATTATATTCCACACTGCTCTAGACCTATTTTTAGATCTTTGAATGTAATTTGAGTTCATCCTTTTCTTGCTCAGGATTATCTGTTCTTTGTATTGCTTTTTTAAGTGCCTATATAATTAACTAGCCTCCCTCTCGCCTGTAGCTCTACTTATTACATCAACGCTATCAAGAACATTTCTCATTTCTTTAATTTCCTCAGTATACCACGACATATCGTTGTAGTTGCTACTAATATTTTTTACTACCACAGGAAATGATTCATCAAAAATATCCCATTAGAGAGCAAAAAAGCATTTGAAACGTTCCTGTATGTCGTCAATAGTATACAGTGCACTTACTGTAAATGAGAATTAATGAATATTAATTCCCATTTTTACATGTCAATGTCGCCTTATGTGATGCATTAATAACTACAATCCGACAAACCAAGTTTGTACTAGCATGTATAACACACCTCGTCGCGACTACGATCTTACTGGTTGTTAGGATCATTAAAAATTACTGAAAAGCCACTTCCATCAACGGGAACGTACAGATGCGTTTCGCACTAATTGAAGCTTATCAATGTACGGTATCTCGAATACAGACATTTGCAGTAAGTTCAGAATGTTAACTATATATACACAAAGTAGAGAATTGAAAAGCTATGTCTATCTTCGAGATACCGAACGTCTGTACGTTCCTGTTGATGGAAGTGGCTTTTCAGTAATTTTTAATTATCCTACTCTCCTTTGCTTGATCAAAGAAAGAAGTGAATCCTGCTTTCCAAAATACCACATTCAGAAGTACCTACGAATTTAAAAAAAGATAAGTACATTCACATTGTAAAGGTGTATTATCAGTCAAAATGATGGTAATCTTTTTATGTTACGTGTAAGCTGAATAGTAAATAATAATAAGTCGATAAGTCCAATTTATAAATTCACTAGAATATTCGCTAAAAACGGACGCAATAAACATCAAAAACACTATCCTATAGAAATGCTGTTTTACAAAAAGCCCTTGAATGAGAAATTGAATGATATAGTATGCACCGCTTGATCTATATCATGCTATAGAAAAGAATCGTTTGTATACTTCATAGAACTGTAAATTTAATGCGAAAACAGCCTTTGTGATAAAAATACATTCGGTGAATAGTTTTTCAGTTTTTTTACTAGATACACATACACAAAGCTAGATCGGTGTTCGATCTCTGTATCTTCATCTGATATTTGTTTGGAACGTGAGGTAGGACTTTACGGTGAAATCCTCCGAAGCACAAATTATCCACGCACGGACCGCTAGCTTATACGAATACTTTTGCGTGAATGATGTAATTCCGGTTGTCGTATATATTTCCTTGTATCCAATACAGTTGATGCGTACCGGTGCTAGGGATCTATCTGCCGGATAAGAATCAAATTTCGAAGTAAATTGTAATCCGACATGCAGTAAATTTCCATATTTGTCAATAAATATCAAAGATACGGCTACAAAAAGGGCGCTTTCAATGCCGACACCGTCCAAACGTGGATTTGGTGGAAAGGCAACATATTTATATATGTACATTTTTGATATATATATGTAGATATATTCGACAGAACGTGTTCGAATAAAAAACAATTCCGCTCGCGTCACTGGAATTACGAATTTGGATTGGTGTGGTAATGAGAGTGGTAAGAACTCTAAGATAAACCAAAGGGCGAACTGCGAATAAGCGAGATTCTAGTAGCTTCTTGATAAAAGTCGAATTTTAGCAGAGAATGTAAAAAGTAAATCCAAGCAAAAATTAAATCAAATTCAATATTTATCGCGAAAAAATAATATAAAATATTGTATTTTTTGAATCGAGGTAGCCTTTACTTAAGTTCCAGATTATTGAGGTAAAATCCCATAACAATTGTTTCGACACACAGTGTCTTCCTCAGATGGAGTTATATTGCAAACTAAACTTAAAGAATCTTGACAAATTTAAAACTTAAATGAATATTATAACGAAAAAATAATTATACGTAGAAGGATGGTTTAATAGTATGCACTTTCTATTCAAGATGTAAACTTTATTACACAAAAGCACCAAAGTTTATCGAGTACTAGCTTTTAATTTTATCACAATAGTAAGACTTTTATTCTCAACTATTTTATTCAACTTTTTATAATTAACTTTTACTTTTAAGGATTTAAGGACAAACATAAAACGGGAAGACCAAAATAAATAAAAGAATTACTTATAAAATAGGTTTACTAAAGGAGAATTGCCGGAATCTATCTGATTATTAAGTAAAAGATTTGTGTTTTTATTTTGAAAAATTTCATTAATTTCCAGTAAAGTATTATAAAAATTATTAAAAAAAATCATGTGTTTATTTGAATTTCTTTTACTTAGAGAATTTGCAAGTGTACAATCCTATATCATCAAAAAATACTAAATAAATGTGATATCTTTTTCAAGGAAAATATCCAATGATGTTTCTGCTTATTGGTAATATTAAGTTACTGTATCCGATGATGTTTCTGCTTATTGGTATCTTGTGACCATGTCCTGCTTAGTCTCCTCATGGTTGGCCATTGTATATCTTCTTATTCTTCTAGGAGATCCACGGACCTGTTCTGTAACCGATTATTTCAATCTTCCAGCGACATCGATTTCCAGCTGTCTTCCAGAGGGGTGCTGTCCTCTGGGTCATCTTTCTAGCGCAACACGGGCTATCCTGTTTGAGTCCATCCTTTTTATGTGCTCATGCTATTGTCTTCTTCGCTGTGTTCACCATCTTACTATGTCTTGAACTCCTCATGTCTATCTAATGTAATCGTTTTTCACTCGATTCCAAAGGGTTGTACCTGCTATTGTCCTCAGTGTCTTCATTTCGGATGATCGTATTATCCTTTTCGTTCTGCTGGTGTTTGCTCTGGCTTCGATGCCGTAGGTCAGTACTGGTCTCACACATGTTTTGTAAATGCGGACTTTGATTTATAATGTATTTGAAAAACGGCGTCCTCGTATACTAGATTGTATGCCAGTGATCGAATAGACGAGGCAACTGCACATTTCTATGAATGAACAAAGAAAGATTTATTTATAAAAATAATGATACATTGACAGATTGAAAACAATTCAATAGATAAACCGACAGTAATTTTATTACATGACATATTTATTTAATTTACACGCTCTAAGTAATCGTAGAATATTACGTAAACACATATTATTAATTCATCAGTTTTGTTTAAATAGTTTGATAGTAAATATTCAAAATACCGTCCACCCGTCTCAATACAAGCATCCGGCTCGAAGGACCAAAAAAATGTTCGTGGAAGATTTAAGTGGATTTAAGGTGGTTCAAAATAAAAAATAAATGAGATGGATGGAATACAGGCTCGCCACTGGTTAATAACGCAGAACTTCACCAGCATGTACATTCACTACAATTTCAAATGCACTTAACTTCTTGTGTGTCTGAGTACCGTCTCACTTTTGCCGATCTAATGTGCTGTCATGTGGTTTCTCGATCTTCTTCTCCCTTTTCTTTTAAGCGTTTCTTTTGTGGAAGAAATTTTTAGGATATTCAGCAGTACTTATATTATTATTGCTAACAAATTAAATGAGCGCGTATGGTAAACAAAAAAAAAACAAAGGAAAATTAAGTCTAACCTTAACAAAAACTGTTGTTGAAAAATATTTTCTATCAAGGCATGTGGATTGTTTTCGGCTCATATGTGATTATTGTGAAAATTGATAATTGAATTTCGCAATAAACAAGCTTCATGTGTAAATAGTATCTGACTTAAGAATCCTGGATTTCTTATGATTTTATTATGTAACCAATAACAAAAGGCGAGTCTTAGAGGCAAATCTCTGGGCAATAAAGTTTGCTTGCGTTGCATGTGGTAGTAATATAGCTGAGGGTCTCTTAAAATCTGCCATGCTGTTATATGGGTTACGTCTAATCCTTCAGCTATTTTCCGAGTACAGGTATTAGGATTTACCTCAATTTAATTTAAAACAGCTTCTTCAATTTGTACTGTTCTTACAGTTACAGGACTCCTAATAACAACCGTCGATCTTTAAAAATACCGGTTTCAGAAAGTCGTGCATGAAGGCTTACAAATGTTCTTCCGTCAGGCACTACACATTGAGGAAACCTTTGATGATAAATACGTCTTGCAGCACTTCAGTTTCCTTGAGCCATGCCATAACAGAAATGCATATCTGCCATTTCACTATTAGTACACTGAACCATATTGAACAAAAAATACTTTCTAAGAAATTCAAATTAATACCTCGTACATAAATAATTTGGCCAATTTGACAACTGTCAAGTTGTTTATCAAATGCTGGAATTATTTTCCAATACCAACCTTGAATTTACGGGCTCGTGTTTCTATGAACATTTTGTTCTAAAATCACTCTATGAATCGACCCTTAAAGTTATTGCGTGTACTTAATTAACACCCTGTATATAATGTATGTGTGTTTTGTCACTATATCTGGGTATGATTCGCGCTTTGGAGTTGTAGAGGTTAACTTATTTCTCTTTCTCGTTGATTTTACTACCGATTCGTTTTTTCGGTCATTAATTCTAAGTTTAATGTATTGAATGTTTTAGAGTAGTCCAAAAGCTGTATTTTTATCCCTGTCCAAATCGGCGATTGCGTTATTGATCTTGTTGTGCTATGGTCTGATTTAATGCTCGACTAACATTCCGATAATATATCTGCAGTTTGCAAAAAACGCTTTTGCCATAATAGTTGACAATACAGTTATTACATTACAGTCGCAAATCAGTGAAACTTGATGTAATACTTACCTTACAGAGCGGTTATACAACCGCTGTTCCAAAGTATCAGGAAAGGTATATGTAATAAGGCATTAATTAACTGCTAGTTCAGGCACATGTAATTTTGTTACTCAATTAATAATCTTCAACATTAAGATGTTTTCGTTTTGGGTGAAAATTTAAATATTAACAAGTAAAGAAAAAGAAATTTATGAAGTTAGTAGCTATTGCGTTCTATTTTATTTTTCAACGATACAAATGCCAGATAAAGTAATAGATATTCTTGGATACAAATGTTTATATTCTGACTAAGTCTTCGTGATTCAAGTGTTACCTTGAACATAATTATTACTCTTTTTCAGTTGTAGAACCTTCTCACTGCTGGTCATTGTAAAGTTCATTTACACGGATTTATAGTTCATTTCCCAACAATAGAATTTCCTTGTTATTGGCATGACTTTACTTGGTTTTATGTACACTGTGTTTAATTAAAAAATAGTTCTAAGTATTAAATTCATACTAATATTTTACATACGATATGCCGAACCCAAGAAATAATTTATCTAGAATTTCAAACGGATACAGAATAGAAAGAACAATGCATGTATGTATAAAACTTCGCTCTAATTGTGTCAAATTTAAAAGATCTTTCGCACGATGACCTTGGCGTGTTCACTGGGTTTAAAGCAGTCATTTATGCAACTTATTTTTTTGTTCTGTATTAACGTGTTGTTATATTTTGAAATGCAGCGGTCAAGGTTTCAGTGTGTATGCATGTATGTGTATAATTTAACAGGAATATTGAATTCCACCTCATTCATGGTACAATCATGGAGGAAAACAATATCCCCGCTACGTTATAACAATACTTTCTTTGTTAGTTATGTCGTTCAGAGCTCAACACATCATTACTTTCTGTATAGTCCTAAGCTGCAAAACAATAGCGGAAATTTAGTTAGTTTACGTGATCGAAATAAGTGTATTATAGTTCTGTTATATAGTAATACAGTGATTTCTTTTTAATAATAAATTGTATATTAATAAATTGTAATTAAAGTGATTTAACTTTTACTTGATTAAGATCCATAATTTAAAATAGAAATAAAATTAATATTTAAAATCTTCACTTTGTTAGTATTAGTTCGTGAAATATCAATTGTTTCGACAGCACAGTGGCTTCATAAGGTGTTTACTAGAGCACGTTACATACCGAGGCGGAAAGTGGTTCATTCCCTTCGAGAGATTTGAAACTTAATCTCGAGATGGGAATTAATTTTTTCGCTGAGGTTTGTATACTATTTTGCTCACAATTGGTTAGTAATTCATTATTACATAAATTACTAAATCACTAAATTTTAGAAGTGTAAGAGTATTCAATTTCATGGTATTTTGACAAATACGTTTGATAGGAACTGTTGCTAGGTAACGCAACAATTAATAGTGATATTTTCTGAGAGATTAATAAATTCCTATCCTACGATTCTAAACATGGTCTTTCTCTAACAGTAAACAGTCATGAAAATTCGAATGTCACAAATAATATTAATTCCAAAAGCAAATAAATTTTGTATTAAAACGTTATCTTGTTATTTACTTAATGAAGATTTGTGAATAGTTTTATTATAATTCGATTTACTTATTTAAATGACAGTGACGATTCATAAACACTAAAGTGGCATTACCTTGTCGGGAAAATAACATAAGCTAGCCGGTAAAGTGCTATTACCTACTTTGGTATGTAATAGCGCTTTTTCTAACCGATTTGAAGGTTTGGAAATGTTCAGTTTACTAACCGATCCTGAGTAAAAATATAAAAAAAGCAAGGTTAATATTATTTTATGTCTTTATAATCTAAGAATTCACAAATATTGTAGTCAAAATATGTAGTCCATTCGGTCAGCCCTTACTGTTACACTTTAGGGTATTAAACATGTTTACAAATATTCTTTTTAATAAACTAAATGTGCAATTCTATTATTGTCTTAACGGTTCCTCTAAATGAATAAATTTAATAAATGTGAATTATTTAAATCCAATTGATCGTGAAGCAAAATTCGTGATGGTTTCAATTTATTAATTTCTAACCTTTCCAGTAAATTTAATTTATTTGTTCCTCTAGCGTAAACATTAGTTTTACTGTATTCTGTATTCACCTTGAAATGTATCTTGACTGGCTAGCTTGTACTAATTTTCCTGGCCAGCTGTAAAATTTTACACCTGTGCTCATATATTTTATATTTTTATAATTTTAAATGACAGCCAAAAACTTTAACAGTTATTTAATTGTTGATAACATTTGACTATTGTATCTTATTACTATCGTTTACATTAAATATCATAGTGCAGTTATTATTTCCACTAATACTGAAGTTTCCAGGCGCTGTTAAGTCACTTGTATTTGCACGTGTGTATTCTATAGAATTGGATGGTGTGAATTCTTGAATTTAAACATTTTTTTGATATTTCGATCTTGTTATTAATTGACTCATCCACGTAGCACTCTGCAATTTGTGCGTATATTTAAAAAGACTTCAAATGATAGCTCTTCATCCATAGTTCCACTGTCTAAAATTTTATTACAATATCTTTTTTAATTTAACGGATATTTCCATGGTTCCACACATTTACCCATCACTGTATAATAAAATATGTTGCTCTATTCTGTTTTACATTTACTGGTATAATTAAATATGTTAAACGAATGAAATATTAAGTGGTGTGGTCGCCACGTATTCATGTAAATAATTATATTTTAGTTCTCCCTTTGTTCATTAATTATACACGAAATTCGATATTTTTGTATAAGCTTTGTTTGTGTATATCTAACATTTGCTATACTGCATACTGTATACTGCATTATCTACATATTGTATAAAATTTGCGCTATGTATATATCGTGCTTTCAATTAAATTCTTGTTTGCGGTGGTCTGTGATTTTAAAATAAAATTAGATTAACAAATAATAATTACGTTGAAATAAAAATTAATAATTATTATGGTTGCCTATTCTTTGGTGAAAAATGTGTAAAAACAATATAATAGTTATATATAGTTCATTAGCTTTGTTATAGGCACAAACTCCGTTCTTAATGTTTATAAAAGTGTTTAGAGTTATGTCAACATAAACTTCTCTTAAGCTGTCACCAAGTCCTTCGATTATTTGACGTGTCGTTCTAAAAATCTTGTATATATGTATATATATATATATATATATATATATATATATTGATAACGAGCAGCCTCTCGTTGTGCTGTGAATTGAAAACGAGCAAGATGCGTAATAAAATAATGTAAACGTTTATGAATATAAAAATGCTCAGCTGTGAATAAATGGCTTGTTAGATTTTATATTTATTCGGTGAATTTTACATCTACGAACTAATTACATTGCTCTAAGTAACATATAGATGGGGTTGTTCGAGTTTAATCTATATGCGCAAGATGCAAAGTTGCCTACTTGCGAATTATTCCATAAATGTAACCTAAAACAGCTGTTCGGATATAAACTTATTAATAAGTATTAATTAATGTGCGTTTATTATCTTCAGGGTC
The DNA here is from genome assembly GCA_935421215.2 of Melolontha melolontha. Classification (NCBI taxonomy): domain Eukaryota; kingdom Metazoa; phylum Arthropoda; class Insecta; order Coleoptera; family Scarabaeidae; genus Melolontha; species Melolontha melolontha. The sequence goes on along the minus strand of OW285238.1, from coordinate 26,116,978 downwards.
CGGCTAAACTCGAGAACAAAATAGACTCTAGTGTTAGGGCATTGTGATATGTCCAAATTTAAAGTGCGAGTTCGGTGACTTCAATCAAACACTACTGATATTTTTAGATTCCTAAATGATAGGTTAATTGTTGTTAATGCTATACTACAAAATAAAACGTCGAGATCAGATTCACGAATAATAACTTTAATGTTCTTAAGATCTCTATTAACAGGTAAGTTATAAGCATTAATTGTTAAGTATAATTTGTATATAAATTTTGTAACGTGATAAATTTTATATGTTATTTAACTATGATAAATTACGATAAATATTACATGAAATAAATGAAATAGATAAATATAGAAATAGTGAAGATAATCTTTAATTAATTAGGAGAATTAAGTCAATAACTTTAATATAACTAGAATGTATGACGTAAAACAAAGAAAAATTAAATTAAAACGTAACTGTATTCTTCCTCTTTAAAAGTAATAAATAACCTAAATCTTATATATCGTATTTAATAATGTATATCTTAACTAATATAAATAATATACTATATTTTTTTTTAATATGATTGTTTAAATTGTCTTTTCAATATAGATGTGAGATTTTAAAGAATACTTAAGTAATTGGTGCAGGATTCTGGATAAAACGGGATCTCAAAAGGTTTTGGAAAGGCAGGTTTTTCGTCGGCGTTCGAACGGCGTCACCCCGGTCAAAAACACTTTCTAACGAACTGCTTCTCGGCAAATTGCTCTTGGCAATATTTTTGTCACTGGTACACGTACGAACTTGAAATATGTGTCCAACAGGAGCTGGGAATATTGGTAAGATGTTTAACTAATTGGACGTATGAATTTACTTGTATTTATTGTAATTTTCTTCTTGTTTTTAGTGATACACTCAAAAATACGTCTGGATGCTTTAATGGCGATTTTTCAAGTTACGCTAACCTTCTTTTATTTTTGTTACTTGATTTTGATTCGTTCATCGGTATGTATTCATTTAATCTCGACAATTACTACTAATGAAAATGACAATTCAATAATTTTAAATACATTTACATGTTGTAATAAATATTTACTTAATTTTAAAACTAATATGCATATAATGTGTATGTCAAAAATAATACATTATGCTGTTTTTATTATGGGTTATTTTCCCGCGATTGACAATTCAAATTATGTACAGTTATACCTAAATAAATGGCGTCATTAATGATTTATCAATTAAGTTGATTTTTTTTTTGTAAATACAAATTATCGAACTGAAAATACTATTACAAATGAAATGTTAGATTATAAATGTGTGAATGTCTTAAAAAAAAAAAAATAATTAAACTTGCGTATTCAACTTTATTGATTTGACGTGGGAAGAATTCAGTTTTGACATATAATTAACTATTCAATAACTTATTTATATACATTAAGAGATTGTCCTTTTGCTTATTGGGGCATACTTGAGTGTGGGCTTGACCTACCTCAATTCCCCAGTAATTTGGTATGCCGTTATTGACTTGGCAAAGAGGCTTATCCAAATTATTCTCTTTGAACTATTAAGTTGTTTGCTTTATCATATGAGTTTTTGTGCATATAAGCTGTTTTTAATATACATTTATAGTTAATGCTTGTCCCTTTAAGTGTTGATTTGTTAATATTATTTTTGAACTGTTAACTTTTTGAAGTCTGTTTTTTTTTTTTATTAAAAAGAAAATTATTATCTCTTCTTGATATATTGTAACGATGTTTTAATAGTTAAAATGATTTGTTTTGGGGGTTTACTCTATTTATTTTACTTGTTGATGGTCCATGCTTAAAGTTTTCTATTTTTTTTTTTTAAACTTGATATATTAATATAGGTTTTAGTTTTCACAATAAATAATTCTTTCATGTTAAATACATGTTCTGACTAGCGAATCCTACTCTTTTCTTATTATAATACCATTCCTTATTATATAATTAAATTCCCCATTATTAGACATTCTCATCTATATTTCTATATATTCATATTTATAATACTAATTCATATCTTATTCATACTTTATATCCCCATATTATATATTTATTCCTACTATCTCTATTAATCTAGACTTTTTCCATTCCTTTAACATTACATCAAACCTTCTATTTATTCTTAGCATACTATTACTTATATATATATTACATTTTAGGAATTCATTTTATTTAATTTTAAGCATGTTAATATTCGTTTTGTTTCCCCATTACATATTTAACTGTTTATCATATTATATCATGTAGATACTTGTTCTTTCTATATTTGTTTGTATATCATATTATTTGTGTTGTGTTGTTTCAGTTTTTCGAACTGTTAACTACCCCTTTATGTCTTTCAAGTGTAACTGTATATTATATTTTAATTATAGATATTGATTTGTTGATATTAAATTTATATGTGTTTAGTTCTTATTCAAATTTGTTTTTTTTTTTTTTTATGCTGTATAATCTTGTAACATTGATATATGATACCTCCCCTTTATATAATCGGTGTTAGGCTCGATTAATTCATATGTATTATAGCCTAATTTCTGATTTATTATAAATGGTCCTTGATAGGCCTTCAGTAGCTTACCCATGATTTTCTGTTTTGCATTAGATACTCTTAAGCTTTTGACTATAACTCGGTCACCTAATTCATATGTTTTGTATTTTTTCAATAATACCAGATTCTTCTAATCTGTTAAGCTCCATATTAACTTTTTCCTGATAATGGTATGGTATTGGGTAGTTTCTGCTCGATAATGGGTTGTCATTGTCTATTCTTATTGTATGTTGATAGTTACGTGCGAATACTACTACATCATTGATTAATGTTAGGTTGTCAGATAAAATTTTTACTAATTTTGATGGGATCATATGATATGGTATATTTTGTAGTTTAATTATTTCTTCTATATCTTCTAAATTATTTACTGTTCTGAGGGTATTTAATTCTTTTCTTACTTCCACTTCTTCTACATTCTGCATTCCTATTCCATCTTCCTTTTCTTCCAATCCATATATATAATCATCATTATTCATTTTAATATTTATTCCTTCTTCCTTATTACTACATTCATTATCATAACTATCTGTATTCAATCTTCCTTGTAATATATTATTAATCTCCTTCTGTAAATGTTTATCTTTAAAATAATTATATTCATATTCTTCTTCCTCAGATAACTGTTTCTCCATCCTTATCTCTATTTCATCGATCATTATTATTTTTCTTTTGAAATCCAATATCATTTTTAAATTCTTAATGTTATCTATCCCAATTATGCAATCGTATTGCAGTTTACCTATAATGTAGCATTGTATGACATATTCCTTATCTTTCACCATTATTTCCGTACATATTCTTTTTTGAATTTTCCCCATTCTTTTTCCATTAGCGGCTATCAAATCTGTTCCCTTAGTCCTTATAATTTTCTTTTCATAATTATCGATTAAGATTGCCTTTTTCTCTTCTAATAACGTTATTTCGGCTCCAGTATCTATTAAACAGCTTAGTTCTATGTTTGTAAATTTAATCTTAATAATTGGTAGAGAGTGCGTATCTATATTATGGGTTCCAGTTTCTTCTACGTGTATGAACTCTTCAAAGGGTTGATAAAAAGTTATATTGTTTAATTTTGAGGGGTAGTTACAGTCGATTTTATTTAAAGATTTTGGGTTGAGGTGCTTGGTGTCGGGTTGGTGTACATATCGATTTCCGAAATCGGCATTTTTTTTTTTACATCCTCCGATTCTTGTCTAGAGGGCAGTGGTGACAATGGTCTCCGGCAGTAGTTATTAACACGTCCTCTATTATGGTATCTATAATTATTCATACCTCTTCTTCCCGGCGGGTTGTTGTACTGATTGTTATTATTCTGACGATTAGCATCATACGTTCGTGTATTATTATTATAATTATTATTATTAGGGGGTGGATAATTCGAAAGATTGGGTCTATTGTTATAATTATGAAAAGGATTTGTAGAATGGTTACGATAATTTTGATGAGTGTTATAATTTGGTGCAGGACTTGCGTGATTATTATTATAATTAGTGTTACTATTATTAGTTGTTAGATTCGCCTGAGTATAATTGTTGTTAGTTCTGTTATTATTATATGAGGTTGTTTCTTGTACATGATTCGGTCGATTATTTTGTGAGTAATTTTGTCTAAAAGATGGATTATGTATGGTGTTATAATTTGTATTGCTCGGTCGATTATTAGAGGAATTATATAGACTGTTATTTGTATTACGTTGTACTGTTGGAAAAGAACTACGATTACCTTCTGCAAAGTCATCTAATCTTCGGAGAATTTCTATTAAGGAATCCATATCATTGACTCGTTGACAAATAATTGCTTGTGTGTCCGAATAAATGAAATGGTTCAGTAACTGTCGTGCTATGGTTGATTCCTCCATATCAGCTATGTGTTTACACAGGTTGTACATTCTTGAAGCATATATCTCCCTAGTTGTTGAGCCCATTCTATATTTACCGGTTAGAAGTCTGATTTTGGCACGATTTTGTTGTGCTTCATCCCAGTAATTCCTCTTAAATAATGACACGAATTGCTCTACGTCCTCGCAATGGTCTTCAATGCGCAAGAACCACTCCTGAGCACTATCTTTAAGTGTAACTCTTATTATGTCCATCTTTTGTTTATTGTCCGGAACATCAATTAAATAACGCAGGAGTCCATTTAAATAGAGCATGGGGTGTACGTGCGTTATATCTCCATCGAAATGAGTTAAATTTTCTATTTTTATGGTGAGACCTCCTGTGTTTATGCAATTATCAGATGCAGTATATCTTTTGATCTTCGTTTCAATTATCCTCAGTTCGGATTCATAATACCTTTTATTATTATCCTGGTTCGTTCGGAAGGTGTCAAGATTATCTTTTACTTGATTGATCTCTTGTTCGTAGAATGTCCTATGTTCCCCCATCTGAGTGTTGAGACTATCGGTAAAATGTTGTTTTAGATTTAACGATGTTATTTCGTTACTTAGGTTAAAATCTGTTAATTTGTTATTTAATTTTGTATGAGCTTCGTTACAGGACTTTGTTATTTCGGTTTTTGTTTCCGTATTTGCGGTTATTATTTTATTGTTGGTAATTACGTAAATTTCCTGTGAAGTATTCTCTAATTGTTTGGCCCAATGTTGGTTATGGACATTTAGAGTTTCGTCCATTTTCAGCAAGCATTTTAACTCGCTTTCTTCTAGTGTTTGATGTATTATCTTCTCGATCTTTGTTTGACTATCTTTCAAACCCTTTATATCCATCTTTATCTCTTCCTTGTCCTGTTTGAGTTGTTCTAATTTGCTGTTGAGATTGGTTTCTATGAGACTGATATTAGTCTCTAATCTATTATTATTTTCTGTGATTAGTTGTTTGAAATTTTCATTATTAATTTCTAATTTTCGTGCTAAATTCATTTCTATCTGGCTGATATTTGTTTCTAATTTTCGCGTTAAATTAGTTTCTAATTGACTTATATTTTTATTGTTAGCATCTAGTTTTTCATTATTTTCCGCTACAAATTGTTTAAAATTAGCTTCTTGTTTTTGTTGCATATTCATTATCAAAGCGGTTAACGAATTAAAGTTCATCGTCGCCTCTTCCTTTGAAGCTTCTGCTTGTGCTGTGGCTGTAACAGAATCACCCTGATCAGCCTGGTCCTCTCTATCTGCTAGGTTTTCCCTTGACTTACTCCTTGTACGCTTGTCCATATTATTATTATTATTGAAAAAATATATATGATAGTGTTATGATTATAGGTTCTATTAGTTTATGTATATTAATTATTCCTATTCTGATGTTTTAGTATTAGTGTTATATTTGCTAATAAATTGTATAAATAAATTCTTATCTCTTCAAATAATTATTATTTTAATCTTTTTGACCTATTCGTTTAGTGTTTATTATACAAACAATAACCCCTTTTAAAAAAAAACAAACTTACAAATCCTGTTCCTGGGTACCAGTCAGCATCCTATCACACAAAAATGACCACAAGAAGCAAAATACAACTTACAATTATAAAAATTTTGTATCTTAAATAAATCTAGAAAGAATACAGTTTTTTAAGTTTATTCTCTCTCGTTTTATTTTGTATTACGTGTTTGATTGAGCACGTTTTCTAAGCGACACGTTGCGGCGACAATTGATAACGAGCAGCCTCTCGTTGTGCTGTGAATTGAAAACGAGCAAGATGCGTAATAAAATAATGTAAACGTTTATGAATATAAAAATGCTCAGCTGTGAATAAATGGCTTGTTAGATTTTATATTTATTCGGTGAATTTTACATCTACGAACTAATTACATTGCTCTAAGTAACATATAGATGGGGTTGTTCGAGTTTAATCTATATGCGCAAGATGCAAAGTTGCCTACTTGCGAATTATTCCATAAATGTAACCTAAAACAGCTGTTCGGATATAAACTTATTAATAAGTATTAATTAATGTGCGTTTATTATCTTCAGGGTCCGGCTAAACTCGAGAACAAAATAGACTCTAGTGTTAGGGCATTGTGATATGTCCAAATTTAAAGTGCGAGTTCGGTGACTTCAATCAAACACTACTGATATTTTTAGATTCCTAAATGATAGGTTAATTGTTGTTAATGCTATACTACAAAATAAAACGTCGAGATCAGATTCACGAATAATAACTTTAATGTTCTTAAGATCTCTATTAACAGGTAAGTTATAAGCATTAATTGTTAAGTATAATTTGTATATAAATTTTGTAACGTGATAAATTTTATATGTTATTTAACTATGATAAATTACGATAAATATTACATGAAATAAATGAAATAGATAAATATAGAAATAGTGAAGATAATCTTTAATTAATTAGGAGAATTAAGTCAATAACTTTAATATAACTAGAATGTATGACGTAAAACAAAGAAAAATTAAATTAAAACGTAACTGTATTCTTCCTCTTTAAAAGTAATAAATAACCTAAATCTTATATATCGTATTTAATAATGTATATCTTAACTAATATAAATAATATACTATATTTTTTTTTAATATGATTGTTTAAATTGTCTTTTCAATATAGATGTGAGATTTTAAAGAATACTTAAGTAATTGGTGCAGGATTCTGGATAAAACGGGATCTCAAAAGGTTTTGGAAAGGCAGGTTTTTCGTCGGCGTTCGAACGGCGTCACCCCGGTCAAAAACACTTTCTAACGAACTGCTTCTCGGCAAATTGCTCTTGGCAATATTTTTGTCACTGGTACACGTACGAACTTGAAATATGTGTCCAACAGGAGCTGGGAATATTGGTAAGATGTTTAACTAATTGGACGTATGAATTTACTTGTATTTATTGTAATTTTCTTCTTGTTTTTAGTGATACACTCAAAAATACGTCTGGATGCTTTAATGGCGATTTTTCAAGTTACGCTAACCTTCTTTTATTTTTGTTACTTGATTTTGATTCGTTCATCGGTATGTATTCATTTAATCTCGACAATTACTACTAATGAAAATGACAATTCAATAATTTTAAATACATTTACATGTTGTAATAAATATTTACTTAATTTTAAAACTAATATGCATATAATGTGTATGTCAAAAATAATACATTATGCTGTTTTTATTATGGGATATTTTCCCGCGATTGACAATTCAAATTATGTACAGTTATACCTAAATAAATGGCGTCATTAATGATTTATCAATTAAGTTGATTTTTTTTTTGTAAATACAAATTATCGAACTGAAAATACTATTACAAATGAAATGTTAGATTATAAATGTGTGAATGTCTTAAAAAAAAAAAAATAATTAAACTTGCGTATTCAACTTTATTGATTTGACGTGGGAAGAATTCAGTTTTGACATATAATTAACTATTCAATAACTTATTTATATACATTAAGAGATTGTCCTTTTGCTTATTGGGGCATACTTGAGTGTGGGCTTGACCTACCTCAATATATATATATATATGTATATATGGTAAACCTAATCAGTAGGCGATTAAAGGTCTGTATATTACTTCAAAATATATGTATTTAAAAAACTCTACATGTTTCGGCTGTGTACGCCTTTATCAAGAGAATACAAAATATGAATGACAGGATATAAATGTCAAGTAATTAAGTTGCTATGGTTTAAATTATTCAAAGATACATTCTAGTAATAATAATAAATCATGCCTTAGTATTCCAAAAAATAGATAACAAGGTGTGAAAATATGTGTTGTTCGCTGCTAGCAATTTGTGTCTCCTTCTGGGTATGAACTTGTGTGTTGGTTGCTGCTGGCAGCTTGCGTCTCTCTATGGGTGTGTGGTTTTGTGTGAGAGCGTAAGTGTAGGGTTTTGTATGTCGGTGCGTTCGTGCGTGTGTTTAGTGATCGGTCGCATGAATTTACAGAGGTCGGATAACCACCCGTTGCATAGGGCCGCCAACCCTTTCCCGACAACTTCTTTACAATTCCGTGCAGTACTTCGACGGTCTGACCCCCACCCCAACGAGGCAAGGCGCAGACAGGCGAAGCGCACCCTGTACGGGGTTGCTCATCGCAACTAAGGGAACACTCTTAGTGGCTACCTCGGTCGACGATGGTCACACTTGTGCCATCTTAACGTTTTCCGCCGAAGCGGGGGCATAGCACACACGTCGAACGTGTGTGTGCTGTTAACGGCAGCCTAGCCAGGTTGTCGCCCAGGACCGGTCCTAGTGGTGTGTGCATTGCGCGGCGACGAGATAGCGCCGCGTAGCATGGTTCCTCACGTTCGACGTGTGTGCTATGCCCCCGCTTCGGCGGAAAACGTTAAGATGGCACAAGTGTGACCATCGTCGACCGAGGTAGCCACTAAGAGTGTTCCCTTAGTTGCGATGAGCAACCCCGTACAGGGTGCGCTTCGCCTGTATGCGCCTTGCCTCGTTGGGGCGGGGGTCAGACCGTCGAAGTACTGCACGGAATTGTAAAGAAGTTGTCGGGAAAGGGTTGGCGGCTCTACGCAACGGCTGGTTATCCGACCTCTCTAAATTCATGCGACCGATCACTAAACACACGCACGAACGCACCGACATACAAAACCCTACACTTACGCTCTCACACAAAACCACACACCCATAGAGAGACGCAAGCTGCCAGCAGCAACCAACACACAAGTTCATACCCAGAAGGAGACACAAATTGCTAGCAGCGAACAACACATATTTTCACACCTTGTTACCTATTTTTTGGAATACTAAGGCATGATTTATTATTATTACTAGAATGTATCTTTGAATAATTTAAACCATAGCAACTTAATTACTTGACATTTATATCCTGTCATTCATATTTTGTATTCTCTTGATAAAGGCGTACACAGCCGAAACATGTAGAGTTTTTTAAATACATATATTTTGAAGTAATATACAGACCTTTAATCGCCTACTGATTAGGTTTACCATATCATACCAAGGTCACGAAGTTATTATATATATGTATATATATATATATATATATATATATATATATAAATAATTTAAACGAAATTATCGACCGTAATATATTGAATAAAACAAATTAAGAGCGGGCAAGCGGTCTGTCAGTTAAAAACTCATTTATTAATTATCCCTATATTTCGCAACAACTTTGTTGTTTCTTTTTTTGGACTCTACATTTTTATCTCTGGAAGAAGCAACAAAGTTGTTGCGAAATATAGGGATAATTAATAAATGAGTTTTTAATTGACAGACCGCTTGCCCGCTTTTAATATTTTATTAAATATATATATATATATATATACAGGCTGATTCAAAATTAAGTGCGCACTATTGCTATCTCTGTTAGTATAGAATCTAGAAAGGAGGTTAAATTAGCAAAGTATTAGCGTTTTTAACATTGATTAGCATGCAGTTCATGAAAAAAAGTTGAATAACGCATTTTCGAGAAATTTTGAAATTTATAATTTTTTTAAATGGAACAGCCTGTATATTTTTTAAAATTCTGAATGCTAATGTTCTTTGTAATATAAAAGTTTCAATACACTACTGTCCTAAAACGAATAATAAAGTAGTTGCAGCAGTTTCTAATTCCTTCTTAATGTTGTCATTGCTCCGTTGACTTTTGACAAAGATACAGATACATATTTTGTGTTTAATGTGTATTCTAACCTATTACAGCTTACAAAATTAAATTAAAAGAAGAAAGTACATATATAATTTATAAACACTGCTCAAAGATTTCACCTTCCTGCTCAATACATTTTCGTGCCCGCTGCAGTACACTCTGGGTGGCTCTTAAGATTGTCCTTCTATCTAATTGGCGAAAAATTTCTCTGACCTTGTCTTGCAATTCGCCAAAGAAAAAAGTCTAAAGGTGAGAGGTCAGGGGAGCGTGCTGGCCATTGAATTGGACCATTTGTACCAATCCACTTTTCGGCAAAGATGGTGTCGGGGTAGGTTTGCACTAGGTGATAGTTGTGTGCAGGGGCACCGTCCTGCTGAAAGTATAAATTTTGGCCCATCAGGTAATTGGCGTTATCAAGGAAATCCTCTAGAACGTTTCGAATAAATTCCAGATATCTGTTTCCTGTCAACGTACCATTGTAGAACAGTTGACCAACAACTACCGAACCAATTAATCCGCACCAAACTTTAAAAGTAAATCGAACTTGTGCAGCATGTGGACGAACTTTTAATAAATTTTCTTGAGACCAGTAGTGACTATTTTTCTTATTAAACATACCTCTATTTGAAAAATTTGTTTCATCACTCCATAAAATACACTGTGCTCCATTCAAATTTTCATCACAAAAACTATCGTTATGTTCAAATATTGGGAGTGTAAAGTGGACTTCATTTTAGGGAAAAAAAAATCGCAAAACTTGTATATCCATTTTTATTTGTTTTAAAATTATAGATCTATGAATGTGATTGTCAGATCATAAAAAAAAAGTAATCCCAAAGTCAATGAAAACTTATTTTATTTAAAAAATTTCAATTAATAATATTTTCGAAATGTTCACCTCCTTGCTGAATGCAGGTTTGTGCCCGTAAGCCAACAGAAGAAGTACTTATCCGATTTTTGTCGGTTTTGCTCGACAGCCAGGTGAATACGATAACACAACTCTTCTCTTGTATTCGAAACTTGCGCGTGGGCTCAAATTTTCATGTACCCCCATAAATAAAAGTCAAGGGGATTAAGATCGGGTGAACTGGGTGGCCATGCAACAGGACCACCTCGACTAATCCATCTTGGGTAATTGACGTTAACCCAATTTCGGACAGCAATTCTGAAATGTGGTGGTGCCCCATCCATGTGAAACCACATGTCTCGTCGAACATTCAGTTGGACATCCTCTAAAAGACCTGTCAGTTCGTCAATAAGAAATTGACGGTAATTGTCCGCATTTAACCTTCCAGGAAAACGACAGGACCAATCAACAAGTCATCAATTAAGGCCGCCCAAACGTTAGTAGAAAATTCATGTTGAAATTTAGATGGGCATATAACTTTGGGATTTTCTGATGACCACCTGTGCAGGTTTCTCAGATATGTAACACCACTTGTCGTGAACGTAGATTCATCTGTCCAGCAGACTGTACTGCAGAAATTAAAATGAGGCCGTGACGGTAGGGTAAACTAGACGAGCATAGTGGTCTGCCTCAAGCAAACAGTGTCCCCTGCGATAGAGATGATATAACCTACTCCTTGAGCGGAGTAGGTGCACCTACCAGGATTCCAGTTCCTGTTCTGCAGAAATTATAATGAAGCTGTGACTGTCTTAATATCCAGGTAGAATAAACTAGACGAGCATAGTGGTCTGCCTCAAGCAAACCGTATCCCCTGCGATAGTGATATGGATATAAGGCCTCACGTTTTAAAATTCGCCAAATTGTCGTTCGTGACACTCCTGGTTGTCTAGCGTTTCGACGTACACTGAGAGTTTGATCCCTTATGACAATAGCTACTGCTTCTTCCTCTAAGTCTGCTGGTAAATTTACTCTTCAGTCAAAAAGATAATCACGCAGTCCGCATTCCCGAAATTGTCTGTGTACTTCCAGAAACGTTCTTTAATGAGGAATGCGCCTATCTGGAAACCGATGTCGGTATTCAATAACTGCTTCACGTGCACTGCCGTTACAGTAGCCATACACATGCATGTCCGCATACTCTTGAGAAGAAAATCGGTAAGGCATTTTGAATAAAGAAAACGTGTCCACTCACTAATAAGCTGTTGTATGAACTGGAACGTAATGTAATCCTTTATTAAAAAATGCAATGTTAACAGTCATCTGAGCATTTGCTTATTGCATGATATTCATGGTTCAGCACTTACGAAATAATTTGAACCTTCTCTATCATAAATCAATTTCCAGTACTGTTTTTTGTAGATCTCCAAGAAATTATTGTACGCACTACGACACGTGCTTATTTATTTTGGGATAACATTTTATTATGCGACGTTATCAATCACAGGCATGTTATTGAATCGTATAACTTTTTTTTAAATAAAATCAGTTTGGATTGACCTTAGGATTACATTTTTTTTATTGATCTGACAATCACATTTATAGATCTGTAACTTTGAAACAAATAAAAATAGATATACAAGTTTCGCGTTTTTGTTACTTGAAATGAAGTCTACTTTACACTCCTAAAATTTGAACATAACGATACGGGACACTTGTATAAATGGCTATTTTTTCTAAGAATTCGGCTTGATTACTATTCATTAATTAAAAATACTGTATGTTAACGTTTCGACTTTTTATTGTCTTCTACAAACTGAAAAAAATTACAAAGCAAGGTCTATATTAGCACTAATTCACATTGAAAAAGAATAAGAAAATGCCGTAAACGATCGTAACAAAATTGCAAATGTATGAAATGTATGAAGATGTTACGGAGAGGAGGCACTACTTCATTCTGTAGTAAAGCTAGGTAACGTTCTGATGTTAATGTGCGGTTGATAAAAAATGGCGGCCCTACTATTCTGTTGGCAATAACACCTAACCAAATGTTAACTTTTTGACGGTATTGCGTATAAACTTCTTCAGTCCAGTGTGGATTGTTTGTTGATCAATACCTGTAATTGTTCTTGTTTACTGACCCATTTAAACAGAATGGGGTCTCATCAGAGAATGATATTTTACTTATGGTAGGATTATTATTAATCATGTCTAGCATAATCTCACAAAATTGTAGTCTCTTATCTGGGTGATCTTCCCTCAATACGTGAATTAATTGCACTTTATAGGGATGTGTTTTTCTTATTTGAGAATCCTATGAACTGATGATTGACTCACCTCATGATCTAATGCTTGTTGCTTTGAACTAATTGTAGGAGTCTCTACTATTCGCTCCATTATTTCGTGTTTTTAATATTGAGTCGTGGCAGTTTTGTGCCGAACCATTTTCGTCGAATTTTTTATAGATTGCAAATTCTTGTAATGATCTAAGGTTCTTTTCACGGTACTGACACTTATAGGATATCTATTAGGAAACATTTCGTTAAGAAAATTTCTTGCAGCTCAGAACGACCTCCTTCTATCACCAATTACAATAATCATTAATAAAGTCAACCGCTCGTATTCCGTCAGTTGACTCATTCTAGATAAAAATTCAGTAGACACTTTTATTTTGTACAATTTATTATTTTCAAACTTTTAGTTACATTAAGGTGAGATCCCTTTTTGTTAGAAAAAGTTAGAATTTAACAACCTAGAATTCTGATATAAAATTGAGCTACTGTCTATGCTTAAATGTAAATGCCAGGTATATACTAGAACACATACGCTTGGTAAAAATTACAAATAATAGTAAATATCTCAAGAATGGAGCAAAATAGAGACATAATTGTATATACAAAAGCACTTTATAATATCACGGGGATTTCACATATGTAAAAATCTATAGGTAATTTCATTTAAAAAAACAAACTGAATACAGTTTCCATGACAACACGAGCAACATGTTGATTAGAAATAAATTCTTACAATAGCTTTGTTAAAACCAAAAACTTTTGTTTGAAATTTTTTTGAAATTTCTATGGTTTTAAAAATATTTAAGTGTTCCGGAACATTTGAATAAACCTGTATATATTGTTTAAAAAAAGCTCTGGTTCGCTTGTGGCGGTGTGCTAACAATGAAGGAAATTATTCAAAATAAAGAGTTGGTGATGATAATGAGCATCAAAGGCCCAGGACGTGTATAATGTGTGCTGACATAAATATATTACAATTTATTAACTAAATAAAATACAAAACGCTTTCCTCAAAGTGTTTATTTAATATTTACATAAGAAATTGGGTTATTTAAAATGCATTGAAATTATTAAATAAAAGTAGTAATATATACAAGAACGATGAACAAGTAACTACAAATTAATATAAAGAAATGTGGACTGCAAAAAAAGTTACATTAATTAAATTAATGCGAACGAGAGTAAATAACACAATCTCTACAGAATAGTACCGAATTACATTGAAAACGTGCAGTGGAACCAAAGAACGCCGGACGGCGTGTTGTATGCTAGAACAACACGTAGAGTAAGATGTTTTTCTTACGAAGGTTTTGAACAGAAGGAGGAATGTGTGTAGATGAGAACACTAGTTTGGAAACGGGTAGGTTTGTTTAATGGCCTATTTGGAGAGGGAGATGAAGCTGACGGTGTTTTGAATTAAGAACTAATTAAAGCGCGAGCTAAGAATTTCGATATCGATGACATAAATATCATTAAAATATCTCTTGTGAAGAAAGCTTTAAAATGATATGCGACATGATATTATTATAAGAAAACGTACGTAATTGATTAAATAACTAAGTTTTAAAATTAAATGTTTTGTAGGAATTGTAACCGAACGTTAGATATGAGTTGACCGTTTACGTCCAGGTAGATGTCCAAGTGTCGGTCCTAGTACAATAACAAAAGAAAGATTTTCTATTTGAGAATACGAAATATACACAGAAAATATCTAAGTGAATTAATATTTAAAATTCGAATATATTTGAAGAAATATAATTGTATATTAAACTAAACCGTCTTATTATATACACGAAGTGTAAGAATATATACACATATATAGATGAACATCAAACATTTAGATGTATTTTAAATGCAGGAAGCTTACGTAGCAGCAACTGCTCTAAAATTTAAAACGACGACAATAAAATTTTAGTACGTATTCTTTAAGTTTCCCTTTAAAACGTTATTTATTGTCTTTAAGTAAATAATTGAGAACCTATTTAATTATTTTTTCTCTATTTCACCGGGCTTTTATCGACCATAATCGCAGTAGTTCCTAAATTTAGTCGCATTTCAAGTCTTAAATTAAACGTTTTTATTTATTATACATCAAACACCTTAATATATTTGAACGTGATGATGTAATTGTATTATTCTCAATATATAAACAGCATCATGAATATTATTATATCTGCGTCACGTTTATTAAATTATATGTTCACATTAATTCTCATTCTTAGAATTAATAAATACCTTGGTGTTGATGAAAATCTTGAGATTATTGACTATTTGAATTCTGGGAAGATGAACAATATGGTATCACAGGTAAAATTAAAGCTAATAGTAAATATCGTAAACAAACAATTGTTTCGCCATCACAGTGGCATTGTGAGCTGTATAAATACAAAAAAGAATATATGTACTGCAAAATGTATACCGTCCTTAATTTGTTTTTTTTACTTTATTTTCTTTCTATTAGAATAGAAAGATATAAACGATGTATTCAAATAAATATATCCCTACGTCAGTTGTATAGGTACAGGCTGTTTTTAATTGAATGTCAATTTTGAAAGGTGTGTTTCTTAAGGTTATTTTAATAAATAAAATTGATATACAGAGATACAGAGAGATACTTTTAAGAAAAAAAATTGTGACAGTACGCCTCTATTTTTTCTTAAAATAAAAGATATTTCTAGAAATGCCCATTTATTTTGAAGCAAATTTGATACCTTGACTTGTTTTTATACGACACAAGGTTTTCGCGTGCGTGGTACGAAAACAAGTCAAACCATAAAACCAATTAAAAAAGTATTAACCAATTCTGATCTAATTAGGGAACAATTTTAATTGACCGTTTACAAATTAATAACAATTTTGTAAAACGAAAAAAAAATTAGATGAATTGTTGAAAATGCTCTCCACCTCCCAGGATACATGCTTCAGCTCTTCTTATATTCGCGCGCACTCTTTAAAGAATGTCTTGGGTATATCTTATTTCATCATAGGAAGCTCTTATGCGATTCTTCAATTCTTGTACAGTGTTAACTGGAGTGCTGTAAACCAGTTTTAAGATACCTCCATAAGAAAAAGTCCAAACTATTTAAATCTGGAGACCTAGGTGACCATGGTTAAGATCCACCGCGACCTACCCATCGGTTATGAAATATACGATTTAAATTTTCTTTTGCTTCTAAACTGAAATGAGTTGGTGCGCCATCGTATATGAACCATATATTATTTTCTAACTAAATTTGGCATTTCGTCAAGCAATATTGGCAAATCATCCTCTAGAAACCGAGAATAGTTATGATGACAATTTAAGGCCCAATTAAGTAATTTTCAACAACCCCAGCCCAGACAAATTTAATAATAATATGAGTACCAATAGTTGTTAATTTGAATATATAGTTATTATATGTAGTTAAATTGTCATTAAATTACAATTTAGATGAAATAAGTGCTTATATTTATTAAACAAAATTTAAGTAAATATAGTTAGGAGAGTTGGTATATATTATATCTAATATTGAGTCTCTTTATCATTTATTGTTAATGTTTACTGCTGTATACATATTTGATTTTTCTCTCTTTACTTAACGAACATGTGGCGATCTTTTGCTGAAAGTGTTAGTGATTATGATGTGGATAGTGATAAATGTTGGAGCACGACAGAGAACGCATATATCAGAAGATGCAAAACAGATAATTTTCATTGTCTATCATACCCTGATGGAAGAAAATAACGAACTACAAACCCAGAACATTCAACGAAAGTCGCAATTAACCAAGGTGCATTTTGGAACAATATATAAAATAATTAAGAATAACGCAGGGCCTCGAAAGCAAAGAAGTGACAAAGGAGCACCGAGAAAAATTGAAGAGTATGAAATTGATACTATTAGGCAGCAAGTATACTCCCTTTACAGAGGAAATGTTGTATCTACACTTGACTGCTTTCATAAAATAATCAGTGATGAGCCTATAAACATTCAGTGTTCTAAAGCAACCTTGTGGCGGACGCTAAAGAAAGCTGGTTTTAAGTTTGGCACTATAGACAAACGTCGCACAATTATGGAAAGCCCGAGGTTACAGAAACTTCGATATTAATACTTAACGGCAATTAGAAGGTATAGACAGGAAGGACGATTCATATGTTATTTAGACGAGACGTGGTATGACACCCATGACACAATTTGCAAAGGTTGGCTGGATAGTTCAAGTATGTGTCAGTTGGACGCGCCGGTTTCGAGAGGGAAGAGAATAATCATTCTTCATGCTGGGTCAGAAAAAGGATGGATCGGACAGCAGCTATTATCAGCTAAAAATGTTAAATGCTCAAGTTTAGATTACCATGAAGATATGACCTCATCTTTATTTGAAGGATAGCTTTGTGAGACTTTGCTGTAAAATTTACCATAAGATAGTGTGATAGTGATGGACAACGCTCCGTATCATTCTCGACAGCTAACCAAAGTTCCTACAA
Source organism: Melolontha melolontha (assembly GCA_935421215.2). Classification (NCBI taxonomy): domain Eukaryota; kingdom Metazoa; phylum Arthropoda; class Insecta; order Coleoptera; family Scarabaeidae; genus Melolontha; species Melolontha melolontha. Next base: position 26,099,291 of record OW285238.1, on the reverse strand, counting down.
AATGTAATAATAAGAAAGAAATTAAAACATTTTTAGAAGCAAATGATTTATATTTTGAGGATCATTATACAAAAAACCAATTAATAGAGGTGATGAAGACAAAAGAATATTTAAAGGATTATTATGTGGATACAATTTTTCGTTTACCACCATACCATTGCATTTTCAATCCCATTGAATTGATATGGGCCCAACTGAAAAATACCATAAGACGAACAAATCAAACACCGAAATTTAGTGAAAGCAGTGTAACACACATAAAAAATGCTATAGAACATATAACTGTTGTAAATTGGAAAAATGCTGTTAAACACGCAATAGCAAAAGAGGACGAATATATGCGCATGTACAAAATAGTAGCACCTTTGATTATAAATTTGCAATACGATTCAGACACAGACACCGATTTGCAAGACGACTCAATCACAGATGATTTATAAAATGCGGTGACACATAAAAATTTTATTGTGTATTACAAATAAATTAGCTTTATATATCTATATGTATCCACTACAAATGTTGTCACACGATCTGTCATTTTTTCTTTGTATATAAACTCAATGTACAGATATTTTTTATTATATACTTGAAATTAACAGCGTTTTATTATTATATTATAGGGCCCTAATTTATAGTCAATACGGCCCCTAGATTCATACGTTGCAAATAGGTAAACCGTACCCGTTCAATAAGGAGACCAGGTATAATAATTATTATGACAGAAGGTGGTGCAATAAAAGCATTAGAACCGTTCAAAGTTATATTCTTATAATTTGAAATAAACTATAAGTTCTATATGATTTTCTCTCTTAAATTCTTACTTATTGCATTTTATTACAAGGGACGTAACTATGTACTTAATACGTGTGTTAAATGTAGTGCCCTATAAAAAAATATATATGCATATACGCATAGGAGAAGTTCGAATAAAAGTTAAGAAGTAGAACGAATCGACGATCAGGCGACGGCGAATAAATTTTTACCTCGGCGCCGATCATTTTGATGAATTGATCGAACATCAAACAGTCGTTAAGTCGAATTTGAGACGAAAGTCAATTGATAAGCGCCCTGCTTATTTAAAATTGGGAATAAATGTCGGTCGCTCACTCGCATCAGCTTATCGTGTAGATCTCGAAAAGGGGAAGATCGATAGCGAAAAATGCTCGTGTCTTTGAAGGTTCGAAAGGGGAAAACGGCAGTCAGAGGAGGCGGTCTGGTAATGTTGGATGAGAAAATGTTCGTTGGAGCCGAGGAATTGTATATATTTGATGTGCTCTCTACACAGGAGAGCACATGTGGCCTAGAAATGGAGGATATAAATGACGTGTCGGAATCAGTTCCCTCTGTTACAACTCACCCGCTTCATAACGTTTATCGCGCTAACAAAATAAAACTGCGTGGACACTCCAGTTACGCAATATGGTACAAGCGTACGAGGGATCCTTCTATCTATCTCTATGTGTGTGTATCTGTGCGTGTGTATGTGTATACACTTCTGCCCTTGTTGTTCGTTTTATAAAGACCAATTTGATATATAAAAAGAGAGGAACTAGTGTTGCGATTCAGCGAGGGAAAAAGTCATTCTTCTCCGGCATATTACTGGTGGATCCCTTCACGCAGACTATAATAATAAAGAAGAGGAATAAAAAGGAGGCCCGACGGTTTAAAAAAAGGCAATAACCACTAGATATGGAGTGTAATAACTCACAAAAACTGTTGTTAATTAGTTCTGTCGGGTTGGGTATTACGTGGTAATAAACTTGAGACTATTAACAAAAGGGCCACTCACGTAGTAGTAAATTAGAGGCTTTAGTTAGATATGTTGTTCTTACGAATTTCAAGATTTAAATCTTACGCAAGGGGAAATTAAGGGTGTTATTAGAATTTAGTAATAAAATTTCGATTTAGCCATTTATGGCAAGATCTCAGACTTCCGAATTTCTATCCATAATATTGGAATTGGAGGATCAGTGAATGTACGAGGAAATCTCAAAAAATAACGAGACTGGTACAGTAGTAGAAAAATTAATAGTATATTAAAAAACAAGTTTCATAAGGCACCATTTTGCCGCACGAGATCAGTTTAGAAAACGAGCCGCGATAGCGGCGAGTTTTCTAAAGAGCGAGTGCAACAAAATGCCTTATGAAACGAGTTTTTTATACTATTTTTTCTATTTTGCGTTTTTTACATTAATAAATTGCTTATATTTCTTCCTCCTGGTTTGAAGGAAGTCGGTATGTGTAGACCGAAGTATGTGTTGAAATAATACAATATTTTTTGTATTACACTAATATATTTACAAGTTTAATCTTGGAGTTCCGTAAATAAATGCAGTATCTGGTCTTAATACTAAAGACCGAGAAAAACTGGCTTATAAATAATATTTGCTCCTATTTAGATCACTGAGATCTTAGTCGGAACTGTTTGTTAGATCACTGAGACCTAAGCTTTAACTCGAAGAGATCGTACTTGTAACTGTAGTGAGCTCTAAGAGATCTTGTTTGGAACTACTTCTTCATTACCTTATTTTTCGGCAAGAAAGTTTTCCCCCGCCAGTCAAAGAGAAGGAGAAACAATGAAAAAGAGTATACGCAAATTTCCATATAACAATTATTTACATTCCCAAGAAAAGTATATGCTATAGTTTCCGATGTCATAAATGTATTAAAATAAACAATATACGCCGGAAACCCTTAATTATAGAAAATAAAATACTTCTTAAAGTAATAAATATACAATGCACAGAGATAAACTAATGTTCGCAGAATCGCTTCGAAACAAATTATTAAATCTATTATAATAATATATAACAGGAAATATGTACAATAAAACTTATTCTATTATAATTATGCTTATTCAAATACATTATTTACCTAATGGATGCAGAGGATTGTGCCTGTAATAAAAATAAATAGTTTTTATGACTGTAGACTGTAGACAACGAAGAAATGTAATACCTGACCAGTCCTAAAGTAATTAACAATATCAAATATATCTCAGAACTCCAAGACCTTTTCTATATACAATATATAAAATTTACAATTTAAAAACTAGAATTAAATATATTATACCTACATCTAAATAAAACTAAAAATACAAAATTAAATCTATTTTGCCCGAACAGCTTAAATTGGAATTATTTAATTTGAAAGTTCAGAGTTTAATTTTTATATAGAGCATGCAGTTGGTCACATTGATACTTGACATTTTCAAATTTAAATCTTGCTATCCGCGAAGTATATTATATTACATATATTAATTAATTTTCGTTAACATTTCTTGATATTTCATTTAAAAATATAAACATGAGTGACATACAAACATATATATGTTGTTGTCAATTGTATACAACATACTGCTATGAACTGTGCCTAGCTCATGGGTACAGTTCACGACGAATGTTCAGTTGCTCAGTCGCTCAATCTCCAACCTGGAATCTTCTAGTCTCAGGTCTTGCTCTCAAGCAAGCAAGAAACGTGTAAGCAAAAAAAAAACAATATAGCAGTCAATAAAATTCACACTTTCATCATTTTCGTTTATTAAAAAAAATAAAAAATTAAAAAAAAATCCCTTTACCGAGTGTATAGGGAGCTAAAGCAAAATTAACAGTAGCTTAGGAGGAAACACTCTTTATGATAATGGCACGCACAAAGAGAAAAACCCCCTGTGACTCTCGAGCAAACATATAATTGATAAATAATTAAGAAAGTTGTCAAGTTTGACCTCTAACTGTATCCCCAACAAAATCAAATGTCAACAACCACCAAGTTATCGAGTACGCGTGACAGCCTAACAGTCATGCGCAATAAAACATGACAAAATCAAACCCAGCAACAAAAAACCAACCTGAATTTAAAACGATCTAGAACATCTTGACTAAAAAAAAAACTCCATTACCAAAAACATGATAATTTTCTTGAATTATTCATATACTAATATTTATATCAAAATTTATGCAAATTCTAAACTACCATTACAAACATAAGCAAATTATCGTAGTAGCAATTATATAAATTAATTGTTCAATGTACTTACATCGATCTAATCACATCCAACACTAAACTACGCGAGAGATACCATTATTTAAATTTACTATCAAAAAGAAACGAGATCACAAACACTCGTGCAAATCGTAATTAATTTTTAAAATGCACAAATTAAAGCATCAAAAACAAATAACCCGAATTTACTTAAAAACAGGAGAATAAAAATGAGGTTTTTTATTCTCTCTGACCATCTGGTTTGCCAGTACTGATATCTCTAAATAAAATTACCGCGAAAATCTCATACATCGAATTCACTAGTACAAAATCTGGCCGCACCCATCAATCTAATATAATATACATACAGGGCCAGTCAAAATATAAATTCAAACACAATAAATATAAATATACATAAAATTCAACAATGCATTTTAAATCCAAATTATACAAATACTGTTCAATATTTAATTCTTCTTTTTTCTATGGGGAAAAAATCACGACAATACGTTGTTTGTGTAAAATACGGACATATATCATATCTGTCAAATGTACATAAATTCTTAAAATCAAATGACAGCAATGATATTTATTTCTGTATTCGAACAACACCAACATTGAAAAATGAAAAGAAGTGTATCGAAATGAAGCTCATTTCGATACTGTTTTGGGTTTCATAATGAGTTCATTTCGAACGCAAAATAGAAAAACATTTATTTAGAAAATTTCACAAAGTACTCTCCATTTTGTGCAATATACTTGTCGCATCGTTTTGTCAACTTATCACAAACATCTTAGAAGCTATTTTTTAAGAATATATTTAGAGACTCATACTTTCGACGTCTCAATCCTTTTTTGACTTCAAGAAACACACCGTGGAAATCACACGGAGCAAGATCAAGTGATTAGGGAAGGTGAACCATAATTTTCACTACCAATTCTTCAAGTATTAGCCGACGAATCGCTGATCTGTGGCCCGAGCATTGTCGTGACGCAGGATTGAACCGATTTTTTCATTAATTTTGGATTTAAGATTCCTCGAAGTACATTAGAATAATATTCTCCAGTTACTGTGTGTTCTCTAGGTACAATGTGGTCAAAAAACGCCCCATTTATCAAATAAAAAATTAAATTTTCGCCTTCTGCGGTCTTGGACTGTCTTTGCGCTTCTATTCCATACTTTGAGACGTTAATTCAAGGTCGTAATGATAAAACCAAGTCTAGTCACATGTAGGCACAATGTTCAAAAATTGTGCGTCATGTTACAGTTGCCTTTTCCACTACCGACAAGTTGTCACTCGATTGGCTTTTTGTTCAACAATCATCACTTTTGGAATCCATTTTACTGCGACCTTTCGGTGCCCTAAATCATCATGAACATTTTTTTTGAGTGCAACCATAAGGACAAATCAACAATGTCAGAAATTCAATATATGCCAATCCGAGGATTATTTTGGATCAAGTCGTTATTTTTTGCAATTCTTGAATCAACTCGTGCAGATCGCCCGCGTCGAGGTTCATCTTTCACTGATTCGCAACCATCTTTGAATTTCTTTTGCCACTCGAACACTTTCCAACCCTACACAAAATTTTATTGCATATCTTTACTCGACTCTCATTTTTTCGATGGGTAGGTCAAACACTGACAATTCAGTAATTAATTTGTAATAAACGTCAAAAGCTAAACCAAATCCTACTTGAGAATAAGTACATAAGAATCAATTGGTGATGGCAAAATTGTGAAAGTTGAAAACAACAACAAAATAGGATGGTTTTTAGCAATGGTCCACATCAACGAAGACACAAATAGCGTAAATTATAAGTCGGATACAAATTGGTGTTGGCGGTTAGTTGACCTGCCAGGTTTTGTTAACCAGTCATCGTATTGTTTAATGTGGAGTTTATTTTTGGTTTCGATATTTTTATGACATCAGCTTTTTTGTTATGTGTCTAACATTGTTATTTTTATATTTTAGCGTACACGTGTATAGCAAGCGCCAATTAAGTTGGCGCGAGAAGGGGGTGCGCAGAAGCCGTTTTTAAAAACGTCCACCCCCACTACTCAAGTAATTGTCAGAATACATTTGTCATTGACGTTTGACGGAACTTAATGTCTTTGCTTGTGGATAATAAAGTGATACTAACTCAGAGGTTAGAATTATCTGACATATGATGTAAAACCAAATACAAATCTCCCCACTACTTTTAATCCTGCGCGAACTTACCCCTCCTCGCTCCAACTTAATTGGCGTTTGTTATATATGTCTTTAAAAGGTCGACGTGAAACCAATACTAGTCAGTGTAATGTTTTAATATAAGATAATATAAGGTAATCCTTCTAACATGTTTAGTTATGTCAGTACTAATTTAAATGATTCGAATGTCAGTTATTGAAAGTAAATGTCAGTTTTGAAAGCGGAAGTCACTTTTGAAAGCAGATGTCAGTTTTGGAAGCAGATGTCAGTTATTGAAAGCAAATGTCAGTTTTGAAGGCAGATGTTAGTTTTGAAAGCTGATATAAGTTTTGAAAGCAGATGTTAGTTATTGAAAATAGATGTCAGTATTTGAAAGCTGATGTCAGTTTTGAAGGTTTGAAATTGCTATTTATTACTACAAAGCTATATGTATGTTCAGATAATTTCTTAGCCGTTCATTGAATATATCAATTGATAAATTCTTGGAGCTTTTCGGCTTTTATACACAAATATTATCAAACTAGTATGTAATTGCGAAGTAAATGTGAATGTAAACATTGCTGTCTACAAATTACAACGCAAATCATACTAAATTTTTAATTCAAAAGTTTTGTCTACGTTGGGACTTGAACCCAAGTCTACGATTTGCCGCACCGTTGCTTTACCAATTAAGCCACGATAGACCTTGGTTCAACCTAATTAGAAATGCATTATAAAGTAACAGTGTAAATGATTCAGATGTCAGTTATTGAAAGTAGATGTCAGTTTTTAAAGTAGAAGTCAGTTTTCAAAGCAGATGTCAGTTATTGAAAGCAGAAGTCAGTTATTGAAAGCAGATGTCAGTTTTGAAGGCAGATGTCAGTTTTGAAAGCAGATGTCAGTTTTGAAAGCAGATGTCAGTTATTGAAAGCAGATGTCAGTATTTGAAAGCAGATGTCAGTTTTGAAAGTAGACGTCAGTTTTGAAGGTTTAAAATTGCTATTTATTACTCCATACTATATGTATATTTAGATAATTTCTTAGCCGGTCATCTAATATATCAATTAATAAATTTTTGGAGTTTTTCGGCTTTTATGTGAAATATTTACAAATATTATCAAATTAGTATGTAATTGCGAAGTGAATATAAACATTGCTGTCTATAAATTACAACGCAAATCATACGAAATTTTTAATCGAAAACTTTGTCTACGTAGGGACTTGAACCCAAGTCTACGGTTTGCCGGATCGAACGGCTAAGAAATTATCTAAACATACATATAGCTATGGAGCAATAAATAGCAAATTCAAACCTTCAAAACTGACATGTGCTTTCAAAACTGACATCTCCTTTCAAAACTTAAACACTCCAAGAATTTATCAATTCATATATATATATATATATATATATATATATATATATATATATATATATATATATATGCTTAAGTTAAAAATGTTTAATTGAACATATGCCCTAAACTCTTTTGTAACGTACCTAACTACAAACATTTGAAATTTTAGATAATCCTACTAATGAAGTTATTTTGTACCGTTATTTATTTCGTTGTTATTAAAAAAATCGGTATTGGATATGATTCATTATTTATTATTAATTGTGACAATAAACGTCACCGCTGGATTGAAAGAAGTTCAGTAATTGCTTAGCCAGACTTAAATCCCCTTAATTATTTTTGACAGGGAAGGCTGAAAAATTTAGTTTATGCAGAAAAGCCTGAGAACAACTTCTTCCTAGGATTATCGATGTCGCAGAAACTGTTAATGCTGATCCTGAGACGTTAGCAGAGCTATTTTTTTTAATTCTAAAAAGAGCAAAAAACTATGCATACAGTAATTGGGTGGACATTTTGAACGACTAATTCAATAAAGCGACTTCTTGTCAATGAGATTTTTTTGCAGCGGTACAAAATACCTGCATTAGTAGTATTATCTAAAACTTAAAATGCTTTTAGCTTAGTTATGAAAGAGTTTTGGGCATATGTTCATTAAACATTTCAAACTCTAAATTGCTTCAGTAACACATTTTTAAGCTGTGACAGTTACGCCAGAGGACACCCGGTATATCTATTACAGTTCCTTTTGGAAATCGTATAGTATTAATAAAAATTGTGAACATTTTCTTGATCTTACCTGTATAATGTATACTTTCAGATGTATATACAAAGTACGTGTCACGTTTTTTGCGAATATTATTGACAATAAAAAAATATCTACCTTTACAAACAGGTTTGTAAATTTTTTCCATACTCTTTATGAATACTCAACGACGTAATTTATTCCACTTAATTTATTTGGAAAAACGACACCACTTTTAAGGAAAAATATTCACGTTAACTTAATTGGTATATTTCCCATGCTTTTTTTTAAGTCGATACTATATTTAGATATTGGAGCACGAATAGGAAAAAACCACAATAATTTTATAGATCACGCAATTGTACCGTCACACCCACAATTTAGACCACAGACCGGCAAAACGGAGTTTTGTTACAGTTTCGCAACCGCCTTTTTTCGTGTTTAATCATCATTTTATATTTTCATCGTTCATTAGCCATCAAATATTTCATGCAATATGCTGTTACGAGAGAAAATGATCTAAATAACAGATAATTAAGAATTATTACTTTTTTTTTTATTACTACGAATTCGATTTGTTTGCCGTAATTTTTAAATAATTTAATAAAAACGTTTTTAATAAAGATTTTTTAATATTTGCATAAGTTTTACTTTTGTAATATATAAATTTTTATTCTTCCAAGCAGTTTAAAACAAATTATCTAATTAATTATTAAGGAAAGGACAAACAATTGAATTTATGTAGATGCTGTTTTATATGTTTTTATATTAGAGAAGGGTATCTCGCTTTTTTAAAATTATTCATTAGTTTCATGTAGACAATAATGAAGAAGAGCCTATAAATGAATAATACGGGTCAACACAAAATTTGACTTTGGCTTTAAAGCATAAAATTTCGATATTTTAGGTCGTAATTAGACGAAAAAAATATTATTAAAAAATATTAAAAAAAATATATGACTTGAAAAAGTTTGCTTTTGTATTTAGGAGGCCGATTGAACGATATGATTTAAAATCTGTGGTTTTAATTTTTAATTCAAGATGAAACCATTCAAATAAATATGTTCATTATTTTGATTAAGTTTTACTATCAAAATAACAACAAATAACAAAAAAGTGGAAAATAATTTAAAAGTGCACGCTTTTACTTTTTCTTTTATGTTCATAAGTACATTCTCTCAATAAACCCCAAATATAGTCCCCCATCATGTTTTCATTGTATTGGCCTTGATAACGTTGTTCGAAGCTCATAATGTCCTGATGAAAACGTTCTTCTTGCTCTTCTGAATACGCTCCCATGTTGTTTTTAAATTTATCTAAATGAGCATGCAGCATATGTACTTTTAATGACATCCTGCAGCCCATGGCCTTAAAATTTTTTAGCATATCCGCAACTAACTTTTCCTAGTTTTCAGCTTTGTTATTTCCTAAAAATCCAGAAACTACTGCTTTAAAACTGTTCCAACTCGCTTTTTGAGTACAATTCAGCAACGTTGGAAATTTTTCATCGGCGAAAATCTGTCTAATTTGCGGACCAACAAAAACCCCAGCTTTAACTTTTGCTTCTGATAACTTCGGAAAAAACTTTTTCAAGTATCCAAAAGCTTCTGAAGTTTCATCCAGTTTTTTAACAAATTGTTTCATCAACCCTAACTTAATGTGCAGAGGTGGCATTAACACTTTTTCCGCTTCAACAATCGGCTCAAATGTTACGTTTTGTTTTCCGACACAAAGTTCTGTTCTTACAGGCCATGACCGTTGAATATTGTGCTTAGCATCCGCTCTGCTATCCCATAAGTACAGATAACACGGATACTGTGTATATCTGCCCTGTAGTCCCATTAAAAATCCCACCATTTTAAAATCTCCAATCAGCTGCCAGTTATACTCGCGATACTTTACAGATTCAAGCAAGATTTTAACACTGTCATAATTTTCTTTAAGATGTACTGAGTGAGCGATTGGAAGAGATGGTAATTTATTTCCGTTGTGTAATAAAACAGCTTTTAAGCTTTTTGTAGAGATGTCAATGAATAAACGCCATTCGCTGGGAACACAGGGTATGCCAATTTCTTCGAACATAGCTTTAATGTCATTGCAAAAACAAAGTCCATCTTCTTTTATGAAAAACATTGAGAATGTTTCATGCCTAGTCCGCTGATCCGTGATATTAACATCATCAAGCAAATTCCACTGTTTTAAGAGAGAGCCTAAAAGCTCTGCTTTATCTTTTGGCAAATTTAAATCTCTTATCAAGTCGTTAAAATCTTCTGTAGTAATAAGATGTTGTTTTGGTTGTTCTGGTGTAAGTGAAAACTCTTTATCGGAATTATTTTTATTAGAACTAAGAGATGAGCTACTTTTCTGCGATAATTTTTTCCGTGGCTCAGGTACTGGTCGTGTCAGGTCGTGTGCAATTGGAGCAGAAGAAGATTCAAGGTCAGGATATTTGATAGGTTTTGCATTTTTACCTCTACGTATTTTGCTCGGATTCACAATGCAAAAGTAGCAGTCATTGACGTGGTCTTTTGGTTGTCGCCAGATCCTTGGTATTGCAAATTTCATGGACCTCTTCTCACCTCGATACCAACCTAAAATGTAGAAATAAAAATTAATATGTCTATTATATTTTATTCACCGCTTAATTAAAAATTGCTTACCTTCCAAACATCTTTTACAATAACTACAAGCAACCTGTGGAGCCCATGGCTTGACTTGATGCCGAACAGGACAGTCAAAATATGCTTCGTAGGCTTCACAGAGAACGTCAGATTTCTTTAGTTCGTATTTTACGTTTCGAACTTAAATAAATTGACCACATATACAGCGAAAAAAAAAATTATATATATGTAAATACTTTCATAACTATCTAATTCTCTACAATTATTAACAGTTTTAATCAAACTAAGGTTATTTGCCGGCACAGAATGACCAGTGTCCCAAATATGTCGGGCAACGCTAGATTTTTCGGGTCTGTTGAATCTAAAGTGGGAAATATGTTCCTTGTAACGAGTTGAAATTGAACGTCTAGTTTGGCCGATATATTTTTGGCTGCAATCGTTTCTTTTTTTACGCCTCATGTATTCACGCTTCACGGTTCCCTAAATTTCACGCTAGGTTTAAGTAGTATATAAGTGTTATTTCGATGTTAGGAATTTAGTGTTATCCCACTGGCGATTTGGTGAAGAGCATATCTTCTAAGATTTACCTTAGCCAAAAACGCTACGTTTAACATTTTTCAGTTTTAAGGTTATTCTACTGAAGATGGCAACTTAGTTGCCGAAATACATATATGGTATTTATTGATATATATTGTGGTTAGGGTGAAAATTACAAAAATATGCAGAACAGTAATACGAAAATTTTGAAAACATTTCTGTATATGCACATATCGATACACACGACGCATAATTATTTCGGACTGACGGCTTGTATGTACAGACACGTAGTACGAACTCATCCTAGTTCTCGTCAGTGAATGGAGAAATGCACAACAATGCTTTGAGCCGGAGGTAAATATAAACCATATTGTTATGAGAAAGTGTCTTAAGACATCTGACGGCCTAGAGTGTCATGACGGCGACGGTTATCGTGAGTAGCTAAGGTACTGAAAGGAAACTATGTTTAAATATGTAATCGACTACTCGTAGCCTAGATGTCTCCAACATACTACGTATTTTACACGATATATTACCAGTGCACCTCGATTCGCCATCAGATGCCTTGAGACGCTTTCCTATGACATGTAACGTACAAGATTGTATACATTTATCAGTGACGCAAAGCATTTAGTGTGCTTCTCCTCGCTCACTGACCAGAAATAAGATTAGTTCGAAACACATATCTGTACGCAGAAGTTGCTTATGCGAAATAAATATGCGTTTCGTATATCCATAAGTACATATACAAATATGTTTCTAATATTTTAGTATTACTGTATTTTACACGCTATTCTTTACAAATATAGAGGTTGAACTACGCCTTATCAACATTTATGTAATTGGAATAACTACATAGATGTAATTATATCTTCTTTTAAAACGTGTGTACAATATTCGTGAAACTGATGAAAAAAAGGAAAAGCACAAACAAATGCAAATAACTTAAATTGTTTATTGAGGAAAGAGCAATTATTTTAAATAAAGCAGATGAATCAGGAAATTGCCAATTACCATTCAATAACATTCAATTTACGTAAACATAATGCAATCAAAATCGTATCGAAGCAAAATATATTTAAATATTTACATTCCCTTGAATTCTAGTATCAAATACTCTTGGTTTATATAACCAGAATATTTGCGCAACTGTTTTAAATTTTCTGAAACATCAATTTAATAATGACGAATCTCGGAAACATATTATCATGTTTGGTAATAACAATTTAAATAATTAAAAAAATATGTTTATTGGATTTGAGACATTCGAATTAATAATCAAGGATATTCCTAAAATTTGCTTGTAAATTTCTAATATGATATATAAACATATAAATTTAATCTATTTTATTTTTCGTTAACTTACAAATATATGTTGTTATATCGAGGTATCTTAATTGAAGTAATAACAAAAATAATGTTTATTCCTTTAAACAATTAATTAAAAGGTATATTTATTTAGATAAAATGTACACAAATAATTCGTGAAACATGCTGTATTCACGATACAGTTTCAGAATTCTTAACTTGGAAGCAAGTATTCATTGCTCTCCTATAGATTTTTGCCTCTCATTATTACTCTATTAAAATCTACTGCTTACTATTTATTACTTTCCTACTGAAGAGATAATATGTTTTTCATTAATTTTATCGGTCTTTGATCCAAAACCGCGCATCTTGAAGCATCTCTACTAATAGTAGAGTAGTGGCTCTTGTCATGTAGACAAAGCTGTTTTGGGTTAAAGAATCGTAGAAAGATAGCTCATTTATGCATACAACTCATCAATTTCTAACAATGTTACGATTCGATCAAATAATAATTACTCTATTATAGTTCAATATCAATCTGACAATTGCTTTATCCTTGTCATGTTTGTGATGCTCTGGGAGGTCATCTACTGTCTTTATTATCTAATAGTTTAGCAAAATTCTTAGAATATCCCTGAGTCTATCCATAAATCTCGTTGGACTGATATAGACATTATCGGTCTTTCGAAGTTTACTAATAGACTCTACCTATATTCTTCAATAGAATTGCAGTCAATAGTGCAGTTATTAGTAGAGCAGACCAATTTCCCTGCGCGCCATGTGCGCCGATGTGAGGATGATTGTATTGCATCAGAACTAATAAAAAGCATTCAGTATGTGTTTGGTACTTGCTTAGACTGCATGTTAGTGTAAGCATGCGTAATAAAATGTCGTCGACACATAAATCGAGAAAACGACCGTTGTCAAACGAAGTGAATAAGTTTATTATAGATTTCCCGGACTTAATATACGATGGCTCAAAAATTAAATGTTTAGTGTGCAATACATATCTAATGTGTTGGTAAAAACACATTGTAAGAACACGTAAGCAGTTCAAAGCACAATAATAACAAAATTAATCGACAACAGTTTATACATGAACTATGTGTAACAATGATTGTGTGTACACTGCCGTTTACCTTGTTAAGTAATGATTCATTTATTTCGTTTTCGAATAATACGCGAATCAAACATTACCGAGCACGACAACGTTATGAAGGAATTTACCATCGGTGCGTAAACAGGTTGAAAATAAAATCAAAGCCGAACTTAAAAATAAAAAACTGTGGTTATGTGTGGACGAAACAACTGACAGCAAAAAACAATCTGTAGTTAATGTGATGGCGCGTAATTTGGAACCACATTAACCAACGTCTTCAATTTTATTAGCATCCAGAACAATGTGATGCCGAAGAAATTTCAGAGGTGCTATTAGATACTTTGGCAAAATTTAAACTTTCCAAAGACCAAGTATTAATGTTTATGACCGATGGTGCCGCAACCATGTGTTCTGTAGGCCCGTCTCTTAGAAAATATTGTCCTAACTTGTTACATATTACTTGTAAACTCCATGCTCTACACCTTGTGGCCGAACAGGTTCGTAGATGTTATCCAGAGGTAGATGCTTTAACATCGAGTACAAAGGCAGTATTCCTGAAATCTCCAAAACGTATTCGGAAATTTCACGAATTGTGCCCCTGATCCACCACAGCCGATTCTGACACGTTGGGGTATATGGTTACGGGCGGGGTTTTACTATCATGAACATTTTGAAAAAATTATGGACTTGATTTTATCATTCGATCCGACAGAAAGTGCAGGTATTAATACAAGCCAGAAAAAAATTCAAGACGCCCAGATTAAAATGGATTTACAAAGTATTCGTGAGAATTACTTGGGACTAGAAGAAGCAATAACAAAATTAGAAAATTCGTCGCTGTCGTTAGAGGTATCGCTGCAAATCGTTAAAGATGTTCACGCACAACTGTGTGCTGTAAAGGACGCAAGAAGTGAAAGTGTTCTAAATAAATTTGAAAGTGTTTTAGACAGAAATGCAGATTTTGACATCTTAATACGTATTTGTGATGGCACGTCTACAGATACCTTAAGTTGCTTAACAAAGTATTTTGATTATGCGAATATAACATCACTAGATGTAGAACGCTCGTTTTCCGAATATAATCATATTTTTTCCTCACGGCGGACATGTTTTTCAGCAATAACCTTAGAAACGCACCTGATGTTGAAAATATACAATCGAGTTTCTCCAGTTTGCCAATCCTTGGAAGACGCTTAAAACGGTAAGTGTTTTTTTAAAACCTCTGTCGTGCACACAATCACTGACTTCACACATATTCCATTTTATTTATAGGTACATACAACGTTGCTATAATATGTACTATTCTTATTTTTCGTGTGTTTATGCATATTACTTTAATAGCAGAAAACCAAATGTATATTTAGTTATTTCTGATAGAATAAATGTCTCTAGTTCTATACTTATATCGGTAACAAGCTCATGTTGCGTCCCTATTCTATCACATATTCTAATATATTACGAATTACACTCCCATACCGGCGCTCATGGCGCGCACGGAAATTGGTCTGCTCTAGTTATTAGGTTCTAACACATAAGAGAAAACTATTCCGAGACGTGCATGTGGATTGGATCCAAGTGTTCCCTGTCCCTGTTTTCATTAAATACACTTATCGTCTAACGTTTCAGTATATAACCGACATTTTTTCTTGTTATTTACACAGATTTAACTTCTTGTATTTTAGAGGCAGAAAATAAGTAAGTTTGAATTAAAAATAAATTATTGTTTGTTTGCGATTTCACTTAGATGTATATGTTAATTTTAGTAACCTTTTTCCTAAAATTTTATATTGTAATTATATTCTATATATATATATATATATATATATATATATATATATATATATATATATATACGAGGGAAGATCAGTAAGTACCCGTGTTTGAAGACAGGTGGCGCTGCTGAGGGAAGTTGGCATTACCGTCGTGTACTACCGTCTGTCAGACAACACCATAATAAATTTCAGACTGATTCATAGGTTAGTTTTTATTTGGCAGCCAGTTGTATCACACGTGTTTCGTGTTTCTCGATAAAATGGAAAAAGAGCAATATCGATCCGTAATTCGCTTTTTATTTTTGGATGGAAAAACATGCGAAGAAATAAAAGCGAAGTTGGATGCTGTCTATGGGGACCCTTCACCATCTATGACAACCGTAAGATATTGGTTCAACGAATTTAAACGTGGTCGTACATCTGTTTTTGATGAGGAGCGCCCAGGCCGCCCGGCAGACGTGGTTACCGAGGAAATCGTTGAAAAGGTCCACGACATGATTCTCGCTGATCGCCGAACGAAAGTGCGCGAAGTAGCAGAGGCCGTAGGCGTGTCGTACGGAACGGCAATTAATATTTTACATGATAAGTTATCGGTGAGAAAGGTGTCGGCTCGATGGGTGCCGCGATTGCTTACGGTGGACAACAAGCGGATACGGTTGTCAATGTCGAAGCAGTGTTTGGACCTCTTTAAGAGAAATTTGCAGGAGTTTTTGCGTCGAGTCGTCACCGTTGATGAAACCTGGATCCATTATTATACGCCAGAGTCCAAGCGACAGTCAAAACAATGGATTTTTCGGGGTGAATCTGCTCCGAAGAAGGCAAGGACGGCCCCATCGGCCGGAAAGGTCATTGCCACGATTTTTTGGGATTTCAACGGAATAATCCTCATGGACTTTTTGCAGAAAGGAAGAACGGTCACGGGGCAGTACTACAGTGAATTATTGGACCGATTCGATATAAAATTGAAGGAGACACGGCCCCATTTGGCTAAGAAAAAAGTGCTGTTTCACCACGATAATGCACCAGCACATTCATCCAGAATTGTCGCGGCAAAGTTGCATGAACTGCACTACGAATTGCTGCCGCACCCACCGTACTCGCCTGACTTGGCTCCCTGCGACTTCTTTCTGTTCCTCAACATGAAAACGTGGCTCGGGGGAAAAAGATTCAGCTCAAACGAGGAGGTTATCGTCGAGACAGAAGCGTATTTTGCAGAGTTTGACAAATCGTATTTTTTGGAGGGGTTAAAGAAATGGCCGAAACGTTGGGAAAAGTGTATTGTACTAAAAGGTGATTACGTTGAAAAATAAAAAAAAAATTTGTGAAAAACTTGCGTCTTCTTTCCTAATACTGGTATTTATTGATCCACCCTCGTATATATATATATATATATATATATATATACATATATATATGATACATATTTTATTTACGTAAGTAACCTTACGAATTTTAAAACTTGTTAAATTAGAAATAATTTGGTGAATTGTTAATTGGTGTTTGTTTAATTACTGAAATGGTTTTAAATGGCTTCTGTGATGAATTAATTCATTAAAAAATGTTAAGAGAATTTTTATTTTACTTTCTACAGTTTTTATACATTTTGTTAATTTGTTCAATATTTGACATTAATTTTAAATATGTAAACATTTATTGCCGCATATTACATAACGTATTATTAATTTTACTGTCTAGTCATATCACTCAAAAATATGCCAGACGTGTCGAAAGCTTAATTTGAGATTCTTCCGGACAGTCGACTGGATATAATTTTGAAAGTTATTTACTTCACACAATTTTTAAGACAATAGCCATGCAAAATATTTTTTCTCTTTTCTCTGCTCGAGATAATTGGAACAGAGATTCTTCACACATCCTCCCTATAAAAACGCTATGATCCTTAAGAATCATCTCCTTACCAACTTCTCTTACTGGAAATTAAATCCTATTTAAGATGAAGTAATTGAGGCTCTTTTATTAGAGAATAGATCGATTTGAATTAATTCGATTGGTCAAATTGCTTAATTCACTATGATCTTGTTCTTATTAGATTACAATGAGTTTTCTAGACATGTCGTTCTTATAGGAATGATTATCCCCAGGAATCATCTGCTTATACAAATTTCCTTATTGGAAATTTAATCATAATTGTGTGCCTTCGCAGTTATATAAAATACAAAGTGAGGTTTCTTCTTTGTTTTGCCAGAATCTATATAGATCATAACTTCATGCGTTATCTAAATGATTCTTGTTTTCCGGGATTCATACCACTATGACCTTTTTCTTGCTAATTGTCTTCTTTAACACTTGTATATTCCTCTACTAATTTAGAATTAATCTGCTTGTTGGAGGGAACCTTAGGTTTGTCTGCCTATCGAAGAAAATGTCAGCTGCTCGAAATGTTACATTTTTCTTGTTCACCATTTCTATGCAGTAAAGTATCACGCATCATGCCATTGCGTCTTCGTTAGGACTACGTCGAATGAACGTCTTAAGTATTAATCCGTACATTTAGGCTCCTTCACCTACCTTCGTTTTCAAATCGTTGTCTTATACCAGAATATTTGAATGCGTATATGAATAAAAAATTAAGAACTTTAATTTATTGAAATTTCATTGACCAATGCATTAGTAATAGGATATTAAGTTTCTATGAGAGATGTATTTGTTTCATTAAAACACGAAAGAATTTTAATGGAGGTTCTGTGTTTAATGAAAAGAGATGAGATTAGACATGGAAGCTTTATGGTAAGTAAGACTATAAATCTCTTGTTATATTTGTTATAATGGTTGTAAAATATGTATGTGTATATACAACGCCAGGCAGACGGTAATTAATTTATTCGATTATAATTAATTTAATTAGTAATAATTAATTAATAATTCTGACAATAATTTAATTATGTTCTTACATATTTTTTCTTATAGTAAGAAACATAATTAATATTAATTGATAAATAATAATGATTCTCTCGCGCGTATTAATATTTATAACAAGAGGTTAAGATGCTGCCGATGTTTAGACAAATAAAATCATATATGAGGCGCGATCAAGATGTTTCCGGACTGATTCTATAAAAATTAGGAACTTAATTTTTATTCCTGACAGTTACCGTCACCTTCCAAATCAAGTCTGTTTATCAATATTACGATCCGACTTTTTGGTATTTACAAAAAATTATCGGCGACTATCCGCTACCTCGTGCCGCAGACACCGAGAAAACTTGTAAATGAGGTAATTAACGGTATTAGGAAAAATTAGATTTTCTTAAGTAGAGACGTAATTATGTTTCGTTTAATATAATCCACCGTTTACCATTTAAACTTTATTATTCTAAAGTAAACAATTCTAATTTAGCAGAAAATATATACCTGTAACTGTGTTAAAGAATATTGTAATGGTATTTTAAATAATAACACTTTTAGTATATTAATCTTTGTGAATCGTCTCTGTGAACCACCCGTACTCGAAAGGGATTATAAGGGTACTTCTTTTTATAAGTCAAATCGTTATGGACATACTATATTCTCCTTGCACAGTGAACGAGTAACAGAACTACTTGCAATTTTTCTTGAATTTTTACAGTGGTAACAAAACGTCGGCTTTTTAGCTATAGTTTCACTTTCGGGAAGGAACAAAAGTCGCAGGGGGGCAGATTTGGCTAACAGGAGATGTGAAGTCTGGTTGTCGTTGAGGTTTTCGTCAAAATGACTTGTATAAAAATCCATCGGTGAGACTGCGAATTGTCGTGATACAGCGACTAATTTTTTGCTCGAGTCGCTTGTGTCTGAAGTCCTCACGAAGACGCCTCGATGCATTGCAATAGAACTCGACATTGGCCGTCTGACCAGCTGGAACGATTTATACTGGCCAACAATTAAATCTTTTTCTACTGTCAATGATCTGACACTTGTTTTTAATTAATATTGGTATGCTAATACCAAATACGAAAACCATTTGTACCTATCACGTCAAGTTTTCTTTCTAAGGCACTTCTTGTTTGTCGATTTTAAAATTCTTGAAAATTGTTAAGTAAATGCGGCAAATTCTTAATTGGTCAAAGAATTGAAAGACATCCGAAATACATTTACCTCATTAACATCATGTACACTTGTACCTGATAATAATTAAGTACTTAATGTACTTTTATACATTTGTGCTTTTTGTACCTCTAGGATAGTCGAGTTAGAAACCAAGACTGGATTCAGAATCATTGACCTTCCAGAGGCCAGATGTTGGAGAAAAGAATATTATAAATCAATCTTTAGTCGACATAGTAATTTTTCCACCTCTTCACACCAAACTGGGTCTTATGAAGCAATATGTTATAGCTCTAGGTTTGCATGGTAACTGCTTCCAGTACATATGTGAAAAGTTTCCCCAACTAAGTTACGAAAAAATTAAAGCTGGGTAGAGCACCTCAAATTAGAAACTTTCATGAGAGAACCAAATTTCATCAACTCTACGAACAAAGCTGAGAAACAAGCCTGAACTTCATTCACGACGGTCGCGAACAATTAGCTTGGAAACAAAAATGCCTGCAATTATAAAGATCTAGTGCAATCAACGCTTAAAAAAATTCACCGCCTAGGTTGCAGCATGAGCATAAAGTTTAATTTCCTTCATAGTCATTTTAATAGGTTCCCGAAAATTTAGGTGCTGCTAGCAATGAACAACGCGAGATCAAGATTTAAAAATCATGGAAACACAGTACCAAGGAAGACGGGATTCTCATATGATAACCGACTACTTTTGGAGTGTTTAAAGGGACTGCCAAACCAAAATACATAGCAAACAGCAATGCTAAAAACGAAAATTTATTCCGTGATTGTCGTTTTTCCTTTTAGAAATACTCTTGTAATTATTTAATGATTATTTTGTAAATACTTACACTATACTCCTGACTAATATTGTATTGAAATAAATAAAAATATTATTAAGGTTTATACATTTATGTCGTAACACGTCTAATGTAAGTAACTACTTAGTCGCATTAGTGATTTTTCAAAGAGCATAGTACAGTATACAGTTTAATTTTGATGTGATACGTAAAAATTAATATAATTTTTGGATTCAGCACACCTGAATTATTAA
This sequence comes from Melolontha melolontha, assembly GCA_935421215.2. Lineage (NCBI taxonomy): Eukaryota > Metazoa > Arthropoda > Insecta > Coleoptera > Scarabaeidae > Melolontha > Melolontha melolontha. The sequence goes on along the minus strand of OW285238.1, from coordinate 26,078,607 downwards.
AAAACAAGTATCGCTTAGAAATCAGCAAAAATCATGTTGGTCAGTGTTATCTATGCACTATGGCTTTCATGACAAAAAAAAACAATGAAGATGCTTTTCACTTGTCGGCATTTTTTGGGTCTTCTCGAGTTTGGATTGTACTACTAACTTGATTGTTGTTTATTTTCTGTATCGTAATCATACATCTGGTTCTCGTCGCTAGTAATTATTCTTGACAAAAAGTTTCATCTTCCGCAGCTAGTTGTGTAAGCAAAGCAAATGGCAATTCGTTCCTGCTTTCAGTCACAACTCAAAAATCTCGGAGCAAATGTCGTGAATCGTCCGACAACAATCTTCATGAATAGGAAAAAGTTGAACTTTTGCTATATTTTTTGATGTGGCAGACGTTGAGGCTCTCCTGGTTCGTTCGTCGTCATTAATGGAGTCTTAAAACTTGCAAATCACTAAAAAGCTTATGTTCGGCTCATTGTTTGTTCACCGAATGCTTGCTGAATCATTCCATATGTTTCAATAATCGCTTTTCTGAGATTAAAACAAAACTTAATGCACGCGTGTTGCTAATGCTTTTCATCCATTATAATGATCGTGGAAAGGCACAATTACCACTTTACCCAATCGCACATAGCCTAGCCAAAAACTGCGCCGATCACGTTGAAATTTGTCACATAACTTCCGTAAATAAATACCTTCCACCATTTATCCGCGCGGGCCGGTATTATTTTGGTTTCTAGTGTTACAGCGTCAGTCCCATAACATCTGGATTGCATCTCGTATAATCGGCCTAAATAAAAGTTTCTTCGGTCATTCTAAGCATTAAAATATAACGTTGTAGCTAAATCAAAGTCAAATAACATTTACGTAGAAGATAAGTAGGTACGTTCTTTTTATAAATAGTAATATATACAGCATTTTATTCGCAATAACCTTATTCAGTGAAATGCTTATAAGGATATTATGCATAAAATGATTTCCTGCGTAAGCAGGTGAACATATCTGTCGTGGGAATGTCTATTATATCACCTTTAATGTGATATGACGAACTGTTCACGAAACAACTATATTACGATATAAAATACATTAACTAATTATGGAGCTAATTAACCAACGCAAAAAATACATTCGATTGAATAAATTGAATATCTATTCCGAAGAATTTACCTAAAACAAAATTGAGTTTAAAGTAACTTATGTTCAAGGTGGCTAAAATAATAGACATTTAGAAGAATGTTCTTTATATAACATAAAGTTCTACTCAAGAACACATAGAATTTAAAATTTCTATTTTAAAGTAAAACATTTACTTTAAAATGGAATCTCTTGCATCGGACTAAAGGCATCTTCTCATCATTGTCAACACTTACCACTTAGGCTGTACAAGTTTTATTGCTAAACATAGTAATGATTGATATCAAATTAAAGAATATATACACTATAGTTTTTAATAGAATGACAAAAAAAGTGGAGCATTCACTACAACTGTGAATCGACGACCAACATCTAGAACATATTCCTATTGATCTTGGTGTAAAACTCTTAGTTTATACGAAGTCTAGAAAAAGCGACTAGGTGATAATACTGTTAACACTCCAGCATTTCACGCAAGTAAAAATTGGTTCGATAGATTTAGAGTTTGATGAAGCAGGTAATGTAGACGAAGGAGCTGCTTGTAAAACTTTTGCAAAATAGTTTAAAATGGATATTGTACATCAAAACAAATCTTTAACATTGAGGAGGTGGTATTTTGAAATAAGTTTCTTACAATGATATAGTAAAATCAAATTTAACCGTTACTGGTCAAAGAAATTTAGAAAGCAGAACTACTCATACATTGCTTCTTGGTGGAAGTTTAGAGCTTCAAAAGATAAAAATAGAAAAACACTGCCAGTTACTTGGAAATCTAACCCAAAAGCCTGTTCTTTTTCAAAACTGGTTTCCACACCAGTTTGGACTAACCATTTGGGAATATTTAAACCACATCAAGTCTAAGGCAATATTACTTTCAAACAATACGTCTGGGCATCCAAAATCTTTAATATATATGTCCGAAAACTAAGATAGAAAAAGTTGTGTCCACAATTGATAGAAAGTTTTCAAATAACATCATTTTAAGTTGTTGTCCTGATAGTGTTACCACTGAATTTAGTAAATTTATTACATCCTATTTCACATTCTTGACCAATGAATCGATAAAAATACAAGAAACAAACAGAATATTTAAAGGACCGTTTATTCCATGTTGTCTTTTATGTATTGGCAATTTACAGTAAAATAGTCGCCTTGTGAACGTTGTCTAGCCGCTGTCATGCACAGTGATGGGCGGCGTAGACTACATGTCGTAGACAATGTAATTGTCGACGTGTCGACAATGATTTCGACGTAGACAAATTTTTTCACATCTGCCCATGTAGACAATGTAATCAATAGCAAAATTAATTTTACACTTTTTTATTTAAATGAATCTTACACATTTTTAGATAATATAGATAAATTATAAAGTTATATATTTTATCTTACAGCATATCTTCTTCTTCGTCATCTTCAGTGAAATTATATTCACTATTTTCAGCCTTTTCGGCCTTTAAAGTAAAATAAATATGAATTAGCTTTTTGGAGTTTTCAAATGTCAACCTGTTTCTTAATAGTGTGTGAATGTGTCCCCAATTTGAAAAAAGTGGTTCAATCTGTGCGGATGATGCCGGTATTTTAAGCAGTTTAACTGCTAAAGCAGCTAAGTTGGGGCACTCCATTTTTGCCAGTCTCCAAAAAACTAAAGGTTTTTTGACATCTTTTTCGTGTAGAATTTGAAATATACCTTAAATTTAAAAAACATTACATTAATAAATATCATATATGAATAAACAAATTACATACCTGTTTTTGTATTAAATTTATCCCATTCTTCTAGTCCCTGGCTGTCAAGTTGTTGTAATAGGAATGAATTTATTATATTTTTATGTTTTGCAGAAAGCTTACTGATATTATATGCTGGGTGAAAATAAAATGCTGATAATGCATATACATTTAGAGCCATTTCCTGTCGAGTTTTCAATTGCTCATGAAGTTTTTCTGGCAATTTTAAGTCTAGCCAGAGATTTGTAGAATCTGCAATAGAAGTATCTGAATTTTGACACATATTGACTAATTCACAAACTGGATTGTGTGTTTCTAAATTTTGTCGAACCTCATTGACAAAATCTTCACTAAAAACTAATTCGATAACTTTGGATTTAATTTTCTTTTTTGTAGACGCAATAATTTGTTTCATGTGATCGACATTTTCCAAGAGGTTCTTGAAGGAATCCCGGTAAGAGCACCATCTTGTTTCGGCTGGAAGTTTGATTCGATGGCCTCCTTTCATAACTATTATTTTCTCAAAATCTGGTTGTTTAAATTCTTTTAGTACCAGTTTCACATTTTCGACCAACTTTTTATCCAATATATCTTTTGCGAGCAAGTTGCCCGTGTGGCTACTGCCTGTACTATGCCACATTGAGTGCTTCAGAAGAGCCCCCATTTTAATCATAGCGCTAGCATTATCAGAAACGATACCATACACATTCACATCATATTTTTTTTTGTCAATATCGGCAGATTTTGTAATTATTTCAGCAAGTTTATCACGAGTTTCAGACTCCATAGTCAAATCCCAGGCCTCAAGAAAAGCATTTGCACCATCTGTACTATGAAGCATTGTCACCACTATCTTAGAATTGCTTGCAGCATTTTTCCAACCGTCACATAACGTAACTGCTTCTTCTTTTACATGTCGTTTCGTTTTAATTATGCAATCATCATAACATTTATTTAAAAATGTTGTGCTTAGCTTCTTTCCTGGGAATCTTATCTAAATAAGCCGGTCGAATGGATTTAATAAAATCTTTGAATAAGGGAGATTCAACAATATTAAATGGTAGATTGCAGCCAAATATAAACCTAGACAAAGCTTCATTAATTTTTTTTTCTTCTTCTTCCTTTAAAATATCAAAATAACTGCAAATTGTTTTAGGGCGTTTAAAGGTTCCACTTGGTGTACTAGCAGATAAGTTTCTTTTAAAACTCCCGGAAGAGTTTGCTGTCGGTGTAGTAATATCAACAATAGCAATCGGGTTAGTTGTTGCATCCATTGGCGAGTGTTCCTTCCTCTGAAACCACATATGTATGCATAACCTCTAAGTCAGCGGTTTCTTGTTCGCACTAAAATAATAGAATATAAATAATAAATGAAATATGTACTTTATAATGCAAAAACTATACGTACTTGTTTACTATTGTCAGCAGTTCTTGATTCTTCAATACGTTTGACGGTTGACTGGGTCTCACTTTTAGCAATGCATATATTCCTAAAAAGCAAAAAAAAAATATTTTCAATGTTTTAATACAGCATAGAATAAACCTCACATATATGTTTATTTAAACAACAATTAGGTACTCACTACTTACTACTCACCTATGAGATTGTAACCTATTTGCAGCTGTGTTTTTTAAAGTGTTTGTACAAACAAGGCACTTGGCGGCATATCTTCCGCCCACTTTAATTAATTCAAATTCTAATTTTACAAAATTATTATTTCGTTTGCGTCCACTCATATTGTTATAACACAAAACCTAGCGCCAAAAATGACTATCCTCGCTTAGGAGCAGAACAAACATTAAAATATAACCTCACAATTTTTATTTACTTGAGATAGTCTACATTGTCTACATTGTCGACGTGTACATTTATTGTCTACGCATTGTCGACGCGTAGGTGTAATCTATTAAAGTCGACTCGTAAACGCCCATCCCTGGTCACGCACTGATGAGTTCGTAGTTGGACAAAACACGGTTCGACAGTTTGAATTTCTATCGCACTATAATAAATATGAACTTATAATTGTGTTCTGCACATACGATTTTTAATAAGACTCGTACATACAGCTGATCCTAAATTTATGCGACAAATTTTATCGCCTGATTCCTAGGTTTATTATGATTATATAAGTTCATATGAATGTATGTCTTAAACGGCTTAGTTTTAATGTTACGGGAAGTTTAATAGTAAATTAAAAGTTTATACAATAAAACGTATTAATACAAGAAAATTAACTTATAAAAAATTGTTGGAAATGACCGCCTTTAACTGTAATGCAAGCTGCTATCCTCCGTTGCATTGATTGGTAAGTGCGTTCAAGAATACCAGACGTATTTCGAATTGCTTCAAATGCTGCAACAAAAAACACGATTTCTCAGTGCATCAACATTTTCAATGGAAGTCGTATATACTAGTGATGTATCAAGTAATATCAAACAATTCCGGCCCATCCATTAACAGAGAATTGATGTTGATGCTTGCAATGTTACAACTGGGTTTTCTTCGGCCCATGTGTGATTATTATGAAAATTAATAACAGCATGTCTGGAGAAATGTCGTCTCGTCGATGTAGAATACCTGAGCCAAAAACTGAAAATTCAGTGCGATTTTCTGTTGTATCCATTGACAAAAAAAAATCCAATCTTTGCGGGTAATCTTCTGGAAAAATTGCTTATTCCCATTATATGTGATATGTATACAACAGTAAATTGTTTAATATCGTCCAAACTGTGGGCTGACTTATGTTTAATGCAGAGGCAACTATTCTGATGCTTGTACTAGGATGTTCCTCCATTCATTTAGCACCATTTGTTCCACTTGTGGAATTATAACTGTACGTGGGTGCCCGCTATAAGCCGAATGTATTCCAAAACTTCCCATTTCACTATGACTTTGGTGAAGATGGGCAAATATCGAATGACGCGGGATGACACGGTTCGGCTATCGTTCTTCATAAAGACGTGAAAGAAAGCTTTTACAATACTACAATAGTATTGAAATTACAAATACATATTTTGACACAAAACGAATGTCTTTGCAGAGATAGGTGTGATATTAAATCTTGTTAGTTATACTATAACAAATGAATCGTATTGTCGCAGCATTAGACACAATTCGAAACAGCCCCGGTATTCTTGAACGCACTTACCAATTAAAGCAACGGAGGATAGAACCGTGCATTGCAGTTGAAAGAAACAATTTTTATACATTAATTTGGCTGTATTAGTACGTTTTATTTATGAACTTTTAATTTACTATTAAAGATCCTGCAACTTTAAAACTAAACCGTTTAAGACCTACTTTCATATGAACTTTTATGATCATAATAATCCTAGGAGTCAGCCCATAAAATTTATCCCATATATTTAGAATCATCCTGTATACATAAAAAGCAATTATGTCAAGAATGCGAATTTACTTTCTGACTCTGTCTATAGCATATGTTAAAAAACATTTTTCTCAACCCTGAAACGTAAATAATTTTTTTTTTTTTTTTTTTTTTTAATCGGCATCATTCCATTGTATGATACACAGATTAATATCAGTACCTTTAAATAATGAAAACTTCTTTAAAGAATTAAATATCATTAAACAAATAGCGCAAAATAATGGATATAACCCAAATATAGTAGATACAATTTTAAGAAAAAAGAAATATAGGATAGCAATAGAAAATGTGTGCCCAATAATAAAAGATAAACCAAGCAATTATAAATTATTAACATACATAGGACCGATAAGTGAAAAAATAGGAAAAATTTTACGAAAAACAGATATAAATGTAGCTTATAAAACTAATAATTCTTTAGGGAATTCATAAAAAATAATAAATCCAAGACAAGCAAAAGTAATAAATCTGGAGTATACAAACCAACATGTAAAGAGTGCCCTAAAACATACATAGGCCAAACTGGTAGGAGCTTTGAGAAAAGAATACAGGAACATTTTAAAAGTTTTATTAACAAAAAGACAGATTCCAATTATGCAATTCATTTGTTGGAAAATAATCATAGTTTCAATAAAGATTTCGAAATTTTACAGTCACAACAAAAAGGATTAAAGTTAAATTTACTGGAATCCTTAGAAATAAATAAACTTAAATATGCAGATATATTGTTAAATGACCAATTAGACCTTCCCCACTTTTAAACTGGTTTCATTAAATATTAAAATAACAATGATTTTAGACAATATATCGGTAAGAGACGATTCTAATGTAGACAAGTGCAACCCATTGAAATAGTTTAGAAAAAAGCCATACATTTGTGAAGAGCGTGTTCAGTAGTAATATAAGATCCGAAGAAGCTACATCGTAGCGAAACATGTCATCTATTTATTAATATATAATAAAGTGTAATATATACTGGAAATTAGTATAAGTGTTTTACTTAAATCCCATTTACATACGTAAATAATTTTGTTGAAGACATCACTAATTGCCTTAAAATTATAACTGTATACAATATTACATTTGTTCTGCATTTGTCTCAATAAATATATATGATTTAATGATTAATATTCAGAATTCGATTTACACATTAATAATTTACATGGCGATGCCTATCCATCCGCTTCATGTAATATATTCTTTTCAGGTATTAAATATAAATTCATAGTGGTAATGTGGCCTCTAGTGCATCTGTGTCTTTTCACAATACTTTTCTCCCACATTGCATTCTCTTTCTGTTAATAAAACAAAACGCTAAGAGATCAATATCTTATTAATACAAAAATTTAATAGTTAATAAACATATTGATATAAGAAAATTTGTTACTAAGGTGTTATTTAATTCAAATTTTATTAGTTTATAATTGAAGCCCGCAACAGTTGCTGTAATTGATGTGTATAAGAATAGTATCTTTTTAGAAAGCTATTCATTATTATCTTTTATTACTTAATTAAAATCTAAATTACCTACCCAAATACGCATAAAAGAATTTCTCAAGTTTAGTTATTCGTTGGTATGCAGTGTTTATTTTATATTTGTTTCGTAAATATGAATAAATTTTAATATCCTACATGCGTATAACGTCTTTTGCGTTCATTTGAAATCTTAATTTTTTATTGTCTTGCAATACATTTTTATTTAAATTTTCAATATTATCATGCAGCCAACATCAATACATATACACATATTTTTGGCGTTCAGTGTTTAGATTTTCAAGCATTATACGGTTATTTAGTCTTGCACCATAACACTCTCATCGGTTTAAGAAAGCAATCATTTACTTTAATTCAATAACTCCTGTTCAGCATTTAAAACTTTAATTTGTTAGTTTACTTGTGCGCTGTGCGCATGTGCCGCTTCACCCGAAAGTGAGATTATTATTACCATAATGGCGTTAAGTTGAATTACTTGTATTTAAGTGTATCACTTGTTAATAAAACAGTTAATAAAATTTAAAGTAACAAAACTCGAGTGTGGTATTCTTTCAACGAAAACAATCTTAGAAAATACTGCAACAAGTCGTCGGATTTAACCGAAAAATCGAAGAAAAGAAAAGTACCAATTTACCGCCATAACAACGAACAACATAATTATGAGGTTAGTGTGCATCTTTCCTTTCCTATTCAATTTTAATATTAATGGCATTAACCAAGCAAATTAATTGCAACTTTGAATATTACACATTACGATTTTTACCTAAAAAATTATCTGGTAAAAAACAAATTGCTCATATTTACTTCAAGCATTATTTACACGTATAATATATTGAGATACTTTATCGAACAGCGTGACATATTAGGTTATAATTTAGAAAAATGTCATCAATTGAGGATTTAAAACGTGCTTCAACTAAAGGTAATCTAACAAAGTTTAAGACCTTTTTAGAGAGATTCAATAAGGAAAATGCCGATGTTTTCATACAATAATTGTATAAAATCATCGGCATTTTCCTTATTGAATCACTTTAACGTTAAACGTGATTTCAATTATTGGAATCACGTTTAACTCGTTTATCAAACATTTTAACAGAATTTGATAACATTCAATTACAAATTGAATTACTCGATATTAAAAATAAATTTACAGCTGAAAATGATTCGGAACGAGATGTTTTCGAATCAGAATTTTATACATTAGAATCGCGGGCAAAGGATTACTTGGCGGCACTTCTATACAAATACAGTAGTAGTGTAGTAGGAGTAGTGTCGGTCAGGGTGGTGCTCTCAGTTCATCGTCAGTGGGAATAGCAAGTAATATTAAATTACCGACTATTAATTTGCCATCATTTGACGGTTCGTATGACCAATGGTTGTATTTTAAGTAGATAGTGTAGATAAATACAGATGGAAAGACATGATATTATTATAGTATAAATATAAATAAATATGTAGTATAAATAATGTGATGATGAGAATCAAAGGTTCAAGACATATATAGTTTTCCGAAATAAATGTTTATTAAATACAACTGATTAAATAAAAAAAACACAACAGCGTTGTCTTTACAGTTTTATTTAATATTTACATAAGAAATTAAGCTTTGAAATGTACTAAAATAATTTATGCAAGGGATACAGGGTGTTACAGAATTCGCGTACTGACGTTAATCGTCAAAAACTGAAACGAATGTTCCTTTACCATTTTTTTATCTGACTGATACTGTCTAAACTTTAGAAAATTAAAAAATGAAAAATTAATCATGTAAACTTTTTTAATATTACACAACTAAAAGCGTACAACACGACACACTTTATAAAATTTGTTCGAATTGTCTTCCGGCAGTAGATATACATGCTTCAACACGCCTCTTTCTTACAGGATAGCGTCACGCACTTTCCCACATGTTGTTGCGTATTTTCCGTCGATGGATGACCAGAGCGTTCATCATCATCAGCTAAGACACAACCATTTTTAAAACAATTGTATCACCCATAAGTTTGCGTCTGGCTTAAAGCATTCTCGCCAGACGCACTTGACAAAGGCACTTTACTCTTTCACCAGACATCGTAGTGTCGCAGAAGAACTCAAACACAAAAACTAGGTTAAAACTTAGTATAGACATAGCTCAGCGCTACTGTCTATTTTTAAACTAAGAGGAGTAAATGGAAAAGCCACATTTACACTGTAAAAGTTACCAAATCAATGACATTCTGAATGTTTTTTTAAATTTTCGTATTTTATTAGTTTTTCTTTATTCATTGAGCTCAAAGGCAACATTTAATTTAGCGTTATTTCCCGCTTAATTTTGAATATAAACTCTACATCAATAAAGTCACAACGTAATTAAACATTTATTAAAAATTATTTACATTAAACACAATAATAACATAAACAAAGGATTTAAAGAAATCAAAGGCTCCGTTAACTACTTGTTACTTGCAAAAATTAAACAAAATAATCTATTCTAAATCTGAACTGTCTGAGAAAGTATCACTGTCACTATCAGCACCAACAGAAATAATAAACGGTTCGATTAGATCATCTACGATGCCATCAAGTGTGGCCATTTTTATTTCTTCCTTAATTATATGCTCAACACAACTTTTCCAATTAACATTTTGAACATTTTCGATAGCTTGCAATAACAGCCCCCTCACTTCTGTCAATTTAAATGTGATGTTCTTCGATGCTACTTCATTCTTTATTTTTGCCCATATCAACTCTATTGGATTGAGTTCACAATGGTACGGTGGCAACCTTAATAGAACTTTATTATTACGTTTTGCCATTTCATCAATCACATACAAATTATATTGTTCTTTCCATAGGGTTTAGATGCAGTAACTGTACCAGTCTCATTATACTCTTTTATGGTGCGATATACTGTCGATTGTGCAATGCCTAAAAGCAGAACATTATCAAATTGGTTACATTATTCAATCCATGAAAACTTACCCACGGTGTTACTAATTTTAGAAACAATAACAGTTATTTTAAGATTCGGTTTATCAGTTCGCAGCTGTTTATACATATTTAAAACACATTGCTTTTCAGCAACAGATAAATGCCTTATATCTAAACGTTTGCGTTTTTTCGGAGGTGAAAATGATGCTGAACTTGTTGCAACAGTATCCATATTTATATGAATATTAAATAATTATCGATAACTACAGAAGGGTATCCTAAAGGTTTCGCAAATTCTAAAAAGAACGGATTTATTTACGTTAATACAACTATACAACTGAATAGAACAACGGGAACACAACAGAAAACGAAATTTGACAAGCGTTTGACATCGATAGGTCAACACGCAATTTTTGCATAACGTAATCCTACCTCTGAAGCAACCAATTACGCATAGTAATTTTGGCGCGATTAATTTAAAACGTTCCTCTTAGTTTAAAAATAAACCATAGATAGTGTAAGCTACGTTGACGCTATCTGGCGCTATCGACCTGTACTACCAGCCCCTCGCGTGCCTCATTCAAATTCCGGGAAGTTTTGGACAGCACCTCGTATGCTAGACTTTGGAATAGCGTGCATTCCTATTTTCTGAATAAGATGTATCTATTTGTAAATTTCTTTATGTTTTAAAATACATCTTTACTTAGACAGAAAATTTCTATATGACGAAGAAGTATTCATTAGGAAATTCGAAGATAATTACGTTACTCTTCAGAAGATATTCTTCTATTGTAAATCTAAACAACTTATGTGTACGTTACAAAGTAGATTAATTAAAATTTACATTAAGGTAAACGCACACATATAACGTACAGATTTTCGTTGTGTGCTACCTGAAAAGAAAATTGTCCAGATTCGTGAATTATACTTTGTATAAATTACAACTAATTTAATATTCATTAATGTATTCGTAGTCAGAAATGTGTTTCATTTCGTAAAATACATATAATTTCACATTTTACCAAACAGACTGGTAACGTGCGAATGGGTAAAAGCGTCCAACTAAAACGTATGCCGAAAATCTAGATAAAACAAAACAACTTTCGAAATAAATACTTTTCAAAATTAAATATTGCAACATATAAATGCTTTTCATATAATGAGAATTTAATTTAATATAATTTGGTTTTGTCCAGGAAATTAATAAACCGCAAATAACGTCACATGGTCTAAAAATGAAATACTAGTAATGTGAATAATAGTGGTAATAATAAACTATATTGTTTAAAATTGTTAACAAACGTAGTTAATAGGTTACGTGTAAAGCAAAGGTAAAGCCAAAAAAAAGATGGAGGGAGGCAGTGCTAGAAAATGTGAGAGAAATAGTGGAAGTAATGTGAAGTGTAAACATTGCTGTCTTCAATTACGACGCTAATTATTCGAAATTTTATTTGAAAAAATTTCGTCCTAGGTGAGACTTGAACCCACGTCCACGGTTTACCGGACCATCGCTCTACCAACTGAGCTACGAGGACTTGGTTTCAAGTTTATATATATATATATATATACTATATATATATATATATATATATATTATATATATATATACTATATATATAGTCTGTGGTTTTTGTGACTGTAGTTCTGTATTAGTAAATGGTAGTGAGAATCGCAGTCAAAAGGCAGAATTAAAGTAAACTTTTTTATTTATTCCAAGGTTTTCGGTGAATTTGTCACCTTTATCAGGGAAAAAAGTTTAAGTTCAATAAAAACAGCATGGATATAAACAGAATATGTCGGCAAAACAGACAGAGGTCATGGCCGGTCGGAGCAAGAAAAAAAAATTACCCGCATAATGTCTTGTGTCTCAGCAATCAAACACTGAACCCTTCTTTTAATTATTTCAAACAACAAAGTGAACGAAGTAAAATTTGAACGCCACAACAAATTAAAAACGTCCGGGACGCACACCGGGTAGGTGGTTACACGACGGAGGGCCGGACACGAGAATCCGTGTCCGGATGAGAGTGCCTTGAAAAAAGTTATTAAGCGTATAACGCTTAACGCTTAATAACTTTTTTCAATGCACTCTCGCCCTAGAAACCAAAAACGCAATGAACGTATGTAATCATAAATTTATATATTGGCTTACGTTAGAAGTCATTAACATAAGTCCCCCCAAGCAAAAGATGATTTGCATCCACATGTTGCTCATCTGTTAGGACAAAGAGGATATAGTCTACATGGGTTGCTTCCGAGGAAGTCACCATTACTGTTGGAATTTACTGTCAATAACTCTGTGGCTTTAAGGTCGTAGTTCAAGAAAAAAGACATAATCATATCATTTAGCAACACGATGACGCTCGCCTTCATGCCAACATTACAAAAACGGCTATTCAAGAACCCACTTGGGAGGTTATTTCACATTCACCTTCTTCTCCCGATCTTGCCGCATCAGATTTCTATCTCTGTCGTTCTCCATCAAACAACCTTCCAGAAAATAATTACAATGTGCCGCTTCAAAATTGGTTTGATGATTTCCTCACTTCTAAGCCACCGGATTTCTTAGACGTAGATGTGAAAAATTGTCCTGTCAGAAGGAGAATATATTCTTGATTAGTTTATGCATTTTGTTTATAAAAAAAATAATAAATTTTGTGGTCATTGAAGACACTCCGAAATTTTACATCAATCGGATCGCTTTTACAGTTAGTGCATGATATAATGTACATCGAAAATAATTTCTTACCTGGATAGATTTCAAATAAATGCTTTAACATCTCAATTTTATTTTTCAAAGGGGAACCTTTTTTATAGTTTTTATGATTTAGTTTATGACGTTTCAGAACAGTGACGTTATCGATTTTTTTAGAAATTATAACCCATTGTTTTTGTAAAGAAATTTGAGACAGTATATTTTAAAATAATTACCTTTGTAAAACAAACTTGACGTATTAACGCATTTATTTGAAATATACCCAGGTAAGAAATTATTCTCGATGTGCATTGCATTAGAGACTTGCTGTATATAAGGTATAATTTGTGAAAAACTAATTATTTATAAGTAAAAACTGGACTAAACGGTATAAAAAACAGAAAAGGCATAAAATTTTGACCAAAAACATCATTAAAAAAGCATATTTTTTAATGAGGCATAAAATTCCAAGAAAGACTTAAAAATTAGATAAATGACACAAAAGTTACTATATCTAACTATTAATATTTTATTTTCACATTTACAGGTCTGAACAAATTTATTTAAATTTTTGTGGTGTGCATCTAATTTTTATGTTTTTTTTTGGAATTTTATGCGTTTTAAATTACCTTTTTCCGTTTTTTGGTGCCTTTTAATCCGGCTTTTACTAATGAGAATGGATTGTTTAGAAATAATAAACCATAACGATTTTTATATTACCTAGTATTGATTTCAAATAAACTTTATACGATACCATGTCATTTTTAGGACTGTCTATATATGTATTCTTTGTGTGCTATTTTATATATTCAGTTCAGATTATCCGAGATGCAGCCGATTCCTTCCGTTGCACTCATCTGAACACTCATGCATAGCCGATTGCTCCATGTTTATGATTATAGTTGACAAAGCGTCAAAACTTTCAAACATGATTTGTTGTTTGTATGCTCCAAGTTTGCTTAGTTACAGAAACTAAATAATATGTATGTTTTATAACGTAACTTATTGTATATAATAAATTTTTGCGTTTAATTATTAAAACATCGAATAGATTTAGTTAAACAGCATATTTTCCATCACACATTTTAGTAACGAATATTGTGTTAGTCAACATAGACAAATTTTTAGATTAACTAACTTAATATTAAACTTTCCTGCGACTACATCAGCCTGTTCTCTATTTTTGAATCAATAAATATTCAAACATTATTTATTAGGTTCTTAAAAATTGACATTCTTGGCATTACTTCTAATTCCTAAGAAAATAAATTAATTATTTTCTTATTTTTTTTTTCTGTCATTCAAATTTATAATATATTAAAGTTTGCAGAATATTCTTTAAATCGTAACTTATATGTTATTTATGAAATTCCATATAACGACTGCGAAAGCGTTTACATCAGCCAAACAACGTATCTACAAGAACGTTTAAATGGACACAAATTATCGAGCAATTGACAGCCCTTAAAAACATATCAAACAAACAAAACACACTTTCAATTACGAAAAAAACGCAAAAATTACATCTGAAAAAAGCAACAAAACAAGAAATATATTAGAAAGCATCCACATACAAAAACCACAAACTCCATAAATGACAGCACAGATTTAAATACCCTGTCAGCAGTATGCCTGCCCATTATATAAACGCCGCCCGTATAATGACAATATAAACATTACAAAAATAAAATAAAAAACACATGTCCGAGAACAGTTAAACCAACCAGTATAGTGTTGACACAGCCAAGATTTCTTCCAGACGTTAAAATAAATACATGTCCGAAAACGGTCTACCTGCCAATACAAAAGTTTAGTTTTACTTAGAAATGCGTAACAAAAACATCACAATATTTTGACACCACAAAAATTTAATGTATATAGATTTATTATAATATTGTTGTATTACCATTTATTATTAAAACGGTAAAAACAGATACAAATGTGCTGCTACTAAACCAACCCGTAATGTAAGAACGCCAGCCCACAATATATTAAAGTTGCCAGGAAATAAAAACGCTTTACAAACAATTGAAGCGCTGAAAGCATGGCAGCAAATTTTCTCACAAGATGTACTAGATATCATTGTGTATTATACAAATTTAAAAATTCAAGAATTTCGTAAAAGGGCAGACAGTCAGAATCGCACAGAATACAGAGACACAAACGTTGTTGAAATTAATGGCTTCCTGGGACTTTTGTTATTACCGCTGCTTTTAAGTCTAATAATGAGGCCATTGAATCAATCTTTTCAACAGATGGGACTGACTGAGAAATTTTTCGGCTGGTAATATCAGCAAAAAGGTTCGCTGTCTTAATGATCCTGCTTCTGCGATCTCACATATCCTTAATAAATTTAACAAAAATTAACAAGCAACTTACTGTTTGGGAGCCAATACAACTGTTGATGAAACGCTGATCGGCTTTAGAGGCAGGTGCAAATTTAAAATGTATCTACCAAGCAAACCCGTAAAATATGGTTTGAAAGTCCAATGCTTAGTTGATGCTCGCACCCATTATATATACAATACGTATATTTATTGCGGTAAAGGCACTGATACCATAAAAGATGTCACCTACGATGAAAAAGGATTTTCTATACCAACGCAAGCTGTTATTCGTCTTTCTAAGCCAATATTTGGAAGCAATAGGAATATTACTGTTGATAATTGGTACTCTTCAATAGAGCTAACAGACTATCTTTTCAAAAATAAACTTACTTACGTTGGAACTTAAAAAAAACAAACGTGAAATACCCCAACAATTTCTACCCTCTAAATTAAGACAGGTGGGATCAACAATCTATGGTTTCACAAGAAACAAAACATTAATTTCCAGAGTATCAAAGAAAAATAAATGTGTTGTGGTTATTTCGTCGATGCATCACTCCAATAAGGATGATAACGGCTTGCCAGAAATTATGCATTCTATAATAATACTAAATCTGGAGTTGATGCTGTAGATGAAAAGCAACTAAGTATTCCTGTAGCAGAAGAACGCGACGATGGCCTATGGCTACATTTTACAGGATCGTAGATATGTGTTCAGTAAATCCATATACGAGTATCATCCACCAATCTTGTGCCAATGCACATAAAGTAGATAGACTCGATTTTCTTAAATTATTGGCCAAACAATTGTACCAAGAGAGGTAAAAGCCAGTATTTTCAGAATTTTGAAAATGACACATGAGGCACCAAATGATGCTCAAGACGTTTTGCCTAGAAACCAGAGGAAGTACTGTTCTGTCTGCGATCCAAAATTAAAAAGAAAAACCGGTTATTTATGTGTTGAACGCAAGCAACCAATTTATATGCAATGTTCTAAAAAATTGCGTGTTTCATGCATTCAAAACCTGGAAGAGTCCTAAGTATTGCTTTTGTCTATGCGGTTTTAGGCCGTTGTCAATTTTTTGTTATTTTAATTTAGAAATTTATGTCTTATTTTATGTCTTTGATTATTTATACAAGAAAAACTATTTTACATTAAAATTACAATAAAAACACGGTATTTTTATATTGGAGTCCCAGGGACTCCGCAGCTCATTGAGTGTTAAAATTTCCGGCCGCGCCGGTTAGGGTTAAGCCGGTTAGGGTGAAACCGGCCCTAATACATTATTATAAATAATTCGATATTGGCAAGAATAAAGGCACTTTATTTTCGCTCCAAAGTAATATTTTCAGATAAACTTATAACTTCTAATACATTGTATTTTACGTTTAAGACAATGTAGAACTTATCATTAAGAATCACTCATTCGCAAAACTAAAAATAACTAAGTTTTCTATTTCATGATTTGTTGTACTTTTGATATTTGGATGCGCACCTGTATAATAAAGTTTCTTATATCCAAAAAAAAAGAAAATTGTCAGGATTATTTCTCGAAATAATAATAAAGCTCCTCTATCAAAATATTTAGAACGTCAACAGTTAATAATTAAGGAAACTAATTACTAACTTAATAAATTTGTAATATTTATATGGCAGAAACTTAACGTAGCCGGGCCTTCAGATAAATTACAAAGTCAAAAGCGTTTGTCAGTCGACATCGTTAATCCAAGGTAACAAGAAATAAATTACGTCAGCCTCTTTAACTGGAGTTAATAATCCAAGCAATATTTTCATTAAAATTTCATTAAAGGGAGATCTTGACACAATAGTGTTTATTATAAAGCGAAATTTCCACTATGTCACTGTAACACTGTTCGCTAAACTACAAAATGTGTCATCCGTAAGTTGTACCGATCTCTAAGCTTAGAGTCCTATTTCTTGTTAGATTTTCAGCGATATTAGATTCCCTTTTATGACAAGAATTACTCTGCCATGTAAATTATATATATATATATATATATATATATATATATATATATATATATATATATATACAGGGTGTTAAAGTTTTAACGAAAAGATATAAATTCAGCTATAATTCAGAATTTAAAAAAAATTCTTCCTTGGGAACTTCATTTAACATTTTAAATTTTTCCTAGCATAATTTTTGATAGTAATCCCAAAAGAAAAATCTGACTAGTGAGGTATATAGTAAATGAAACCAAATATTTTGTTTGGAAAAAATGTTACACCTCTGATTCTTCTCTAAGTCCCATCCAATTTTAGAACCAACGGCATATTCCCTAAAAATAATGTTCTTGTTCAATTTCTGTAGAGTTCACCATTTTCAAAATACTTACGACTGAAATTATAGGTGAGTCCGAGAAGCATAGGATATCTGAGAATGACTGCATAGCTAATAATATAAGTTTGATTTTGTTAATAATTCCGCAGGAATAATATGTGTTTTTGTTTGTAAGCCTTACGTCAAATAAAATTAACAATAATGTACAAGTAATTTTCTTCAGCTTGAATAATAGTATATTATTCAACAAACATGTAATTATTATTCGCCAAGGTAAAGTTTGCATAAAGAGTGAAGCGAGTGGCGCAAATCACGCGTATGAATAATAGCCATTATATGCGAGTAGACTACGATACTCTGTCCACGACTGTTAAGTATTTATGAAAATATTAAAAAATATAATATTAAAAATTTAACCTTTCAATTTAAGTAATTAATTTGACTTTTAGTTGCTGGCTTACTAACGAAATGGGTAAAACTGCTAGTCGGAAGAATTTCCATGATGGTTGTCACATTGAAGTTTGACAGACCAGTGAATTATGCTCTCATTATTCACTAGTGATTAATAGATATCATAATACGTAAGCAAACACATGTATTAGGAATATTCTATACAATAGTCGTGGAAAAAGAATATTATTAGTTATTTAGTCATTTTGTAATATGTGTTTTTCGGACTCACATATAATTTCAATCGGTATTAATTGGATAACGGTGTACACAGCAAGCAAAAATAGAACAAATTTTTTTTTCGGGAATATGCCATAGCTTCTAAAATTGGGTAGAATTTTGAAAAATCAGTGGTGTCACACGAAATATTTGTTTAGTTTACTATGTACGCCACTGGTCGGCTTTTCTTTGGAAGTTACTACCAAAAAGTAAGCCAGGAAAAATAAAAAATATTAAGTAAAGTTCGCAAAAAAATATGTTTTCAATTCTGAGATTTAGGTGCATTTATATTTTTTTGGTAAAACTTTAACACCCTGCACTTCAGTCGACAAACGTGAAAATATTAGAGACAAACTCATATTAATTTAGCACGAGGAATCTGCATACAAATGATTTTAAAGCATAAATGTGACACTTGTATATATATATATATATATATATATATATATATATATATATATATATATATTGTTATATTTCAGAATTGCCCCACTAAGTTGGGCTGACAAATGTTATATTACCCGTGTGGGCTATATATATAAATAAATGTGAAATGAATGTTAGTTATAAATGCCCCAAAACGTTGGGCTCTAAATGTTATATTGCAGAAAATGAATGATTATGTTATTCGATGTATATAAAAATTCATTCAAATCGGGCCCATTCAATACTTATCTGTTTTTTATTATCGGCTAGCTTCTTTTTTTTCTTCAGGGTTAAGGTAGGTTCACTTCTCTCCACTTTGAATTGATTTACGTAGCTTATTTAATTGGAAATGGAACAATATCTCAAGTATTTTAAAAGAAAAAACCAAAGTAAAATATTGACAATTAACTTTATTTATAATAAAACATCTAGAAAAGTTTGAGAATTTAAATTTACAGTTTCGTGACACACATATAACGTAAGGGAGACACACTCAGCGG
This sequence comes from Melolontha melolontha, assembly GCA_935421215.2. Lineage (NCBI taxonomy): Eukaryota > Metazoa > Arthropoda > Insecta > Coleoptera > Scarabaeidae > Melolontha > Melolontha melolontha. The sequence goes on along the minus strand of OW285238.1, from coordinate 26,059,041 downwards.
TTGGTATTCTTACAGTACAAACAATATGGTGTAAGACAAGTGCAAATAATTGTTGCTTTATTAAAATTGTTTATAAAAGTGAAATAGAATCAAGTTTTAAAATTAAAAGTAGTGGATGCTAATATTTAAATAAGTTGAATCAAAATTACAGTGGTAGAATATCGGTGAAAGCAATGTAAATAATTATTTATGGAATAAACAAAGAAAAGTTCTAGAATTGTTCATGAGCAAGTAAAAATGGCGCGTATAATATTGGTAAAATTAGCAAAAACCTGAATCTTCGGATATAACCTCTGTTTGATTCCTGCGCCTGTGTTCTGGAGAAGTCTTCACAGCGGGAAACTGGAGAATATTTCTGCTACTGTCCCTCGGGATGACTTGAACTTTTTTAAAATCTCCAAGTCCGACGGCGGCTTGAGCGGATGGCCGGTCTCGAGCGTTCCAAGATGTTGTTCGATGTACGGTGAAACTTTTAGGCGGGTAGTTTTCGTATCGAAAACTTTAAAAATTCGTAACTCTTGAACTGTTTGGTCGGAAGGTGTTAAATTTGGTCTACAGGTAGTTCGTAGGTAGGTGTAACGTTTGGTAGACTTAAAAATCTCGAGCACTTAATAATTTCGCCAATTTATTTTAATTACTTCGGAGCACAAAAAAACGTGACCTCTCGCTGCAACTACTAATTACCGACACCAATTTTTTCACTTGTTTCTAATTGCATAACTTGCCGCAAATCGCTCCATTCTTTACTTGCATTATCTTTTTGAACATTATTAAATTAGACATTTTTACAGTGTAAAACAGTTAAAAAAATTACAATTTGATTTATAAAATAACTTTTGTTAGGTAACATATGTTGATGTGTTTCCAATCACTCTGTCAATATCGGTTTCTTTTCGGGTTATTGCACCGTTAAAATTGTGGGCGGGGCTTAATTGTTCAAATACATTTGAATATAAATACGTTAAATTTGTTTGAATAAAAACGCGTTAAATATTAATTTGAAATAAAAATGAATATAAACATTACAATAAGAAAATAGAAAAATAAGTTAATTATTTCAAGGCAAATTTGTCGTCAAAATAAAGTATTTATACTTTGAATCAATCTTTCCCCTTCTTGGTATTAAAGTACATAGTAGATATAAACATTACGGTTACATGTATTCTTTATTTCTTTCAGAGATAAAACCCTTCTTGTAATGCCTCAATATATATATAGGCTGTCACCCAAAAAGCGCCCCAAGCTGTAACTCTGTTATTTATACTTCGATTTTCATGAGGTAGGTATAGCAAACGCCAATTAAGTTGGCGCGAAAAGGGGTAAGTTCGCGCAGGATTAGAAGTAGTGGGGAGATTTGTATTTGGTTTTACATCAAATGTCAGATAATTCTAACCTCTGAGCGTGTATGATCCCCTAGCAAATACATTACAAAATATGTTTTGTCAAACGTCAATGACAAATGTATTCTGACAATTACTTGAGTAGGGGGGTGGATGTTTTTAAAAACGGTTTCTGCGCACCCCCTCCTCGCGCCAAGTTAATTGGCGTTTGCTATACCAAATGAAATGTTTTTATGAGTACTATGTTTGAGGCTACATTTACCTTTTTCCAGCGCCATCTTCAATACCTAGCGATTGTCAATTTTTTTTTTCAAATTGCACGGTATATATTTTGTTACATAATTGAATAGAAATTTTTTTCCTGAATCCATTGATGTGCAATACATCAATTTTAATTAAATTTAGAAGAAAACAATAATTAAACACTGTCCGTATATAGTCTTAGTCACTTGTGTTATACCGTAGTGTGCGATTGAAAAATAATGCATTACGCATATGTAACTCAAATGTTAGCAAAATCGAGTGAGCCGTTTTATATTTATAATAAAAAATTACTTCAAAAGTGTAACTTCCGCGCCGTTTAGTGTCCAAACTAAGCAACTTTATACTAAGGTAAGTTGTCTTAAATCGGGTTATTTTGCTGTAAGGAATATGTAGCAGGTTTTTGTAAGTACCTTTTACGGACACCTTGTTTACTATCTTCTCTATTCGCTATTACATTGTTCATTTCCAGTTCTTTTGCGTTTTTTTTTTCTAAAAATAATTTGTCATCCAGTTGATAATAATATTGTCACGCGCGTAGGTGGATTTCTATTAATTTTCACGCTGCCCTTGACTTACTTGTGGTGATGCAGGTGTCCACGTTATTATGAAATTTCCCATAGCATATACTTTATCCTGTATATTGTTTCCTTGATGTTTCAATTCATTTTTGTATATTATTTCCTGTGTTTTATGTCGCTGAAATGAAAAAAAAAAAATTAAAAATATTAACTGAATAGTATTTATATATACTTGCTAGTTTTTATACCTCTAAATGTAAATCAATTAATTACGGTGTCTTCCTATACACGAAAAAAACTATTTTTAGACATAAAAAATAACTGTCAGTGTGCCTCATTAATTCGATATTATGATATGCGCGAAAACAAGGAAATGTCAAAGATCAAAGACGTTTTCGCAAGTTTATATATACATATATACACACCTACACATATGTACATTTCTATTTTTAATTAGAAGTGGGAATAAATTGTCGATTGTCCTGTTTAGACAATTACTTATAATTTTATTTTAGTTATAATTACGTCAATATTAAGCAATGTACTTCTCGAAAACGAAACAGTGTCAAAATAAACTTCCTCCACAATTGATTCGTGGGAAATGTTTTTTAAATATAGCCTTGATTTTTTGCCGTTTTGTGAATAATTTTATGTTTGTCTGACGCGAGCAGCACAAGTGCTAGTCGATTGTTTACATTTTTTATGCTATCTATAAAATTTTGATTAATTGCCAACGTATTTGTGGAGCAGACTTCTTAAATTATTAAAGTGCTTCTGGCGTAGTGGACGAAATTAAACTTACTCGGTTTGATGACGCAAATAAATAAGCATATACGAAAATAGCTTAAATAGAAACATTAAATTCGGAATAGGAGTAGACAATGAATAAAAATCTCATCTAAATGTATGTGTGTATTATATGTACATACATTAAGAGATCTATGCATAAACATTAAAAATTTAATTAACAAATAATGTATATGCAAAACAGGCTAATATACAAAATTAAAAAGAATAAAATTTTCAACAGAAACACAAATAAATAATAACAAATTTATTAGACGATTAATGAATTAACATATTGTTACAAGCACGCTGGTTAGGTTGTCACGGCGTGCTAACAATAAACGAAATTATTTAAAATAATTAATGGTGGTATTGGTGATGCATCAATGGTTCAGGACATGTGTAATGTACTGAAATAAATATATTACAAATTATTAACTAAAAGAAACACAACAACGTTGTTATTAATGTATTTATTTAATATTTACATAAGAAACTGAGATTTAAAATGTATTAAGATGATCAAATAAAAGTAGGAACATATACAAATACCGTATCAATAATTTAAAATTAGCCCGCAAACACTACCCTGAAAAGGAATTTAAATTATGTCGTAAATTAAACGGGAATTAAATGTGATTAACACTAAATAAGCTCTGCATCGAACAATATAGAGTTACCTGTGGAAGCGTATGTTGATCGGCCACGTGGTTCGTGGCAGATACTTTGGCTAGTAAGAAGAGCGATGTTTGGCAGGAGGATGAAAAAAAAAATTAGTTAAGTTAATATGAATGTAAAATAATATAATTTCTGTATTGAACAATACAGAGGTATAGCAAGAGCCAAATAAGAAGGTGAGCGGAGGGAGTAACTCCGCGTAGCATTAGAAATAGAGGGAAACTTTGTATTTGGTTTTACATAAAGTTGCAAGGTAAGTGGCGTGCGCGTTTTTAAAAACGACTACGGCGCATCTCCACCGCTCGCCATCTTATTTGACGCTTATCATACTTTAGAAACGTGAATACGTGAGTAGGTGCTTCATGACGTGTTGGTACTTGACCAGTACGAGTTAGCTATTGCGAAGAAACGATGGTTACAGCGTTGCAGCTGGACTAAGAAGAAGGATGAGCTTGGTGTAAGAAAGAAAAGGTTTTGTTTTATGGCCCAAGGTGGAGAGGGATCGAAGTTGTCGATGTCTTAAATTAAGAACTAATTAAAAGTTCAAGCTAAAAAGTTGTGATATCGATAAAACTAAGATCATCAAAATATTCTTTGTGAGACAAGCTTTCAAATGATATGCGATATGACATGATTATGAAGAATACATTAATAATAGGTAATAATAAGTAATTAAATTAAATAACTTAGATTTAAAAATGTAATGCAGAAATTCGAAAAGAACGTTGAATGTGAATTGACCGTTCAAAGGTAGATTTCTTGGAAGGGTCAACTGACCAGAATGATTACAAACGAAAGGATGCAAGTGCGAAATATGCACAGAAAATGTCTATGTTGGATTATTATTTTAAATTCGACATATATTTGAAGAAATATAATTTAAAATTAAATTAAAACATTCTTATACTTACGAAGTGTATTAATACCGCGATATCATAAAGTTTCTGGGTCAACGGTGGCCATGGGGTGAAAAACGTCTGTCCTAATTTATATCATCCTTTTGAGAAAAATCTGATAAAATTTACAGGTTATGTGTCATTCTGATATTAAGATTAATATATTGACAAATTTTAACGTCAGCATGACACTTAACCTGAAAATTTTATCAGATTTTTCTCAAAAGGATGATATAAATTAAGACAGACGTTTTTCACCCCATGGCCACCGTTGACCCAGAAACTTTATGATATCGCGGTATCAAGATCTATTTCCGAATAAATAAAATTTTTTCTATCATAAAGGTTACTAATAGAAAATAGTGAGCTGTTGCCAGACTGCCAATTCAAATTCAGACAAAAACACTCAGCTATAAATCAAGTACATTGCATTACTGATATAATTGAATGTGCTGTTAGAGAAAAGCAAGTCAAGCCTCAGGTCTTCGATAAAGTATGACACAAAGGTTTGATACATAATTTAAATAAAATGCTTCCAAATGAATTTTTCTGACAGACTTTTCAGGATAAAACAAGAAAATATATAAATATTTTGAAAGAGATAAAAGTAGGTATGCCACGGGGCAGAGTTCTTCGCCCTATACGAGCGATGCCTTTTATATTTCTAGAATAGAGAACAGACACTATAACTAATCATTCTACATGGTTTTATTGTTTTTCAAAATTTTCGCCATTAAGATCAATACACTTTTGCATGCGCGTGAACCAATTTTCCAAGCACTTTTTCCACTCCGATTTAGGCACCTCCAAAACATCCATTGGGAAAGCATCGACCGCTTCTTCAGGCGTCGAAAAGCATTAATGTCGTAATTTATTTTTGATTTGCGGGAATAGAAAGAAAGAAGTCATTTGGTGCCAAATCAGAGCTGTGCGGATGACCCATCAATTCCACTTTTTCAGCTGTCAGAAACTCTCTTGTTTGAGCCGATGTGCGAGAGCTCGTACTATCCTGGTGGAGAAGGATCCGTCTTCGGCGGTTGCTTTCCCTTATTTTTCCAAATACAGTATAGTCTCGATATAGTGAACATACCATATAGAAAACTATCCACTGCAATGAACACAGACATAAATACAATAACCTCTGAATAGTGAACAAATTTTGCTTCGCTAGAATGAATTGCACAAGCACGCCAAAACGTGATGATATGCGTACATAATGTGTTTAATTCACAGTTAAGCTTTAGCAGTGATTATGAAATGGAGCTTGTAAGTAAATATTTTCGTAAAAGTAAGAGAATTTTCTTGAAAATTACATAGGCGTTGTTTGTACTTTATACTCATAGTTATGCAGTTATGTAAGAAATGTGGAGTTGCTAAATCGACAATCACTTAAATATAAAACAAAAAAGATAAGATTTTGATAACCATTGATAGTACGTTTACTGGACCTGGAAAAAGAAAAACGCCAAAAATATTAGTTTATCCAAAAATTGAAAAGGCTCTATATAAGTGATTTTGATGAAGCAATGGAAACGACACAGTCCAATTAATGAAGAGAAGCCAAAGATTCTACATGCAAAATAATACCGAGGTTCTTTACAGACGAGCAATGGCTGGCTACAAAAATTTAAAAAACGCTATGGCATCAGATTTATAATAATTGTTAGGTAGAAACTGTCGTCACAACCATAACTAATAGCCCCTTTTGAAAAAAAATTATTAGAAAAAATAGCAGAATAGCAACTTAGTTAAGAATAAATATACAATGCGGATTAATCAAGTTTATACTGGAAGCTGCGGAGAATGAGCAAAATGAAGAAATAACTGAAATTGAAGAAAAAGACAGCCATGTCGACAGAGACCAAGTTGTGACATAGAAGTTGATTTCCACTGGTGAAGCATTAAAATCTTTGAATAATGTTATTCAGTGTGCCGAAGAAATCTCGAATGAACTAGAATATTCTAGAGTAATTATTCTTCACGACCTGAGACCTAAGTTGGTTATAAAACTATGTAGTAACGCAACAAACCCAACTAATAGATTCTTTTTAACCTACTGACTAATTTTATTTTGCGTCTTTTCATTTCTATGTCATTGTACATACTGCATACATGTGTATAGCAAGCGCCAATTAAGTTGGCGCGAGGAGGGGTGCGCAAAAAACGTTTTTAAAAACATCCACCCCCACTACTCAAGTAATTGTCAGAATACATTTGTCATTGACGTTTGACGGAACATAATTTCTTTGCTAGGGGATCATAATGTGATACACACTCAGAGGTTAGAATTATCTGACATTTGATGTAAAACCAAATACAAATCTCCCCACTACTTCTAATCCTGCGCGAACTTACCCCTCGTCGCGCCAACTTAATTGGCGTTAGCTATACATTTGCATGTTTTTCCAATTTAAGTTTTTTTATTTCACGTAATTTATTATTATGACTTGAAATATTAAGTTGTTAGTATAATAACAAAACAGTGTAAGTATCACTGTTGTGTATGTTTACTTGCACTCTGAATAGTGAATAACCTCGGTGTAGTGACGAAGCCGTTCATCAATTAGTTCACTATATCGAGACTGTACTGTACTTCGGTGTAGGTAAATTGGGTTCCAATAGGTCATAAATAAAATATGTAAATTTAACGATAGGTAAATTCGGTACCAACATTTCAATGATTTCTTTTATAAAGTTCACCCAAACATATTTATTTTTTTACAAAAACTTAAAGAATTTCAAATGGATACCTATGTAAAATTACAAAGTGTACATTTGATTTCTAAAATACATAACACTAAAGCTAAAACCCTCAGAAGTTTATCACAAAAATGATTGAAGCATACAGAAAACAGGAAATAAACAGTTTATATTTCATTAAATGTATACTCTTTCAATGTAGCGTTAAAAATTAAGGTAATTGTAAATTTTTAGATTTAATTTAATAATATATATATAATAATAATTGATCGATTTACGCTGGATTTTTCACTTTTTTGTTTTTGTTGAAAATAATACTCGCATGTAAATAGGTATACGGATTTATTTATTACGAGATTAATACACTTGATACATAACAATTGCTAAGTTAATTTCTCGTTTTTACGTTAAAGACCAAGACATGTTATGTCCTGCCTTGGTGAACTTCTCGAATACACTGCTTTTTCTTACCTTACTTTGTCTGGGCGAAAAAATGGTCCCAACCCTTATCAAAGGGGGTTGGTGTAAGTAACGTTCATAGTAGATATTGCAACAATATCTCTCAGATGAATTGACTACGTATTTTTTGGCATTTCCAAACTTTAAACTGAGAACAAATAATTATTGCAATATCTTTACAAGGCATAATAAAATGACCGTAATAAAAATGTATCGATACAACAATTTCTCTTATGACCCATGGCTATAAACGGATCGGACCTTTCAAAGCAAGCTACACAAATTCCCATCTGCTAAACTTAGGGGATAATTACCTTCGAAGGCCTTGCAGTATAAAGGCTGTAATACAAATGTTAACGAGATTTGCATATCTTATTCTAAAATAATTCTAGTTAAAAACCTTTGTGCACATTATATGGATATGTATGCGAATATACAGGTGCGTCCAAAAACAAACATACATTAAATCACATGATATTAATAAGGAAACTAAAGGTAAAAAATAAGATTATATAAGATTATTATAAATATTTCCGGGAAACCGGAACATGCCGGCCCCCTTGAAAGGTATTGAATACATTTCAAAGTTCAAAATGTAATAGAGTTCAATCTCATGCATTGGGTAGAGGCAAAATGCACAGTTGTTTGATGGCACGTTTAGTTACACAATCCGCTGTTTTGACGGTCACAACTCTCACTATACCGTCCTGTCCTGGATGAAGTTCTTGCACTCGGCCAAGCTTCCATCGCAAAGGGGGCTGATTAGTTTCACGAAGCAATACTAAACTTCCATTATGAATAACTTCCGTGGAATGCTTAGACCACCTAGATCTTGTTTGTAGTTCCGTTACATATTCTTTGCTCCAACGGGCCCAAAAATGTTGAGACATCCGTTGCAGATGTTGATAATGTGATAGACGATTCTCGCTGACTTCTAATAAATTTGTCTCCGGAATACAAGTTATAGGTCTACCAATCAGAAAGTGAGCGGGAGTGAGAGGATTTAAATCAGTAGGGTCATCAGATAAAGGTGATAAGGGTCGAGAGTTTAGGATGGCCTCTATTTGTGTTAATAATGTGCAAAAATCTTCAAAATGAAGAGAATTATTGCCAACGACTCGCTTTAAATGTGATTTCACAGACTTAATTCCGGCCTCCCATAATCCTCCAAAATGAGGTGAGCGCGGAGGAATGAAATGCCACGTTATACCCTCCTCAGACGTCGAATTAACAATACATTGCCGGGTATCCTTATTATTTAAAAATTTATACATTTCTTTCAATTCGCCCATTGCGCCAATGAAATTAGTAGCATTATCGGAGTATAAATTTCCCGGCTTGCCGCGTCGGGATATGAAGCGTCTTAGTGTAGACAAGAAGGCCTGGGTTGTCAAGTCGCTTACTAGTTCTAGGTGTATTGCCTTTGTAGCTAAACAAATAAATAAACATACGTACCCCTTGATAAATTTAGTATTGCGATACTTCTTTTCCTTTAATAGAAAAGGCCCGGCATAATCTATGCCACAGTTAAAAAATACAGGTTGTTGCGAAACGCGGTAACTTGGTAAATTTCCCATTATGTGTTGCGGTTGCTGAGGATTAGTTTTAAAACAAGTAATGCAGCGTCGTACTATTTTTTTTGTTAAGCAAGTACCTGAAATAGGCCAGTATCGCTGCCGAAGTGAATACAAAACCCCTCGCGGTCCGCAATGTAGAAGTCTCAAATGCTCATTAGTTATTATTAATTCGGTTAGCATGTGATTTTTAGGCAATATAATGGGATGTTTTTTGTCAAAGTTGAACTCCGATTGTTTAATTCGGCCACCGACACGCATTATGTTGTCGCTATCTAAGAAGGGATTAAGTGTTAATAGATTTCCCTTAAATGTATGATAGCTTCGCTCTTTAAGTGCTCTTATTTCGGGAGAAAAACACTCCTTCTGAGCAATTTCTATTAAACAGATTATGGCTAATTGTAATTCCCTTACAGTCAATGGGCCATAATTTCGACTTGCGACATTTGTTTGACAATTAGATTGAAAACGCAGACACCAAGCTATTACCCTTTGAAGTTTATTCAAAGAAGAAAATTTGTAAAATATATCGTTTTCAACTAATTGAGCTGATACGGTTACTTGTTTTCGAGCTTCAGGAAGTTTTGCATCATTTGTTAATGAATATTGATTGGGATAAATGAAGTCCTTGCTAGATAGCCAATTAGGACCGTGCCACCAAAGTGACGACTTCGCTAAACTCGCGGGTTCAGTGCCACGGGATACCAAATCCGCGGGGTTGTCAGGTGAATTAACATGAAACCACTCCTTCGGATCGGTATAACTTTGAATTTCAGCAACACGGTTAGCTACAAATGTTTGCCAGCGCGAAGGATGAGAATTGATCCAATGGAGTACGATTGTAGAATCCGACCAAAAACAACGAGAATTAAAATGAATACTTGATACTTCGTTAACCCTTCTAAACAGTCTGACAAGCAAAACCGCGGCACAAAGTTCTAGTCGCGGAAGGGTTATTTGCCGCAAAGGAGCAACCCGAGACTTAGCACAAAGTAAATTGACAGTGACATCACCTGGTGCATTTGTAGACCGTACGTAAATACAAGCTCCGTAAGCCCTTTCGGATGCATCAGCGAAACCGTGGCATTGTATGATATGTATGTTCAATTGTAGTACGTAACGAGGTATACTAATGTTTACCAAGCTAGGCAATTGATTCAAGTATTTAGCCCATTGATGGTGTACATCCTGCGGTACTGACTCATCCCACGACAATCGGCACTGCCATACTTGCTGAATAATTAGTTTAGCTACTACGATTATTGGGCCTAATAACCCTAAAGGATCAAATAGTTTTGCCGTAATGGAAAGTATGTTTCTTTTTGAGACGTGTTTTTGCTCTTTTAAATTCATTATTTCGTATTTAAAAACATCTAAAACAGGAGACCACGAGATGCCTAATGTTTTCGTTTCTGAATCTTCCCCCAAGTTTACTAACCTTAGATTGTCAGAATTTCCCGAACTGTCCTGAAAATTGCAAACCCATTTTCGTAAATTAAAACCCGCAGAGCTTAGAATTAAAGTGAGTTTGTTTTTTAATTCATTAATTTCACGAATGGACTCAGCGCCGGTTAATAAGTCGTCAACGTAAAAATCATTGTTAATAATCTCGCAAACGTTAGGGTATTGAGAGGCAAATTCGATTGCTAATTGTTTGAGACATCTGGTTGCTAAAAAGGACGCCGATGCTGTGCCGTACGTGACTGTTTGCAATTCGTAACATTTTAAGTGATCGGAAGGTTTTGCTCTCCAGAGAATCCTGTGATATTTGTGATCAGGTTCGCTTATTAAAACCTGCCGATACATTTTTTCTACGTCCGCGGTTATTGCGTAAGAGTGTCGCCTAAAGCGTAAAAGTATAGTAAACAGATCGTTTTGAATTACCGGGCCGACCATCTGTACGTCATTAAGTGAAAGACCTGTTGTTGTTGGCGCGGAACCATCGAATACTATCCGCGTTTTTGTGGTGGTGCTAGATGCCTTAATTACGGGGTGATGTGGAAAATAATAGGCTGACTGATCCAGTGAGGTTTCTCTTACTAGCGTCATATGGCCCAATGATTCGTATTCGTTCATAAATTTAACGTATTCAGATCGCAGTTCGGTATCACGATTTAAACGCCTTTCCATTGAATAAAAACGTTTCACGGCTAGCTGTCGAGAACTACCCAAGTTACGCTTATCCGGTGTAAATGGAACACTTACAACAAATTTACCTGAAATATTTTCGCGCCTGAAAGTGTTAATAAAATGTGTTTCACAATTGTCGTCTTTGGCATAAGAATTACTGCTGGTTTGATCGCAATTTTCTAATAACCAAAATTTTTCTACTTGTTTCTCTAAATTGACACTCAGATTGCAAGTGAAGTTGTTATTGCGGTTTAACGGAAGCGGTAGCGGTCCCGATATTACCCAACCCAACTTTGTCTTGTGTAAAATAGGCTGATTTGTGCCAAGTTTGATTTGACCTACACATAATAAATTCCAAAATACACCCACGCCAAGTAATATATCGATGTTACCCTCTTGATTGAATGTAGGATCGGCTAATTTAATGTTACTCGGAATATTTAATAAAGAAATATCGAACGAACAGTTGGGCAGATTTTCAGTGATTTTTGAAATTACTAAACAATCTAGTTCAATCTCAAATGCATTATCTAATGATCGTACAAGTAAATCTGTTTTTTGCGTTAAATTTATAGCTGCTTGATTGATGCCTAATACTGTTGACTGTATACGTGTATATGACAGTTTAAGCTTGTTGCATAAGTCACTAGTAATGAAATTAGATTGCGATCCGCTATCTAACAAGGCTCTACATTTTATCCATGAACCATTTAATTCTTTAATAAAAACACATGCAGTTGATAATAATATTTGCGATGACCGCCTTGATACTGAGTGGTTGACTATACTTATTTCGGCTGTATTTTGATTGGAAGAAGTTGGTACAGGATTAGCATTTTGTTGCCGTTCGATATGGATAAGTGTATGATGCCTTTTATTGCATTGTTTACAAGACGACTTAGATTTACAGTTGTTCATTAGGTGCCCCTTTTTAAGGCAATTTAAACATAGTTGTTTTCTCTTTACCTCAGAAATTCTTTCATTAACAGAAAGCTTCATGATAGCATTGCATGCAGTAATAAAGTGATCGGAATTACAAAATGAACATTTAACTATACGTTCGATCAGTGTAAGGCTATTTGTCTTGTTTGCTTGAGCCTTCACAGCTTGATTGTAATTATTTGGCCGTATTGTCTCAAGCAAATTACATCGGTTAGTTAAAAAATTCACAAAGTCTTCTAAAGAGGGCGTTTCGTTAGTCTTGTTAGCTACTGAAGCTTCCCATTCGCGTTTGGATTGTAAATCTAATTTGCTTGACATTAGATAAATGATTAAGGCATCCCATGATTTTACCGGTTGATCTAGATTTTCTAAAGCTCGCAAATGCTTTAACATATCGTCTAATAATTCACGAAGGGATGTATATGATTCGCGACTAATAACCCTTAAGTTGAATAACGCATGAATATGATTGTAGATTATTAATCGTTTGTTTTCAAACCTTTTGTTTAATAAGTCCCAAGCAATGTTATAATTGTTTTCTGACGTCTCTAAGGATTGTATAACGTGTGCGGCGTCACCCTTTAAAGACATGCGTAAGTAATGAAATTTTTGTATGTCGTTTATAGATTTATTCGTATGTATTAAGCTTTTAAAGGTATCGCGGAAGTTATACCATTTTTCATATGTACCATCAAATTGAGGGAGGTTGATTGACGGCAATATTACATTTTTCGTGGCGTTATTTGAAGGTTGTGATTGTTGAATATCATATTGTTTTAGTAGAGCGCGAGCAGAACCTAAAATCTGATAATATTGTGTTTCGAACTCCTCGCGTTCATTCTCTTGAGTAGAGACATTTTCTACCAACCCATCGATTTCATCTTGAATATTATTGAATGCATCCCAAAGTTTTGAAAAGTTTTCAATGCGAGCTTCTAATTCTGAATAAGTATTGATAGTTAGTGTTAGTGTGTTTATATTCGCTAAATTATTTGAAAAACGTGTCATTTGGCTCTTTACGCCGCCACGTTTTCGCACTAAATTCTCGTAATTTGCCATGTTTGTAGCAAATAGAAGGCCAATAAAAGGATATAGTATGGATAATATGAGTGGACTTACTGATTGTTTGTTGTTAGCGATGACACGATTGGATCCAATCTGATGCTGCCCGGTGTCCTAAGAAGATGCGTACTTCTAATGTCTCGATTGATTGATGCTGACACCTTTGGATCGATTGTGATGCTGCCCCGTGTCGTATGTGGTTGTCTTTTGTTGTTTTTATAAAAATAAAAACATTCGGCTCTTGAAGGACCATGAACGATTTACGCTGGATTTTTCACTTTTTTGTTTTTGTTGAAAATAATACTCGCATGTAAATAGGTATACGGATTTATTTATTACGAGATTAATACACTTGATACATAACAATTGCTAAGTTAATTTCTCGTTTTTACGTTAAAGACCAAGACATGTTATGTCCTGCCTTGGTGAACTTCTCGAATACACTGCTTTTTCTTACCTTACTTTGTCTGGGCGAAAAAATGGTCCCAACCCTTATCAAAGGGGGTTGGTGTAAGTAACGTTCATAGTAGATATTGCAACAATATCTCTCAGATGAATTGACTACGTATTTTTTGGCATTTCCAAACTTTAAACTGAGAACAAATAATTATTGCAATATCTTTACAAGGCATAATAAAATGACCGTAATAAAAATGTATCGATACAACAATTTCTCTTATGACCCATGGCTATAAACGGATCGGACCTTTCAAAGCAAGCTACACAAATTCCCATCTGCTAAACTTAGGGGATAATTACCTTCGAAGGCCTTGCAGTATAAAGGCTGTAATACAAATGTTAACGAGATTTGCATATCTTATTCTAAAATAATTCTAGTTAAAAACCTTTGTGCACATTATATGGATATGTATGCGAATATACAGGTGCGTCCAAAAACAAACATACATTAAATCACATGATATTAATAAGGAAACTAAAGGTAAAAAATAAGATTATATAAGATTATTATAAATATTTCCGGGAAACCGGAACAATAATAATTTAATAATTTAATTTTAGTATTTTTGTAATTTACTTTGCATTTCATTAAATGTATATTCTTTCACTGTTTGTGTTTACCAAAGGGTAGCCGGGAACGCAAAGAAAAATTACGGGACCGGGATTAATTTTCGATATATCACAAACCTACACACACACATACAACTGTACATGCACGTTCTTTCCATTCCATTACACAAAAACTATCAGCTTATCAATCAATGCTTTATAGATTAATTAACGTTCCCATGAATAAACAAAACTATGATTTAGAGTTAAATAGAATATATAATACAGCGATATATAATGGTTTTAAGATAGAGTTAATAAATAACATGTTAGCCTAACTACAGCAGTCAAAAACTCGATCCTTAATTTATCCCCGCGTAAAAGACAATAGAAACTATAATTATAGATCCATTACTTACATAGGTAAAAATTTAAAAAAATATAGCGAACATAATCAAAACAATTGAGAACGAGACCATTTCATTTAAAACAAACAATTTCTTATAAAAAGCAATAAGAAACAATAAAGATAAAACGGACAGTAGATCAAACTCAAGGGTGTATAAGTTGATATGTGAAGACTGTAAAAAGTGTATATAGGTCAGACAGGAAAAACCTCCCAAACTAAAATAGTGGAACACGAAAGAGACTACAGGAATAAGAAGACAGATTTAACTTTTGTTAATCACTGTTTCGAATATAATCACAAATTCAATTCTAATTTCAAAACATTACATATAGTAGATAAAAGTAAAGAACCCAATATGTTAGAAGCTTTAGAAATTAATAATTAATAATAAAAATTTAGGCATAATTTTAAATGACCAGGTAGAAGTAAATCACTCTCCCCTACTCAACTTAAAACTACAATAGATCCACCCCCTCTCAGATTACAATTTTTGTTTTTCACCTTTATATTTATATTTATATAACTAGGTACCAAATGTAAGTTTACAGTGTATATTCATCCGCCTGATGAAGCCACAGTGTGGTGAAACATATTGCTATGAATTGTGAAGTTGTACATTGCTAATTCACAATTCACAACCAATATGTCCAGCTTAGCTATTCAGTCGGTTTATTTACTAGATGAAACTGCTTTTCCCCCAGGGTTACAATCGGAAAACGTGTTTTTTTCTCTTCTACAAATTTATCAAGTAAAAGAGTCTTAACAAATATTTTAATTATATTGCTTACTTGCAGTTACTTGTAAACTTCTTGAAGTAATGTTAAATAAAAAACACAATAAACTTTAAATGAAACTTTAATACAAAATAAAAAAAAATATCTTTATGAAGTATAAAGATAAATATTGCCTCATTAAACAATATTATTAAGGTAAAAATATTATATGAAAATGACCGTAGCATATAATAAAAAAATCCTTAGTGACAACCGAGCAAAATTATAACTAATAAATTCCAAAGATACTTTTTAATTTCTCCCTCAATAAACAAAGTAAACAACCAGATATGACAGCCCGAAACAAACTCTAACGCATGTGCAAGCCACATGAAAAAATGCCCTGGATATACCAACGTATAAAATTTATCGTTAACAGATTCTTTTAACTAAAAATTTTAAAAACCTTCTTTGGCATTTATTTCAAATCACTAAGATTAAATATCAATACGAAAATAATTATACATAAGAAAATACAGTATTAACTCTTTTAAACATGAAAATATCTTTTAAAATAATATAAAACTTACGTAAGAATATATTCACAAAAAAGTCGAGACACGGTGTGTATAAGAAAGTGTTAAAAATCAAATTACGAGAATCACAAACTCGTATACAAAACGGTAATGAGATATACTCAAGCACAACAACACAATTAATTCAAAAACAAAAACCGAAATTAATATTCAAAGATAAAGATTTATCTTTTCAAAAAACACAACTTCCTTACTACACTCCACATTTGTGTCTGCGGATACAGCAATACAAAACGGCGTGCTACAACTACACAAGTCAAAAATAACTATCAGTTCAAAATAAAAATACATTCATAGATAATAAATTTCAAAAATTATACACTGGCATCTAAAATAATTATACAATCATAAATAATTAACTTTTCAAAATATTTGCGGGGAAAAGTCTACAGCACTATGTAGTGTGTGTACAATACAATATATTTTTTGAAACTAAACAAAATTGTGTTTTCTATATGATATAATGAAGTTTCAACATGTATACTACATACGACGATTATTGATTTAATACTTTATAAGTAGCGCATAATAAATTTGGTCAGGTATATTATAAGATACGAAAGTTTTGCAGTAGTTTTCAAACATAAACGATTTCAATGTCGCGGACAAAATCCTTCAATTTCTCTTGTTTAAAATATTTCTCTGAATTTGGTAATTCGCTAATTCTGTTTGTCAATGTAAATACTCTAGCTACAGCAAATGTTACACCTTTTTTTAATTCCAATATGACAACAATAAATTTATTCAAATCGCTAGACTATTAGAGAAAGAAAAAATAGAACAAGGCTATAAGTTTAATTATATATTTTTCCAGATACTAATGCACATTTCAACTCAAATATCACGTCTTTTTCAAATGTGTAAAGGCACCGTTAACTCTTTGTAAATAAAAATGTAATGATACGATGTTAATAATTAATTATAATTTTTGGAATGTAGTTTTCTAAAGAAATGCTTTTGGGCGATAAAAATATATGCTGGCAAATTAGAATGGTGCAAATTATTATAACATAAATACTATGTAACTGCGACACACCCTAATATTTTGAAAGCCTTTTGAATGTAATGCTTACTTCGTTCTAATTTGTTTTTTTAGTAGGTAATGTTGATGTTCTATTATTAAATGAAACGAAGGTCATGATGTAAAATTTTAGCAAGAAACATCTGTTCGTTGAATGTCTTGTTACGTGATTTGTCTTTTACTTTTAGGTGAAGAATTTAATCATTATCTTCTGTTATTATCACGGCATTTTTCTTGAATACAAATTTAGTCATTTAGTCATTTAGTTATAAAAAAAGACGTGGAAATTGCTTTAAGTAAGTACGTACAGTTGCGACCGCTCCAAACTAAGACAGCGATTTTTGACACATTCTGTTAAATTAAGAAAATTTGTGATTTGTAAATTTGACGTTTATCCGGTATGGTTATGTTAGTATCAGTTTATTGTAAGTCAGAAGCGTACACAATTTTTAAAAGACAATTAAACGAACTGCGAAAGCCGATAATTAGAAGTAGGCTAAAGGACGGCATGAGCGTTAGGCACATTGCAAATGAAATAAATGTTGATAAAAAACACGATAAAAGTCAAAGATATATTGCCCTTGCCAATACTTTTTAAATAACACAGGTGTGCAAGTAAAAAAGTGCATAGGTTTTTTTATACATTTTCTTAGAGATTTTGATGTCCTAAAACCGAAAAAAATATTTAAAAAATTCCATCTCATCAATTTGTTTTACAATACTAATTTTTATATTTTTATTTTGTGTAAAATTCTTATTTAATTAAAATTTTGTATTTTATTTTTTAAGCTTCAAATTTAATTAAAATTAAGATTTCTTACCCTAATTTTAATAGTATATTTATCTGGGAATAAAGAAAAAAATAATGGACGTAAAAAATTTAGTGAAAGGGGGGAATAAAGAATTTCTGGTGTTAAGCAGACGGTTGCATTATTATCGTGTCACACTCGGTTGACATCCAGCATTCAAACACTACTCTGCTCTTGTTTTTATATGTGTGGTATGGCTCATAGAGGTTGTGTAATTTCTCCGAACAGCTTCTGTTATATTTGTGGTGAATATACAGTGAAAAGTCAACAAGGAAATATAATTGATTTTGTGAAGAAGGTTTATTTTGCTTACTTCAAATTAATACTTGGTGATCAAGAAAAAGCATGGGCTCCTCATAAGGTGTGCAGAAGATGTGAGGAAGATCTGCGCTTGTGGTTTAAGGGTAAGAAAACTGCATTTCGTTTTGGCATTCCTATGATATGGCGTGAACAGAAAAATCACACCGACTGCTATTTCTGTTCGGTAGACGTGAAAGGATTTAATACGAAAAATAAGAAGAAAATATCTTACCCTAACCTTGATTCAGCTATTCGTCCAGTGTCCCATAGCTCTGAAATACCAGTTCCGCACCCACCTCCTAATTTAGATGACATCCAGAGTGATGCAGAGGACGCAGAAACGTTTGCTCCCCAGAACGAATCTAGCTCAGATTTTTCAGTTGACGAGGGATCTCAACTTTTTTCTCAGATTGAGCTCAATGACCTAGTCAGAGACTTGGGTCTTTCAAAAGATACAGCCGAATTGCTAGGTTCAAGGCTAAAGAACAAAAACCTTTTATCATCTGGTACCTGATTTTCCTGGTACAGACATCGAGAGAGAGAGAGAATTTACTCAGTATTTCACTAAAGAGGGAAATCTGGTTTATTGTAATGATGTTCGTGGGCTCATGAAATGCTTTGAAATAGAATATGATTCATCAGAATGGCGCTTATTCATTGATTCATTCAAAACTAGCCTCAAAGCAGTCTTGCGGCATAATGGAAATGTATTTGCATCTCTTCCAATGGGACACTCAGTTCATATGGAAGAAAACTACAATGACTTAGCTACAGCAGACCGATTTTGATGTAGCCGGTTAGAAGTACCGCCCTCGAGATGCGCACGAAATTCATAGGTAGGGGAATCTCTGGCATCCCTTATTATCCCTTACTACGTCCCAATGCACATCTCGCACAAAGTGTTTGCATTTCATTTTTCCGAATACTGTCTCTATCTAACACTGACCCTTACTTGACGCACGTACAAATTCTCCCACCGGCCACATCAAAATCGGTCTGCTGTATAATTCTTGAGAAAATCAAATATCAAGAACATCAATGGATGGTTTGTGGAGATTTGAAAATACTAACAATGTTGTTGGGTCAACAGTCAGGTTATACAAAATCCCTTGTTTTCTATGTTTGTGGGATAGTAGAGCCAGAGAGCTACACTGGACAAAAACTGACTGGCCACCACGACACGGTTTAACTCCTGGCGAGAAAAACGTTATCAATACCACTTTGGTTCCGCCAGAAAAGGTTTTACTGCCACCTATTCATATTAAATTGGGGCTAATTAAGCAGTTTGTAAAATCACTGCAAAAAAGATGGGGATTGTTTTAGATATATATGTTCCAAGTTCCCGAAATTGTCTGAAGCAAAGTTAAAAGAAGGAATTTTCACTGGCCCCGACATAAGAAAACTTTTGTCTGATCCCCTCTTTCCTGAATCAATGGGAGAAATCGAAAAAGAAGCATGGGATTCTTTCAAAAATGTAGTGCAGAAGTTTTTGGGCAATACTAAGGATCCCGAATATAAAACTATTGTACAGCGCATGCTGACAGCGTATAAAGCTCAAGGGTGCAAGATGAGCTTAAAAGTTCACTTCTTACACTCCCATATTGAATATTTTCCTGAAAACTCGTGCGCCTACAGTGAAGAACAAGGTAAAAAATTTCACCAGGATGTACGTAATATCGAGAGACGTTACCAAGGAAGATGGAATGTCAGTATGTTAGCGGACTACTGTTGGATGCTTAAGCGAGAAACCAAAGAAGGAAACCAAAAACGAGTTCGGAGAAGCATCAAAGAAAAGAAGAAAAGGTTTCACTAGGAAAAAGAGTAAACATAAAGTTGTGTATAAATTTAAATAAGAAAAATAATGGTTGATAGGTTTTGATAAATATTATGCTGTGTGTTTGTTGTAATAAATTGTTGATTTTGCTCATTATTGTGTTCTTATTTTGCAAAAAAAACTATACGTGATGGAGAGTAATAGAAGTTATTTTTTAAATCAGCGTACCTTAAAACATATAATTCAGCAAAAATATCACATGCAGTTGAAAAAAAAATTTTTTGCAGACGTGTGTAATTAATACCTTTTGCCACCTTCTTATTTTGCTTTTACAGATTTAATATTCTCATCTTGCCTTGGTTTTTGAGAGTTTCCATATTGGAAAATACAGATTTCATCAAGAAAAACAAACTGGAATACAATTTCATTTTAAAAACGCATATATTGTTGCTAAAACGTTGTTTGTATTTAAATTTTTCCATTTTTCAAATTTTTTATTTTATACGCCACTGACTGTCTTTCAGTTAGGTGGCATTTTATAAACTTTAATACTAAGACCATGTTACAGAGCCACCATTTATTATTTGTCAAACTGTCTGAGTTTGTAGTGGCCGCAACTGTACATAAAACCCGCACACTAACAAATTTGACATGTCTTATTTGAGCTGTCAAATTTGTCTTCAAGTTAGACGTATTAGCAATGTATGTATAACCTATGAAGTCTATTAGTGACAGTATGAATATATTTGTCTCGTTTACGCAACTAAAAACTCCGATTTTATGCTCATAAGAGTTATACGGGTTTCATATGTCGCGCAGGGCACATAATAAATTTCATTTAACTTTCATTTCATTAATTGACTGTAGTATTGGTGATTGTAGTCATGGAATTTTGGCAATATTGAAATAATCTGCATAAATATAAAGTGGCACTTATTCCATAGCTACTTAAAAAAGTAAAACAAAAGACAGTAAGGAAACTATCGCATTTACATTACTTAATCCTCTCGCTATCTTCTTCCTATCGTACACTGTCTACTTTAGATTGTTTCTCTTCTACTCTTCTAACCTCTACCTGTCACTCTTTTCTTAGGCTACCACTCTTTCTTCCATTTTTTTATTTTCATGACTTTCATCGCTTTGCTGTTTCGATTAATTTTTCTTTACTTTATTATTTACTACCCACACACCAAATCCCTAACCATTTGTTGTATTTTTTATTTTCTTTATTATTGTTCATTTTCCTTGAAAATCTGATTTATATAGATTCTATTTTTATGCTTTTATGTTTTCATATTTTATCCAGGCGTTAGTATTTATTGCTACCATTTATTCGTGTTTCTTGCCTTTTTAGATATTCCCTTCCATAGTGTTACACTGTCGTTCGCCTCTTTCTCTTCTTTCAGACTGTATCGCTATAAATCTGAAATCGTAAATTTTTGCATTTATACAGTCCTTTAGATTATTATGTGCGCCGCTTAGAGTCCTCTTTAAGTTAAAATTAATATTCTTTTCTTCAGAACTTTTGGTTTGCAAGGTTTTTTCCTATTTAGCGATCTCAAGTCGACTTAGATGTGTTTCACCAAATTGTGTAAAAAAGTATTCAGGATTGCTCCGTGTTCTTCGGCTTAGGACCAATGTTTTGAAGTAGTAGCCGTTGTGCCACAGGGTAACCAATGTAATTAGTTTCATCAAAATCTTAGTTTTTCTGATTTCTTGAACACAAACTCGTAATTCGAATTTCACTATATTATTTATCTAATATATCAATTGTTGCATAACGACAATTGCCTCATCATATTTACTGCATCAGATAAAGACTAGTGTTTTTTGTGGCTTTATTTTTGCAATCCATTATTTGATATATTCCTCATATACATATATCTTTGATAATTCTTAATTAAGCCCCGTTTCATTGTAAAACAGGCACTTTTACTACCATTTGAATTCACACCTGTTTGCATCAACTTTTTGCCCTTTCTTGACAATTTTATGAAAGAAATAATTTAACGAAAATTTGCGTTTAATTTTGTATACAAAATTAAATTAAGGTTACAGACATGCTAAAAATGTTGCAGAACTGTTATGGTGATCTTATCGAAATATATTTCAAAATTAAAGTTCACATATTTTCTTTTTGATTCAGTTTTATTCCTATGTTTTCTTAGTCCTGAGATTACATATTTCTATCAAGTAATTTTTAGTGTGTTCTAAAACTAACTGATGAACGAGGGACAGAAATTTCCCGAAAAGCTACTAAGCTGAGAACATTTAATAGACAGACATACGGCATTATTTTTCGAAATGTTGACCATTAAATTCTATGCACTTTTTCATTCACTCAAACCAAGTATTGAGATATTTAAGTCATTTCGAAGTTGGGTCACTCAAAAAGTATGACTTGAATGCAGGGATAGCCTCTTCTGGACAGGAAAAGCGGTGACTTGTTTTTCTTTTTAATTATTGGAAACGAAAACAAATTGGCTGGATGAGTCATTAATTCGATGCCTTTACTTAGCAAATAATCGACGGTTGCGCAAGCTGTATGTGGAATAGCTCTATCATGATTTGAAGGATGATTGCAAGTTTGGGGTTGCTTTTTCGCCATTGCATAATACTTCGAGCAAGCAAATTGTTGCGTTCCGTATTTACAATTCGACGATTCTCCAGATTAATTACGGCAACCTAACCAGCTTTTGATATAAAACGCGCAATCATTTGTTTAGAAGTGCTTCACCAGTGAACCACTTTTGTTTTTAGAAGTTCATTTTGAGTCGATTGCCGTTTTGGTTCTGGTTCATGAGAATGTATTCACGATTCTTCACCTCTAAAGAGGTCATAGGTATGTTCAGAAGATCCTTGATTGAATTTTTTCAGCATGCGTTGCACCATATTGCGCAATCATCTCTTTAGCTGTGGAAAGATTAGGTTGTATCCAACAAGAACAGTTACGTAATTCTTAATTATTTTTCTGGAATTAAGGCAAGACCTTATAAAATATTTTTGCTTACTTCCTGAACGTGTTTAATACGTGCAAATTGTATTGTACTTTAATTCAAATACACTAATTTCTTAATTATTTATAACACGTAAACGATAATAATGATTCTGTTCTAAATATATAGTAAACATAAATTATTAATTGGACTCGTTCCTTACGTATGTATGTACTAGCCAGGAATAAATTTCAGTTATTATATTTATCCTATTTATAGCAGTAATTCTATTTATAGTACTCACCTTATAATAAGAAAGGTGTCTCAGAATGACGCCTCCACAGCAATAACGTTATTATTGGAGATACGTAGGGTATGTGGGTGCTATGATAATATAAGAATAGATATGGCGTTTGATTTTCTTTAATAATAGTAAGACAGACTTCTTTCCTTTTAGTTTCGGTTTCATATTTTCTTGAAATTTATATAAACTTTCGACGTAATAAAGTTTACACAGGCCTCCATTTTTCAACACTTTGAAAGTTGATTTAAAAATTTTAACTGTTTTCTAGTAATTGGGTAGCGCTGATTTCAAATCTGCTTTTACCTTTTTTCTATCACGTAAGGTTATTTTTCAAACCAGTAAAATCAAAAAATATAGAAAAAACACGATTTATTTCATTTATAAGCTAGTTTTATATTATATTAAAAAAAACAAAAATTTAGACATAGAAACTATTAGAAATAGTTGATTATTCTTTATGCTTCTTAAAAAAACGTTTTCGTTTTTCAGAAAAGCTTCGTTTGGTTGTTTTTCTGTCATATTCAGCTAATCTCTTCTCAATGTCCAACAGTAATCGGCCATCATTTTTGTGTCCCAGCGCCCTTGGTATCTTTTTTCCATCTCTTTAATATCCTGGTGAAATCTTTCTCCTTGCTCTTCACTCAAGTCCCCAAGGCTTTCTGGGAAATAGTCCAAATGGGAGTGTAAAAAGTGAATTTTTATGCTCATATTGCAACCAAGAATCCTGAATTTTTCCAGCATATTTTCAACGAACTCAACATAGTTTGTGTCTCTATAATTCCCTAGAAATTTATGTACAACTTCGGTAAAAGCATGCCATGCATGTTTTTCCTTATCTTCCATCACATTTTCAAATTCTTGATCTTTCACCAAGCTCCAAATCTGCGTGCCAACAAAGATTCCCTTCTTTAATTTTGTCTCTGACAGAGTCGGAAATGTTTTACACAAACATTTAAAACAATTTCCTTTGTTTAATGCCTTAACAAATTGTTTCATAAGTCCAAGTTTTATGTGAAGCGGTGGAGGTAACACTTTTTGAGGGTCAATAAGACTTTCGCGAATTACATTTTTGGTTCCAGGTGTTAAAGTCATCCTTTGTGGCCAGTCTCTTTTTATCCAATGCTGTTCTCGATTTCTGCTATCCCACTCGCACAGGAAACATGGAAATTTAGTATATCCAGACTGCTGACCCAAGAGAAGGCCTAAAATTTTTAAATCTCCACACATTTCCCAGTTGTCATTTTCATATTGTTTTCCATATTCTTAAAAGTAATTCCTGTACATTTTCATAGTTTTCCTTTAAATAAACAGAATGGCCGACCGGAACAGAAACAAAAACATTGCCATTATATAAAAGAACAGCTTTAAGGCTCCTTTTTGACGACTCGATGAAAAGTCTCCAGTCAGAAGGTGTGTACTCAGGAGCTCCGAGGAAAGTAAGTAGATCAGCAATTGCTTGGCAGTACACGAGCGGTCTCTTTTGTGCAAAATATTTTACAAATCCACCCTCACGACTTCTATACCAAGAGAAGGTAGTTTCTGGGGCAAGCAAATTTTTTTGTTTCAACCTAGACCCCAGTACTTCAGAAAGATCTTTTGAGTTCCAAATCTTTTACTAAATCATTCAGTTCGGCTTGTGAAAATAGCTGAAGTTGGTTTTGACCTGAGGTTGATGGTTCAAAATCACTATCCATCTGTACGGAGCCGGAAGTTGAAGAGGTTTCAATATCTTCTTGTAGTACTTTGGGGGGTATAGCTATAGGTACATGATCACCGTGAGGAACTGGTCTGAAAGCTGATTTAATATTGGTTGGGTACAAAATATGTTTCAAAGTTCAAAGTTTCAAAGAAGTAAATGACATTAAAATATACATTTTGTTTGGAGTGATAAACTTGAAATCCTTCTTCGCAGTACTAATAAAGTGAAAGCATAATAAATAGGATTTAGTAGGTAAAAATTCCCGGAAATCTTGTCCAAAATTAATACATGTAATAAAAGATTTACATCAGGTAATGAGAGCCTATTTTACAAATTTTTTTAAAACCACAACAGAAAATCATTTTTGCGTTAATACCTAGAATTTGAAGTAGTACATTCATTTTAAAATGTATTAAAACGCCTATTATAAGTTTTTTTTTATATTTTTTTCTTTTTCTTTTGTGCAAAAAAAAATCTGTGGGTGGTAGAGACCAACTGTATTTTAATTAGTTATTGCTATATAAAAAGTAAGCTTAACAAACAAAAATCACGTCATCACAAATTTTATGCGGGCCTGTGTTATTTATTACCAAAATACTTCTGGTGATTAACAGTTCATCGTTTTTTCTTTCATTTTATCGATTTCTCTTTTGTTATATCTGCCATAACAATTGTGTTTGCTACATGATCAACGTCTTCGTCGAAAGAAGTTTTGGGTAATCCATCTTGCAGCTACCCTCCAGAGACCCTCGAAGGAATCACTAAACATAGTTTAATAATTAATTGATGCTGATTTCACTAGTTGCCCTGTTCCCAATTTATCTTTTAGAGATTTATTTTTGTAATCTCGCTATTGGTTTAAATTATACACATTTGCTCTCTTATTACTTGCTAATCTTCAAACCTAATAACAAACTCGACCTCAAAGCTAACTTTCTTTATCAATGAGGAAGGTTATATTGTGTCTGGTAGAATCGCAGGTGTATAATTCACTTTTAGTTATTGAACTCTGAAAAGACAGGTTCTCTCTGACTTGTATTGCAAACAGTTATAACGGTTGACTTCCGAATTTCCAAATTGCTAGAAAAAGGGCAGTTTATTAACAGAAAAGGCGAAATATTCTAACACAGGAATAAATCCGTTTAATTCAATTTTCCATATAAAATGAATTGAATATTAGTCGAATGTTTTGGCGTAGAAATCGTGTAATGTTGATTTTTTGTTGGAGTATACCAATGACTTAACGTAACTCCACAGAAGCCTAGGGGTGTTAAATACATGAGCGGGAAAGATGATTGATTGGTGATTTTACGAAATATTGTATTTACCAAACCTTTTTATTGTGAACGGATTATTTGATTGGCAATGTTTTAAATGGGATTGCCGCATGTTGTCAAATCGAGAACATCCAATTCAGACAATGAAACTCTACTCAACCTTGAACGATAGCTAGTTTCATTCGCAGTATTAGGGTCACCTTGGATCCTTGGATAATGACTCCTCCAGTGTGAAATGCACACCATATAGTTTAAGTGGATGCAATGCTTCTTCATGTATTTTTTTTGGCTGATTTTCAGACCAGATACGACAGTTATACTTATTCACAAAGTCGTTAAGCCAGAAGTAAGTTTTATCGGTGGAGATTATTTTTTTATGAAATTCTGGATAATTTTCAAATTCTCGAGCCCAATTTATGAAACCGGGACACGACAGGTAAATCATTTGTTTTTCGATTTGAGGTCTAGAGTTAAGCAATCTTACAAGCACGTAAGCCAAGAGCTTCTTCTTCTAATTTTGGCTTGTACGGCAGCACGTCGGTGAACTTGACCACAGTTCTCTTTGTACCACTCCCAATACATCTCTCAGTTCCACTCTGTTAGTCTTATGTTCTCGATAAAAGCCACTATCCTCCTCAGGGGCAGTTTGAATACCCTCGTAGGATCCAATGGATCTCTTCCGAAATGTTTCTGTCTGAATGTTTTTAGTTTATCACAAGTGCATATTACATCAAGGCTAGTTTCGTCCTGTTTTTCACATCTCCTACATCAGGGCTCGCTAACCAATCCCAAGCTAAGATCTTTTCATAGAATTCCCCATAAACTAGTGTTGTAAATTTGATCGAGGTGAAATTGCCATTTTTAGATCTTCAGAAACAATGCGTGTTACAGCTGCAATATTTCCTTGTATTTCTCATCTCACTGGAACGTTTAATTGTTCTTTGATATATACGATTACTACGAGTGAAATCTGAAGTTAGTGCGCGTAAATTAGCCGACACTGAATGTGAATCTTAGATTGGATTACTTGAAGTGACCACCGTAGTATTGTCACTGATCAGGTTTCTTGATGATATACAAGGTGATTCAAGGAAGCGGAAAATTTAAACATTTAATAGTAAAAATGACGCCATTTTAGAATACATACTGTACAATTTATTTTTTGAAGATGACATTTCTGCGGGCGCTTCGTTACATTGTTCATGGTTTGACGTAGCATCTCAACTGGAATTTCAGCAATTTCTCTTCGGATGCTGGCTTTCAATTCTTCAATTGTAGAAGGTTGACTAAAGATCACCTTCGTTTTAAGGTAATCCCGCAAAAAGAAATCATATCACAGAAATCGATGGCAGCCCAGATCCCCTGATCTGTCGGCTTGTGATTTCTGTTCGTGGGGCCTTCCCAAAGTAATTCGAAATCACAGTCCTTAAAAAAGCTTAGTGGTTAAAGCAATGGTTCAACAAACCATGGACGTGGGTTCGAATCCTGTTTAAAGGTGAATTTTTTTTTTATTAGAAAATTCGAATAATTAGCGTCGTAAAATGTAGAAAGCATATCTATATTCACATTACTTCGCGAAAATGCAATAAATTTGCACCAACTGCCGACTACGGTCGAAATATACATCTGTTTCCTTACTGTGACTTAAACCCTTCCCACAATAATTCGAAATTACAGTCCTTAATTGTTTAATGGTTAAAGCAAAGTTCCGGCAGGCCATGCACGTGGGTTCGAGTCCTGTTTAAGGGCGAAATTTTTTTCTATTCAAATATTCGAATAATTAGCATCGTAAAATGTAGAAACAATGTTTACAGTAAAGATTACTGTTTACATAGAATGAAGACGTAAATTATTAAAATTAGTAAAACTTGACATAGATCTGGAAATATTGTCCACAAAATTATTTGTACCGAATAACATACAAAAGTACTAAACAAACATATTCATCAGTTGTCACGGAATGTATATAATTGAACTAACAAGAAATTAATTAAAACTGACATCGGCGAAGAAAATCATAGAGCCTAAAGGCGAATGGATGCTAATATTGACGAAACCAGCCTTCCATTTAAGACTGCCTTACACAAATCTGAATACTAAGCCTTTCATTTATTTCAACCATCAATAATTAATTACGTAATTTAAAAAGCATTTTCCCGGGAATATACACAAAGTCTTTTATGTAATGGTTTTCTTGTCGAGAACTTACAATCTCCTAATTCAACAGGCCTTTGAAATCAATTATACACCGTGCGTTTCCTTCATGTAGTTTTGTGTTGATAAACGTCGTTTCAAACGTTTATTAATAACTAAATTTGAGGTAAAATTTTCAGGTAAATCGAGTTACAGTGTTGGAATTGCGAAATTATATTTTCGACAGTAAACATTAACGTTTCAGTAAATTGAAGGGCTAAAATATGGCGAATTTATGAAATATTTTGATGATTTTGTTACGGAAATTAACTACAGCAATACTTATGTGCCTAATAATATGTACTAATAAACGTGTATTTCATACACAATAAGTCTCTAAATTGTATTATACTGCGTGTCTCAGTTATGTAGTTCCAACGTTGTACCTCCGTTATCTAATAAAATAAAAATTTGAAATTTGGGTCATCTGATATACACTTAAATCTGGATAGGATACATGCAGTATTGGCGCATTAATGGATACATGGAGTATTGAAAAACCCCACCCAGAAAGAAGACTATTATTTTTAAGTAAACGTATATTAAAATACTTTGAACATAATTATAAACTACATCTGGCTAATTGTAGCATAATTTTCAGACATCTAGACGATGGTCAGGGCATACAGCTTTATGACACTTAGCACATGATGTTTTTGAGTTTCTGTCGCTTGACCTAGGGCATCTAGCGCTTTCGGCCAATTTAGGCGGTGGTTCTAAATTATTAGGCTGCTCAATAGACAATATATCATGTATGTCTTGGCGGAGTTCCCGTGTCAAATTTGTTTGAAGCCTTCTTTCCATGTGTTGTCGTGCTAACTGGAATCTAAGTTCACAAAGAAATTTTCTGGGAATAACTTTATCTTGCCTTTTAACAAGCCTAAAAAGTATCATGGAATTAATACAAGCTTAATTGAACATTCCGAGAAAATATCGTAAAGGCCATCTTTAAGTTTTACGCGCTACGGTATAAGAATGTGAGATTTGATCAAAAGTATCTACTCTACACTTTGTGGAGTTGTAAAAGTCAACCTGATGCTATGTGCTGTCTATACTATACTATGGGATGGAGGCCTGGACGCTGAAGGTAACCGACATGAGGAGACTGGAGGCATTTGAGATGTGGGTATACCGGAGAATATTGAAGATCTCATGGGTAGAGAGAAAAACCAACGTAGAAGTGATGAGACGTGTGCATAAGGAGAGAGAAGTGATTCCGACAATTAAGAGAAGAAAACTGCTGTACATAGGACATATCATGAGGGGAGAAAAATATCAAATACTACAAATAATTATGCAGGGAAAAATCCCGGGCAAGAGATCTATAGGAAGAAGACGGAATTCATGGCTGAAGAACCTTAGGGACTGGTTTGGATGCAATAATAATGAACTGTTTAGAGCTGCGGTTTCAAAAGTAAGAATTGCTATGATAATTGCCAACCTTCGAAGCGGAGACGGCACCTAAAGAAGAAGAAAAGTCAATTACTTTTGGCATCTTTGTTTCCATACTTACGATTTTTGTATAATGCGTAATTGAAATAAGGATAACAGATTTTTATTTTTTAGGTGTAAAAGATACTAAAGTTTTTTTGTCATGAAAAGCAAACTGTGAAGATAAAACTGCATTACTCCTGTTTGGTAAAAACGATTGCGGAATTTCTCTTTTGTTGTGCCGAACAGTGCCCACAATGTTTAATTTGTGGTTTTTTAGCATATCATCTGCCAGCTTGATGAACGTAAACCAATTATCCATGGTGATGTTACGAAAAGTTCCATGTATTGAAGCTGATTATGTTTTGACTAAATAGGAACCAAGAGGGTCTTGACTTTCCCTATTTTCTTTTCTAATGTAAGGAATCGCACTAACCATGTAAAATGTTCTGTTATCATTTATTGAAATAATCTTTATTCCATATTCGTTTGGCTAAGATTGTATATACACACAAAATTCTTGCGGCATGTAACTGTCAGTACAATTTGTATTGAACAACTCCCATAATTGCCGTAAAAGTGAAAACTTGTCCTCACGACTTCTTTGCATTTTGTCATCAAATCTGATGCAGTTTATCAAAAATTTTAAACGAGATTCACTCATAATGCAACGATAAATTTTAGTACTTTCTTTAGACAACATTTCGCAAATCGAAACATGCACATATTTGCGAGCACCTGATATGTATAAAAGCCCTATACATGCTAACAATACATATTTGTCACTATAATCAACATACCTACCATTTTTATAATTCTTCTTTTGCCTGTCTATCTCTGAGTTGGTATGTTTTACAATAATATCTATCATAGCGTCAACAAAAAGAGTTTTCCATGCCCCTTCTTCAGTGGTAATATTCTTTGCATTTCATTTTATATCGGGAAGGTTCAGTACAATATTTGGCAAACGTGTTTTGGTTGTAGGTGTTTATTTTGTACTCCACTTGAAGACATTCTTACCGGTAATTATAGCATAACTTTTTGATTGATCATAATCATCATTTTCATCAGAAATCGCATCTGCAAACACTACACTCCCATTATTAAACAAAACTTCTACATTATCTTCACTCGCTAACATTACCTTCCTCATCATTTTCACACTCATCCAACCAACATAGCACTGTCTCCTCGAAATCAGGATCTGTGCTTTTTACAGATTTTCTCTGAGATATTTTCTAAACAAGAAAGCGATTTCGCCAAAATATAACAATTATAAATGGATACAGGGGTACTTGCAAATCCCAACTTACCTGTTATTTACCCGCACAAACCAAAAAATGTCAAATGCTTGTTGTAAGATGTAGAACATAACCTCACATAAGAATACCCAGATGCGCAGTTCAGCCAACCGCAAATTAACAAAAATAATGAAAAACTTAATTTACTTTGGGATATTTGAATACCCTTGTATCCTATCCAGTGTTAATGTTAAATTGAGCCTGATATTCAAAATTTGAATTCAAATTTTGAGGAAAATATACAGGGTGCTATTTAAAATAAAAAAGTTAGGGTCGTTTCCTATTAAACCGGAAGTGAAAAAATATTAATATTAGGCTCAGTTTAAAGACCATTAGGTGTATATTAGATGCCCCAAATTTTAAATTTTTATTTTATTAGATTACGGAGGTACGCAATTTAAATGTAAATTTAGTTGACAAACTATGGACAGAGTCGTATGTTAACCAAAAACTTAACAGAAGGTAGGTGGTAATAAATTTACCACCCCTAGATAGAAAAACAAGGTGAGGAACCTTCAAACTAATACAAGGCCAAACACCTATAAGCCAAGTCCATGGCACTGACTAAGTTGTAGAAGCACTTAAAGCAAAACCCGTTACAGTGAAACCAAAAATTAAGAAAAGTTGCCTGGAAATAGATCTAGGGAAATGTGGAAGAACTAAAATCAAAGACAGGCAAAACAGTTCTTTAGGAAGCATTCGCCTAAGTTGGCAAACCAACTACTTAGCCCATTTATTCCCATAGTTGCGTTAACGAAATACAAAAAAAAAATTTTTTTTTCGTACTAAAGAGTAATAATTTTGGATGTACTGTCATTAACATTGCGTTAATAAATATTTAAACAACCTAATAAACATTTTGGGAACGGGTAGTCGCATTTTCAATTTTGAATAAAAATAAAATAAAACTATGGAATTTTCAAGGAAAAAACTTGTGTATTTGAGTTTAAATTAAATAACATACAGCTTACTTTTTCATTTATCATTAAGAGGTTTCATATAAAAGATACTTCACGTAACATTATTTTGGAAAAAAAATCAATCCCCTTTTTTTCCGGAAATATTTCTCAAACGGATTTGAAACATAGCGTTGCGAAAACGCAACATTGGGACAAATGGTGTAATTGTAGTCATGAGTAATATTTATACCGTATGCTGGAAAACTGGTGAAGATGCCAAAAGAGAATTTGGTTTAGGTGAAACAGTGGTCATCAATCTTTTGAACGTATTAGAAAATAAGTCGACTCATAAGGAATACTTTGATAACTTTTTTACAAGCTACAAGCTATTAGTTCATCTGTAACGCCAAGGAGACTTTGCTACTGGAACTGTACGTGAGAACAGAATGCTGAAATGCCCTTTAGAGACTTGTAAGTCTGTAGAATAAAAACCTCGTGATAAAATGGATTCTCGTTACGATCACGTAAATGAAATAAGCATGGTCCGTTGGAATGATAATTCTGTGGTTACAGTAGCAACCAATTGTGAGTCTGCACTGCTTAATTTGTTTGTGAAGCGGTACAATCGTAGAGAAAAAAAATACATCTCTATACCACAACCAAATATGATTGCCAAATGTAACAAATATATGGAAGGCGTTGATCTACACGATAACACAGTTGCAAATTACCGAATAAATATTCGTGGAAAAAAATGGAGGTGGCCGTTATATATAAATATGTTAGATTCTACTGTTGTGAATGCTTGGAAACTGCACAGACTTGTATACACAGAGAAACCCATTTCGCAGATGGATTTCAGGTCTGAACTTGTACGAAGCCTCATTAGTGCTAACAAATGTAAAACACAATATGTTCGAGGACGTGGCTCCAGTGCGTCTCTATCATACCGTACCGTATTTATGTGTAATAAATGTGGAGTTCCATTACATTCACACTGCTTCAAAGACTACCATAATTAACAATTGTAAAAAAGTGGTTCTAAATGGGTTAATAGAGACAGAAAATTTTGTAAGATGATAATTATTATTATCATAACGTGGTATCGCAAGCTAACAAACTTATGAAAAATATTGGCTTGACAGAAGAAACAGTATTTAGTATCTGCCAAGAGGAAGACGAAACCGAGATTCATGTACTATGCTTATGCGACAATTTGACAAGAATGCGATTCATACTAATGGGAGATTAATATCCTAAAATGGAACTATATTTAAAAGAACCGCTCTCGAAGCTACTAAGTTTAACTAAAAAAGCAGAGCTAGAGGAGATACTCTAACGATGCATAAGGGCCATTAAATATTTTACAGGACGTTTTACTGAAAAGAGCAACTGCAAAACAATAGAAGAAGCTCAACGTATTTGCAATTAAAATAATCGAATTATATTTTATTTTATTTTTTAAACTTCTGCACTGCTATTGTTTGGTAAAAGTACCGCCTTTTATTACAGAGAAATCCGTTTTCCGAACAAACGTCCGTGACTTATCTTCTTAAGTAAAATATATTTATTGTTGTATTTAATTTCTTTTTGTTAATTAATTTGTTGTAATACAAATACTTTCCAGAATTATTAAAATAGTTCACAGGTTTTCATTGCAAAGGAAGTAACAAATGATGATCAAGTTCAAATGTATTTTAGAAACAAAAGGAAAATTTTTCAAAAAGGATTTATTTTAAAACGTTAAGGTTATATACGAAGCACTAAAATCATGTTTATATTAAGCACTTGCGACTTTCAACTATAATCGTTATAAGCCATCGCAATAAAAGATCAAAAGAAAATACAAGAACCTGTATCAATTATATTGAATTGCAGGATCCATAAAATTCTAAATAAATCCTCTGTAATTACACCGCATTTGCTTTATTTATTACTCGCAGGAGATGCTTTTTGAAGATAATCTCATTAAATTAAATATTTACGAGCAAAGTCTGCCTTGTAAACAACTTGTGAAGATGTTCGTTGTTATTCTTGGAGTGTACCTTGTTATTCAAGGTTACTGCTTTTAAAAAATTCAATAACGAAGACAAGAAACTCAAGAAATTTTATTTTATATTGCAGGCTACAAGACGGGCATTAATTAATATTGTATTTCCTTTTTTAATATTTATTAAAATAACTGATAACCTAATTGGTTCTAGAAATTCGCAAGGAATTATAATTCGACAGTTTAAAATATAAGGATGAGCATTAGGAACAAAATGTGGAAGAAAATTTTACTAAATAAATTGCATGCTTTGTTATTTATGTTTAGGAGCATGTTAAAAAAGAAATAAAAAAATTACTACAACTCTTTCAGCTTATTATTCATTGTCAACTTTTTCTAACATTTTCCAGAATATAAACGTATACAAAACATTCCTGTTCCTATGTCTTTCTATCTCGAGATGCAAGACTTCGAGTTGAGATTTTTGTTTTCCATGCTTTGTGACATTTTGTGACATATTTCTTAATTTTGTCCATTCCATACTTCATTTTATAGTGGCTTGTTTTACTTGTCTACGCAAATGCAATATAAAAAGCTTGCGAAACTTGAATTAATTCCGAAACGTTGGAAAAATTGATTTAAATTATTACTAAAATAAAGATTCTAATATAACACTCGTAACTTTTGAAAAAAGGATTATCATTGGGAAATTCCATACTTTAATGTTTGTGGTTGGTATTTAACTGGCATGCTGCCATATTTCTGGGCAGTGTTTGTTAAACACAATCATAATAATAATAATTATTATAATAGTAATAATAATAATCTACATTTCCAATAGTAAGCCCCAAATACGGAAAATTTAATAGCTAAAATTAATAAGAGTATATAACAACTGTTCATTTGAAAATTCAATCTAGTAGCATGTGATTTACTGAGAACATTTTGAAGTATGTCGTAAATTAAAATTTACTACTTAACCTACGAAGTCGTATATTTTGACAGTTTCATACATACAAATAAATAACAAATAATAGGTATTTATTGAAAACTATAACAAATGTTGAAAATGTTGTCCTTCAAGATCAATGCACTTTAAAATCCTCCGTTCAAAATGATGATATTCTGCAACACTACTGGATTGTTATTAATTTCCATGCATTTCTGTTCGATTCTATGTAGCATATCATTCAAATTCAATATAGGTGTTCGAAATATGTTATTTTTTAGATAAGGCCACAAAAAGAAGTCGCAAGGTGTTAAATCGCATGAACGTGCAGGCCAGGCAATTTCAGTATTTCGACTAATTATACGATCATCAAAAAATTCTCTTAAATAATCCAAAGATTCTGCAGTACAGTGACAAGGTGCTCCGTCTTGTTGGAAATATGCATTTTGAAGTTCATCATCATGCAACTGATTGACAAATGGTTGTAAAATTTCCGTACGGTACCTTTGAGCAGTTAACGTTCCCTGAAAAAATATTGGTCCAATGATTCGCCTTTGGCTTATCGCTGCCCAAACACCAATTTTCTCTGGATGTAGCGATTCTTCATTAATTACATGTGGATTTTCACTACTCCAAATTCTTGTATTTGTGAAATTAGGTATCCCGTTTTATAAAACCATGCTTCATCAGTAAAGATGACTCTTTGCGAAAGTTCTCCATTATTGTTCATATTTACAAACCAATTACAAAACTGTAGTCTGCGTGAGTAATCAATTTCTAACAATTCTTGTACTGCTGTGACACGGTATGAATAAAGTTGCATATCTTTTTTTAATAACTTGTGAGTTGTGCCAACAGAAAGCTTTACTTGTTGACTCAAATGTCGAACAGATGTTTGTGGTTAATTTTCCATTATTTCTTCAACACGATTGACAAATTGAGGTGTACGTTTCTTAACTGCTCCGCTGCCTGATTTTCTTAAGAGACTACCAGTTTCAGAAAAAAGTTTTAAAGCTCTATCCAAAGTATTCTTAAATTGTATATAATCTATTACAGAATGTGGAAACTCTACCATGCAATCTTGAACTGAATTAACCCATAAACCATCAATTTTATTACCACTTCGAAAATAAGCCCGGGCTAAAAAAAAATTATGTTCTAGAGTTAAAGCCATTTTAAAACTGAGAAGCAATTTATTTAAACCAGAATCGACGCATGATTATTTTATGCACTAACTGATATTTGTGATTGACATTATCAAATGTCATTTGGATTAACGTTTACGGAACAACAAACACATACTAATATATTTGCGTCTCATTCTATAAA
The DNA here is from genome assembly GCA_935421215.2 of Melolontha melolontha. Taxonomy (NCBI): domain Eukaryota; kingdom Metazoa; phylum Arthropoda; class Insecta; order Coleoptera; family Scarabaeidae; genus Melolontha; species Melolontha melolontha. The sequence goes on along the minus strand of OW285238.1, from coordinate 26,022,754 downwards.
AATTTCAAAAGTAACCTAGATTGAATTTTCAAATGAACACATCATATGATTACAGACATACGAGAGTAAGCTGAAAAATTCGGTAACTAAAGTATAACAAAGAACAATATTTCAGTGAGATGTGTTTTATTTTTCGACATAATCTCCCTCAAGATCAATACATTTATTTAGTCGATGCTCCAGTTTCTTTATGCCACCACAGTGCTCATTTTCCTCGAGCTCCTCAAAATAGTGGTCAACGGCAGCTATCAGCTCCTCATCCTAAGCAAATCTCATACCTCCGAGGTGTTTCTTCAATTTGGGGAACAGATGATAGTCCGACGGAGCTAAATCCGGCGAATAAGGGGGATGCTCAAGCGTTTCGAACTTTAATTTGGCCAATTTTTCTTTGACAATTCCGCTCGTATGAGCTGGAGCATTGTCTTGATGGAAAATGATTTTTTTATGCTTTCTTCCGGGTCTTTTTTCGACGATAGCTGCCTTCAAACGATTTAAAAGTTTAGAATAGTATAGTTCAGTAATTGTTTGTCCCTTTGGTAGGTAGTCCTCATCTCAGAAATCGGAAGCCATCACCTTTACTGCCGATAGACTGATTTTGGCCTTTTTTTTGGAGCCGGTTCACAACGTTTAGTCCACGGTTTTGATTGCTGTTTATTTTTTGGTGTGTAGTGGTGGACCCAAGCTTCATCGCACGTCAGTTTGCGCAAAAAATCTGTTGGATTTGGCCGAAACCGCTCCAAAATGGCTGTAGAACATTTCACACGTTTGAGTTTTTGCTGTGTTGTCAGTAAACGCGGCACCCATCTAGCACACCGCTTAGACATGTTGAATTCAATACGACACCCGTTCTCTGGAGATGCGTGTAGCCTGAGAAGTATCTTGCAATGTGTATCGGCGATATATCAACTTCCACAAATATCAAAACTTTTTGCACACTTTCTGCAGAAATGGCTGTTTTAGGAGGTCCAGAACGGGGTTCGTCATTTACGCTCGTACGACCTTTTTCTAAATTCGTTCACCCATTTGCAAACAGTCTTATAACAAGGAACTTCCTCACCTAACATTTCTCATATCAACATGAATTTCTCTAGGCGAAGAATACTTTTTCCACAGGTATTTAATCGCTGCGGGAATTTCGTTATTGTCCATTTTTAAGAAGCGACAAAAGTACTCTGCTTTGAACGAGTGTACACAACAACCTACTTGACAGATCGACATGATGTTTAACCCATATATCATTGAAGCATCAAGCTATATGTAGCGTCAGATTGCTTTTACATAGCGCCATCTCATAGTTAGTTACCGAATTTTTCAGCTTACTCTCGTATCATAGACTTAAAATAACATTCGAGATCGTACGAATTGTATCAAAATTAATAACACATAGGTGAGAAATAGAATTATAGTTCTTACAAATAACTGAAATGGGTGATTTTATATAGGTTCTACTTGAGGAACAATAAAAAAACTATTTTGGCGGTTATTGAATCGAGGTACAATAAAATTGATTTTATGCAACAAAGCAGGGCAGTCAATGCCGTTATACAAGATTTTGTATAAAAATTTTACGCTACTTATATTTCGTCTAAGTTCCAAGGGCGCTGAATGGAACCTGTTCAGCATTAGCGTAGAGTCAATTCCTCATACCAAAACCTAAGTTACAAAATTGTCAATATGTACCTTGCAATTATAATACGAAATTAAGATTCTTTAAAACAATCGATTATACCGAAGTCTGCGGATATGATGGATATCTTCCTTAGAAAGCTAACTTATTATAAAAATCCGGTAAAGGTACCCATTTTTATTTAAGGAATGTATAGTTTACGCTTAATCTAGTATTAAAGATTCATTCATAATAAAGTAAAGAGAAAAGAAGTTATACAGGCTGATTCATTTTCGGCCCTCACCATGGGGATCTCGCTTATTATTGGAGATAGGGTATAGGTTTACATTTAGCAAAGTTGTTAAATTTTGTGTTTGTTATAAATCCGTTAAGAAAATAGACCTGTGACAAATGACCTCCGTTATTTAAAAAAAAAAGCGAAAACCCCATTTTCTTCATTTACCTGTAGCACCGACATTTGGCCTTGTAGAGAAAAAATAAAAACACATCATTGTGGCCATTTCTAAACCTATATCCAGTGGTGTACTCTAAATTTATATACGACGTTTCGTTTCTTTCTGTCCATCATCAACTATCTAATTTCTTATAGGCGCCATATTGGATTTACACATCTTCAGAAAGAGTTTTTTTTTCTGGTTTCAACCATGTACCACATGCTGACTAAAGTTTTTAACATTAGGTTTTATTTGAAAGAATAAATTATAAGATTAAATAAGGTAGCCATGGAATTTCAATCTGTCAAAGATTTCATTTATTGTTCATTAATAATACAAAAATGTCATACATTAACGAAGAGAAACGAGATATGATAAGTATTTTTTATTCTTCGAACCGAAATTCAACAGTAGCGAGTACAAGATATTTACAATTATATCCAGAACGACAACAGCCTCATCGTACCATTTTTCTAGATCTCGACAGAAATTTGGTCGAGAATGGATCGTTTACTAAGCCGCATAATGGTCAAGACAACAGGAATTTAAATGAAAATCGACAAAATATTTTACAAATGGTAAATTAAAAGCGTGTTTTCAAATTTCATGTTAATCTTGTATTTTTATAGATAAATAATAATCCATCAATTTCTACACGCGAAGTAGTGTCAGAATTAAATTTGTGCCAGTCCAGAGTTTGGAGAACTTTACGTAAAAGTAGGTTTAAACCATACAGCATCCATGTTAGTCACTCTTTACTGCCTGGACATAATTTGAAAAGGCTAGAATATTGTAATTGGTTAATGGGAAGGATAGAAAATGACGAAAATTTTTTAATCAAAATCATCTGGTCAGATGAAACAAAATTTACAAATTATGGAATGTTCAACAGAAATACGGAGCACTATTGGGCAGTACAAAATCCCCGACAAAACAGGGCTAGAAGACCACAACACCGTTTTGGAATAAACGTTTGGATGGGTATTTTGGCAAATCGTCTCTTAGGACCAGTTATGTATGAAGAACATTTAAATGGAGAAAGATATTTAAACATTTTACGTACATACGTGTCTGACTATCTTGACGACAATATCCCATTAAATCAATTACAATATTTATGGTGGCAACAAGATGGCGCACCAGCACACAATGCAGCTGTGGTTAGAAATTTCTTAAATCAAGAGTTTGCACACCGTTGAATTGGAAATAGGGGAGTTGTTGAATGGCCTGCGAGATCACCTGATTTAAGTCCGCTAGATTTTTTTTTATGGGGATATGTTAAAAATAATATTTATAAAGTAGATGCGCCACAAAACATTGAAGAATTACGAGACAGACTTCAGAATGCCTTCGATGCAGTTCCTAGAAGAACTATACAAAGGGCAGTACAAAATGCCAGAAGGCGTGCCCAATTGTGCATTACCGAAGATGGCCAGATAATTCAACATTTACTGTAATTGTTTATTGTTTACTTTTCTATGTATTTTTATTAATGTTTTTGTTATCTTGTACTCGCTACTGTTGAATTTCGTTTCGAAGAATAAAAAATCCCAATCATATCTCTTTTCTCTTCGTTAGTGAATGACATTTTTGTATTATTAATGAACAATAAATGAAATGTTTGACAGATTGAAATTCCAAAGGCTACCTTATTTAATCTTATAATTTATTCTTTCAAATAAGACCTAATGTCAAAAACTATAGTCAGCATGTGGTACATGGTTGAAATCAGAAAAAAAACTCTTTCTGAAGATGTCTAAATCCAATATGCCGCCTATAAGAAATTAGATAGTTGATGATGGCCAGAAAGAAACGAAACGTCGTATAAAAATTTAGAGTACACCACTGGATAGAGGTTTGGAAATGGCCACAAGGATGTGTTTTTATTTTTTCTCTACAAGGCCAAATGTCGGTGCTACAGGTAAAAGAAGAAGATGGGGTTTTCGCGTTTTTTTTTTAAATAACGAAGGTCATTTGTCGCAGGTCTATTTTCTTTACGGATTTATATCAAACACAAAATTTAACAACTTTGCCAAGTTTAAACCTATACTCTATCTCCAATAATAAGAGAGATCCCCATGGTGAGGGCCGAAAATGAATCAGTCTGTATATAAAAAATATAATTAATGTTATTATGCTCCCTGATAAGAAAAATGTATTAAATAAGAACATATGATATTAATACGGTATGCGCCAAAATAAACAACACTGAAATTACTGAAGTATATTATTTATTACTTATACATTATTATGTCTATAGAATACATGTTCAAAATGTGCGCCATGGCGTTGTAGGCACTGCTCATAACGGTTACGCAGATTGCCAAACATATTCGAGAACACAGGTTGCTGCATATTCCTGAAAAAGGAGACAATGGCACGCATTTCAGTGTTGTTTATTTTGGCGCATACCGTATTACTTCATTTGAGATATTAATTCATTTAATTAAATACATTGTGCTGCTAAATATATCAAAAAGAATTATTTTTTCAAGTAACAATGTGATATGATATGTTGTCGAATTAGAATCTATCTGCCACGGTTCTTCCTCAGCCAAAATATTTAATATTTATACCAAATAATTATACCAAATTAGAATTTTAATTAAGCATATATACTTTTTCTGGGCAGTGGGACCTCCGCACAAATCCCTAAACAACAGGAGTCGTGAAAGTATTGGTGTCAATCCGTATACGAAACTCCGCACATATAAAATGCAGGTATCTTGTAATGATGTGCAATAGGGTATTCTTGTTAATTCTCTTAATACCAATGATATTTCGTAGTTCTGAATGTTGTTTACGCCTGAATTAGTTAGAAACCAATGTGTAATTACCTCCCTTAAATTTTATTTAGTATCAAAGATTAAATTCAAAGTTTAGTTTTGAATATACTTCTGAGCTAAACATTATATATCCGATAAGTGAATAATTATTTTATTGCCCAATAACTATTCTTTCGAAAATCAGTGGCAGAGGTATGCTTTACCTCTTAGCCTAAAATTTTAACCACCCCCACACAATCCCTTTCGGCCTAATTAATTTTACTGGATCAATAATGTAGTAAGTTTAAAAATTTTATATAAACTGTAGTCTAGAATGAAATTTTCACCTGTTTTTGACATTTCTAATTACGAGATGAAAGAACATCTCCCACGCACCAATTTTTTTCACTTGTTTCGATATCTGATGTTAATTTAAAACAGCAAATCAACGAAGAAAATGAGGTCGCCCTTTGAAACAAAATAACATTAATTTAAATTACTTTCACATTGACGTACATCTCTCCGTACCGAGAAATCACGTTAAATAAAACCTTATTGAAGAATAACAGAAGCGAGAATAAACGTTTAGCACGGATTTGTTATTAAAGAATCCTTGAACCTGACCTCTCGTAAGTAAGCAAACTTAAGAACACGCGGTTGATTTTGTTTCTCTCTCTTGTCGCTTTTGTTTGTAACTTTCTCTGGCATGGTTCACCAAAGATATCGCAAACTGGTTTGCTAAGTTGTGTCCTCAGCCATGACCTCGAGGTATGTAACACCTGCGTATACATTGTGGAATTGATTGTATATTGTTCATCTAATGATTGATGCATCATGATTCATGTGGGCCTTTAAGCATTTGAGAAACTATTATTTGCGTAATGGTTAATTACCGATCCTCAAAGTACACACTTATCCTTGTATTCTTTAATTGTTTGGTCTTTCGAATGACATAAAATATAAACGAACGATGTACTTTTTCATTGCCGACTTCGAATGAAATTATCGTGTAAATAATTGACTAACTGTTATTTTTACTAAGCACGTGTTTCGGCAGTTTAATCATGCACATGAAATGTGCATGCTTCTAACTATTGAGCATGTAATGCGTACATAAAAAGGGAGAGTGCACTAACGCTTTATGTTATCTACAATACGTTAACGACCTAATTTGCTAAGATAGGTCATGCAATAATTCTTGTTTTATATTTATTGTTATTGTTTCAGTCTAACGATAAAGAAAACATGTCGTAAGACTACTTGAGTTAACTGCGATTACATTAAATACGTACGGAATTATTTGAAAATGCGGTAATTGGAGACAATACATTATTTAACTATAAATATCGATTACATACGAGTATATTAACATTTGGCCAATAGGTTAAACGAAACTAACTAGAAAACTGACTGAAAGTGGTAAAGTATAAAAAATGCTTTCTACATATTACGATGCTGATTTATTCGAATTTTTTATAGAAAAAGTTCGCCCTTTAGCAGGATTCGAACCCACGTGCATGATCTGCCGGATCATCGCTCTAACTACTAAGCTATCAAAGGCAGTGATTTCGAATCTTTGTGAGGATGCAACAAATTTGCACAACGGCCTACTACAGGCAAGATATATATTATCTGTTTCCTTGATGTTACACAAGGCATCCACACAAAGACTCGAAATTACTGCCTTTGATAGCTTAGTGGTTAGAGCAATGGTCCGGCAAGCCATGTACGTGGGTTCGAATCCTACTTAAGGGCGAATTTTGTTACTATAAAAAATTCGAATAAATCAGCGTCGTAATACGTAGAAAGCATATTTACATTTATATTACTTCACGAAAAATGAAACAAATTTGCACAACGGCCTACTACGGGCAAGATATATATTATCTGTTTCCCTGATGTTACTCAAGGCATCCTCACAATGATTCGAAATTTCTGCCTTTGATAGCTTAGTGGTTAGAGCGATGGTCCAGCAAGCCACGCACATAGTTTCGAATCCTACTTAAGGGCGAATTTTCTTTCTATAAAAAAATTGAATAGTCGTAATATGTAGAAAGCATATCTACAATATTAGGCAATCTTTATCACAATTTCTACGTGCGTTAAATACTTTCATAAGTAGGCTATTACCCACATGTAAAATGCGTATTAAGTGAATGAATTCAAATTTTCTCTATTTTTTATAAATGCTAATTCAAAATTAATTTTTGGTTATTTAAGGGGTTTCGCTACTTTTGCTAAAATTTGCCATATACAAGGTAGCGGCAGATTTTGAGAACTTTATTATTTTTTTTTATTTTTCCTGAAAGTATTAAAAACATTAGAAAGACTAATAGCAAGCATGCTCCGCATACACAATGAAACAAAGAAGACAATGAGATGTAGTGTAAAATAACATATAGAATATAATTACAATAGATGTAAATTTAAAAAATTACTGAAAATTACTGTAGTTTTAGTAATACTTGGACATTTTTGTAAAACTGTTTTTCATTTTATATTTTCTTTGATGAATCAAAAAAGAAAGATTAATTTTTACTAATTAACTCTTTGCGATCATAACTTTTGTGAGCATGGCCGTCGTACTAGTGGTAATGTTTTCAGAACACGGGCCCTCATCTAAAAATTTATAAATTTTATTCATGTGAATGTGTTCAAATCGTATGATATTCGCCATTTTCATCAATACCTATAATCATCGAATAAAATTAATCATCACTGCTGTGCACATCATAAACCCAAAGTTCTCCTCTACTAGACATTTCAAGGGTATAATTTTTACAAATTTGAAAATTAGATAAATATCAATGAATACTAAAAAAAGTGAATATCGTGAATATTGTCAAGTAATTAAGTTAACTTAATTACTTGACATTTATATCCTGTCATTTATATTTTGTATCCTCTTGATAAAGGCGTACTGCCGAAACATGTAGAGTTTTTTAAATACATATATTTTGAAGTAATATACAGACCTTTAATCGCCTACTGATTAGGTTTACCATATATATATATATATATATAGATATATATGATATATATGATATATATATATATATATATATATATATATATATATATAGATATATATATATATATATATAGATATATATGATATATATGATATATATATATATATATATATATATATAAGATCCCGGAGGAGGTTTAAAGGCCTAACAATATAATGTCGTAAGTAGTAGTACTATTATTTAAATGTAGATGGCGCCACGAGAGAGTACTTGTCACATTGAAGTTCACATTGACAGTTATACTTTGCATGCTCCCGTGTAGGAAAACCAAGTTTATGTATATGCCAAATGGACCCCAAGAGCATTACAATGAAATTAAAATTGAATACAACAGTAATTACAATTTATTTAATCCAAATAATAGTGTATACGTAAATATCCAATTTTAACTAAATACAATAATTGATCTAAACATTTAATTGTGTTCATTTAATCTAAATATTCAAATCCTAGCAATAGCAAAGCTGTGTTAGCCAAGTATGTTATAAAAATATTAAATAACGTAAAAAATATGAGAGGCCACATTACTATAAAACCATTTTATTTTATTCTACAAGATTCCGCAAACGATTTGAAAGAGGAAAATGCAGTTGCATATTTCTTTCTTTTCGACATAGCTTCAGTGTTCGAACACCATAAAAGAAGTGGCAATTAAAAGAATACATGTGTGATATTAAGCCACCTGCTTGTTCGCGTCATTAATTTACTCCCGGAAAATAAAGTCAGAGTAAGAGAGTTAAATTGTTCGAGGTTTTCTAATAGCCCATTGGATTACGAAAAATTGGAAGGGTTGGTATCTCCTACTCGACAATTTTATGTTCACTACGAAAATTAAGTATCACATTATTTCAAGAGATTACGTAAATAAGTTTCAATAAAATAATTGTCAGTAACTATTCCTATGTAAAATTATTGAAGAGTTATTGAGGGTGTTATGTTTTTTCGTATCTAGAATGTGTTAAATACTACACAGGATAACATATTCAAATATTAAACGATCTAATCATTGAAGAATAAAGTATTATAAATGATTAGTTTCAGGGCTGCGGTCTCTATTTTGAAGGTCTGAAAAGCATATTTCCAGTCTTAATTTTTAGTATTTTTACTTTCGTTTAAATTACGTTAACATTTTCACTACTTTTATTTTAAAGTTTTTTATTAGATTATTATTTACAAATTTAACTTCGTCCCCTTCAAATTATGCTCCTTGGAAATTTACACAGCGTCTTCAGCGATTTTTCCATTTCTGGTAACAATTCTGGAAGTCTTGTTCCTTGAGGCTGTCTCGAACCTGCATGGTGACTCTTTCGGTGTTGTCTATTGCTCCGTAATGGTAACCTTTCAACTTCCACTTAAGTGTTGGAAAAAAGAAAATAATCACATGAAGCCATGTCTGGATTGTAGTGTGGGTGTACTGGGATGTTTTGACTGCCAAAACTTATCTAACCGACAATCAGGTGTGGCTGTTTATGTGTACACGATAACTTTAGTAACTTTGCTCGTATTATTTACCAGGATCCTAACTCACAAAGCTTTTAAATCAACTTTTTTAGTTTTTAATTTATCTAGGCTAGATAATGCAAATATTGAATTAATCTAAATATCATTGCGAATTAAGTCAGAGCAGTTTAATAAAGTTCGAATCTTTAGATTTAGGATGGCAAATTTACTTTAATATTATTTATGTGAGAAAGTTTCAAATTCAAAATTAGTATTTTCAATCTACAAGTACAATTCAAGTATATGTTTGTATCATCAGATTCTATGGCTACAGATCTATATCTATGCTTTAAATCCGGAAACTGAAAATATAAGCATCTGCTAGAGTGAATGAAATTTGTTACATATTCTCTATCGTAACAAAATTTGGTAACTATTCATTAGATATTCTTTACTTTAAGGATAAAACATATTATTATCTTAATTTTAGTCTTTGTCGAATTTTCAGTGAATTATTTATTACAATTTTTTGTACAGATAATAAAATATTAAATATATGGAGAATGATCAGCATCCTTCTCCATCACCTTTATCTGTTGGAAGGAATATAATGAAGTGATAGAACACTTTATATGTAAAGTTGAAATTTTAGTAGCGTTTCCAAGCTTCAAACTTGTAATGAAACTAGGATATAAGAAAAAAGCAGAATTTAACGACAACGGATTAGAAGATATTCAATATGTTAATGAAATAAACATTATTTTGTAATTGTGAAATGTTTAGTGAGTTATTGTAGTCCTTTGATATTTGTTATAATCACAATATATAAACTACTTATTCAACTAGTAAAAACAAACGAAGAATTAGCGAAAATATTAGCAACGAAAACAAGAAACCCATGGTAATTTGAAAAAGAAATTTTGATAAAAAAGGAATATCTGGCATTGTCCCATAATTAATTATAAACTAAAAATTTATGTAACATACTATAACTCGAATTTATTGAATATTAATGGCACGTTTTAATAACTAAGACAGCAATAAAACTTAATTAGCATATTATTTAAATTCAGTTGCATTCCGTAAATGTTATTAGGTAATTAATTTTCTTGTAAACAAATTAATCCTCGACAGTTGCTGTCGTATATTTTATTTTTTACAAAGTTTTGAACCTTTGAATCTGTTAGAATTACAGATGTCATCGATTAAATAGAAAAGGTTGTTGGATATTTTACTCAATTAGATGTTAAGCCAGCCAGGGCAAAATTTGCAGATTTTTGTTAGAGAACATTTGAAAAAGTTGTGTCAGAAGCATTGAGAATACAAGCTGCATCACTGTGCTCATTAATAGAATCATGAAGTCTGCCGAGGATTCTAATAACGCGAAATTCAATTCTATGAATATATGTATTAAATTAATGTCGTCCTTTATTAATCTTCAGACTTCTAGGAATTCATGTTGGTAATATGTAATTGAATAGAGTGGTTTTCCATTTTTTATTGTAATAAAATTTCAACTTTAAATTTTTAATAGTAGGAGACAACTTAAGAGGATAATGGTGTTTATAGTTTAACCGAAATTTAGGAGCAGAAAAGATAAAATACATTTTGCTATAATAATCCGGAACATCCAAATTAACCTTACCATAATGAAAAATTCGTTAAAAGTCACATTTATCCTGGAATGTGTGGTTTTACTTCGCTCTTATTGGAGCTTGTCAACACACAGTATCCTCGTGACAGATATGACTTCCACTTCTATAGTTCGCATATATATAATTATTATATTGAACTTACTGCAAATGAGAACTAATAAGTATTAAATCTCACTTTACACTCCCACTTTCGACAAACTAAGTTTGTACAAGTATACGGAACGGTACACGTCGCGACGCCAACTTCCTGGTTGTTGGGATAATGAAAAATTCGTGAAAAGTCACATCTATCCTGGTGTGTACTGTACTGTATACTTTGTGTGGACAAGCTCCAATAACAGTGAAATACATCCACACATTCCGGGATAGATGTGACTTATCCCGAACTTATTATTATCCTAACAACCAGTAAGGTGGCGTTGGGGTTTATTTTCCTTCAATTGTATATTCTTATTCAAATAGCGGAATACTTTTGACATATTTCGAATTAAATTTTACAAAATTTCATTAAATACTGCTTATGAAAATAATTGGTAAAGTTAAAGAATTAACAGAAATAGATACAATGAGATAGATTAAATTATTTTACTAATATTTCATCCAAAACTTGGTATTCTACATACTGAAACAAGTACTTCCTTCCAGTTCACATTGTCAGAAAATAAGTATTAGGCAACTAGGGAAGTTAAGGACTGTTGTCCTTATTTTCGATTAGTTTAAAGCAACTCATTCATTATTGTCATTTCACTGAAATAGGTTCGGTAATTTTACAACGTTAATTTCTAGAGTAAATTGTATGGTGTAATGTTAATGTTCCTATAATTAGATAGTTATAATACTACGAAGGATATTATACGAAGTTTGATTTTCCAATTTCCGGTTCCAGTGAACGTCATCCTTTACAATTTCTGCTTATACGGAGATGTAGGTTCAGAAAGTTTGACTGTACTGGCGTAAAACAAAGACTATATATTATTGCTTTGGATTGCAAGTCAATGCTGAATTCTATTTAAACTTTTGCAATGATTCAACTTTATTATTCTACAATAATTTAATAATAAGATTATGATAAAAATTTTAGGTTAAAGCACGCAATGCTAGAGGTAATATAATTACTAACAATACCAATAATATTTACAAAAATAAATATCAATGCTCTAATGCTTTTATTGCACCACCTTCTGTGATGATAATTATTATACCTGATCTCCTTATTGAACGGATACGGTTTACCTATATGCAACGTATGAATCTAGGAGCCGTATTGACTATAAATTAGGGCCCTATAATATAATAATAAATCGCTGTTAATTTCAAGTTTATAAGAAAAAAATATCTGTACAATGGGTTTATATACAAAGAAAAAATTACAAATCGTATGGCAACATGTGTAGTGGATACATATAGATATATAAAGCTAATTTATTTGTAATACACAATAAAATTTTTATATGTCACCGCATTTCATAAATCATCTGTGATTGAGTCGTCTTGCAAACCGGTGTCTGAGTCTGAATCGTATTGCAAATTTATAATCAAAGGTGCTACTATTTTGTACATGCGCATATATTCGTCCTCTTTTGCTATTGCGTCTTTAACAGCATTTTTCCAATTCACAGCAGTTATATGTTCCATAGCATTTTTTATGTGTGTTACACTGCTTTCACTAAATTTCGGTGATTGATTTGTTCGTCTTATGGTATTTTTCAGTTGGGCCCATATCAATTCAATGGGATTGAAAATGCAATGGTATGGTGGTAAACGCAAAATTGTATGTCCTGCTTCTTTGGCTCTGTTATGCACATAATAATCCTTCTTCTTTTGTCTTCATTACCTCTATTAATTGTTTTTTTGTATAATGATCCTCAAAACATAAATCATTTGCTTCTAAAAATGTTTTAATATCTTTCTTATTATTACATTTTCTAGGAACTTTGCTTTGCTGTCGAGAATGAAAGGGAGCGTTGTCCATCACTATCACACTATTTTTTGGTAAATTTGGCAGCAAGGTGTCACAGAACCATTCTTCAAATAAAGATTAGGTCATATCTTCATGGTAATCTAAACTTGAGGATTTAAAATTTTTAGCAGATAATAGCGGCTGTCCGATCCATCCTTTTTCTGACGCAGCATGAAGAATGATTATTCTCTACCCTCTCGAAACCGGCGCGTCCAACTGGCGCATACTTGAACTATCCACCCAACCTTTGCAAATTGTGTCATGGGTGTCATACCACTTCTCGTCTAAATAACATATGAATCGTCCTTCCTGTCTATACCTTCTAAATGCCGTTAAGTATTCATATCGAAGTTTCTGTAACCTCGAGCTTTCCATAATTGGGCGACGTTTGTCTATAGTGCCAAACTTAAAACCAGCTTTCTTTAGCGTCCGCCACAAGGTTGCTTTAGAACACTGAATATTTATAGGCTCATCACTGATCCTTTTATGTAAGCAGTCAAGTGTAGATACAATATTTTCTCTGTAGAAGGAGTATACTTGCTGCCTAATAGTATCAATTTCATATTCTTCAATTTTTCTCGGTGCTCCTTTGTCACTTCTTTGCTTTCGAGGCCCTGCGTTATTCTTAATTATTTTATATATTGTTCCAATGGTCACCTTGGTTAATTGCGACGTTCGTTGAATATTCTGGGTTCGTAGTTCGTTATTTTCTTCTATCAGGGTATGATAGACATTGAAAATTATCTGTTTTGCATCTTCTGATATATGCTTTCTCTGTCGTGCTCCAACAGTATTATCACTATCCACATCATAATCACTAACACTTTCAGCAAAAGGTCGCCACATGTTCGTTAAGTAAAGAGGGAAAAATCAAATATGTATACAGCAGTAAAGATTAACAATAAATGATAAATAGACTCAATATTAGATGTAATATATACCAACTCTCCTAGCTATATTTACTTAAATTTTGTTTAATAAATATAAGCACTTATTTCATCTAAATTTTAATTTAATGACTATTTAACTATATATAATAACTATATATTCAAATTAGCAACTGTTGGTACTTATATTATTATTAAATTTTATTTCATCTAAATTTCAGTAATTAAAATTTACTTAAATTTTGTCATTACGGACCTCAGCAGTTTGTTTGCGTAAAAGATAATCGTATTGAGCGGCGAGGTAGTTATTGCCGGAGGTGGTGAAATAAAAGCATTAGAGCCGTTCAAAATTATATTCTTATAATTTGAAATAAACTATACGTAAGTACGAGGGATATTTTTTTAAATAAGCCCGTTTGTGAATGAGAGTAACAATGACGTCTGGTCGCCGCAGTGCGCATGCTCGTCTGCTGCCAACATGATTTGCGCATGTATAGACGCCATTTACAGCGGTACCACCTGTTTGTTTGCTGAGCTGTAGAAACTTATAATGTTTAAGAAAATTGAGTCGGCCGCCGACTGTGAGATTGATTTGTAATTCGATTCTAAGTTGCGAAAACATTCGTACTAGACCCCTAGCGAAGATAACCGCAAGACCTGTTCCAATAAAAATTTCTTGACTTAATATAAGTGAAGTCGTGGACCTAATATTTGAAATAATCTTCAAACTTATATCTAACAAAACTGTCTTGCATATCAAAATGTAATTGTCGAGTAAAGGTATTCCTCTTTTTCCTACAATGAAATAGTTCTTCGTCTATAACTTCTCGTGTTATGTTGGCTTTTTCATTTGATCTATATATCGGCGATAAATTGCAAGGTATGAATAATTGGCTACTGCCATATTTACATAATGTATGTCTCAAAAGTTTACGAAAAAAAATCCTATAAAATTTATTTTTAGTAAACATGATCTGATACAGTTGCAGTTGGAAACGAAATTTAGTAAATTGTTTGAAGTTTAATGTGACATCATTTTTGTAAATAGTTAATGTCGACAATGTCGTACAAACAGAAATATTCGTAGAGGTATTTATCAGTTGGTGGGACAAGTACCTAAACGCGATATTCTTAGGAACTACAGGAAGATATTTCGGTTTCGACAATCTAGCAGACAATAAAAGTTTGCCAGGGTGACATCTCCTGTATCAATTTACCTAAAAGTGGACGACCCAAAGCTTTAAGCCAACTTAACGAGCGAAGATTGATTGGAAGAACAAAAAACACATTGGGAATATCAACGCGTAAGTTATCTCGAAGATACCATATTTCACGCTCGAACATTAGCCAGAAATAATCTAAATTATTGTAAAAGAAGAAGGGCCCGAAGATACACCGCCGCTCAGTTGGAAAGAATTCCTAGGGTGTTGCTGTGCTTCGACACGCATTCATTCTCGTGGTAAAGTTGTCGTTATGGACGATGAAAAGTATTTCACGTTGTCCAACTCGGAGATCAAAGGTAATAACCGGTTTCTATACGGACAATGTTAAATTCAAAAGCAAAGTCACGTTTTAAGATAAAATTTCGATGTGGTCTGCCATATTAGTAGCTGGTGTTTCACGGCCGATGTTGGACGTGTTCGAGGTGAAGCCATCAATGCAGACGTTTACATAAGAAAATGTCTCACAAAACTTCGAAATTTTATAAATACACATCAAGCGAACGACCATAATGTTCTGACCTAACTTAGCCTCGTGCCATTACGCCAGAAGAACAAGAGTTTGGTTAGCCACACACGGCATCAATTTTGTTCCGAAGACAGATAACCCTCCAAATATTCCTCAGGCGAGCCTCATTGAGGAATTTTGGTCACATTTGAACAGAAAGGTATATGATGGTGGTTGGGAAGCCCAAAATGAGGAACAGTTAAGACGCAGAATCTTTCGGAAAATTCGGGAAGTCGACGTTGCTACCGTCTAAAGACTGCTGGGCGATATCAGAGTCAAATTACATGTCATAGAAGAGCATGGGCCTTTATCCGTCACATAAATGTTACGTTTAATTGAATTAAGACTATATTACAGTTATATTGTTTGTAAAATGTAAAAGAGTAAAAGATAAAATTTAAAAAATTGACTTTTATTTGTTTCCGAAAACTTTGTAGACATAAGTTAAAACAAAATAAGTGGGTTTTCTTTGGAAAAAGAGAACTTTTTGTAAAATTTACAACACTTTCGTAGTTAATTTAAGATTTGATATCAAAAGCTCTATTACTTATTTCGCCTTCACATTCGCAAATTTTCATTCGGACTCTTAGTTATCGCAAACTTTCCAAACAAATTAATTTGTATAATACAAAGGTATTTTTAATAATATAAAATATTATCAAAAATCTGGTGTGAAGAACACAAATGCAGGTTTACTATTAATATTTTCTGTGAACGTGTCCGAATATATCTTATCCCCAGAGACGTAGATACGTATTTCACCTTTCTACAGGTTCATCGGTACGCCCCTGCTGGAGAAAGCATATTCCCAGACACATTATTCTGATAAATTAATTTGTGTTAAAGGGATCACTTTTCAGAAAACTTTAACTTGTTCGTCATGGATTTGGAATTTATAAGGATCACTATCTTATTTACTATTTCTGCAGCTTTCGTTTTTTACTATTAGGTATCGATACTATGTGGAGAGCTGTAGACTTATACAACGAATCTGACACAGTAGGAGTGGTGAAAGACAACAATGAATCTTGAAAGAAGCCTAAAGACTGGTGGGGAGATAAAGGAAAGAAAATGACGAGGAAAGTCGAAGGCATGATGGAGAATTATGAATAATATGGAATAGGATAACATCATTAGGTGAGGAAGAGAACTAGGGACGGGGCACGAGAGGCCGATGACTCATCGGCCACGGGAGTACTATTGAAAATTTGTATTTTTAAAGAGTTTCTAATTTTATTTATATAATTGGAAAACAAACGGGTGGTGATCTATAAAATAGGAAATACATTTTTGTTTTTTCATTTTGTAGTTCAAGTTGAGTAGAGGAGTATTATCTAATATTAGCTAGCAATACTTTCTCTAGGTTCTCTTCTGTAAAATTTGTTCTCATTGAACGAAATACATCCTTGTAGATAGAAAATGTCCTTTCTACATCGCCACTAGTTTGAGGTGCATACTAGAAATATTATTTTATTTCAGCTAGATTTTGAGGCATCGCCCCATACACAATTGCCGCAATGTTATTAAATATGGAAATATATTAAAAATTGCGTTTAACTTTTGCCGAAGGCCACATCCGAAGTCACTTGGAATAGTTTCAAGTTATTAATAGCCACATCTAATGTGGTTAATTCATAATTTAATTTGACATTTTGATTTTCAAAATAAGTGATTAGTTTTAGCAATTTTCCAGTGTTCCTGAAGAAAGTACAACTGATTTTTTTACATTTGTATTAGTACCTTGCACTCAGCAACATTTCGAGTATCGTCATTTAGACATGCAACCAAATTTTGTAAACTATCGAAGTTTTCTGCATAAAAACTAGTGGCTTCCAATCATGTTCCACATCTAGTTATAACTGGAGAGAGAGACAGTGACAAAGATAGAAGCTTTTCCCTGTAAATAGGTACTCTCAATGGTGCTTTCCTTAAAACTTTTTCAAAAGCGGATACAAGTCTATCAACTACCGGAAAGGTGCCTCTGAGGAAACATATCCTAATATGCTGCATAATACTTGTGTAGCACATGCTCTCCACAGAATCTGTAAAGATATCAGCGACACTTTTCCGGAAGTTGATAGACTTGTATCCGCTTTTGAAAAGGAAAGCACCATTGAGAGTAGCTCTTTACAGGGAAAAACTTCCATCTTTGTCACTGCTTCCCTCTCCAGTAATAACTATATGGGGAACATGGTTGGAAGCTATTAGTTTTTATGCAGAGAGTTTCGATAATTTACAAAGTTTCGTTACATGTTTAAATGATGATGCTCGAAGTATTTCTGAGAGCAAAGTACTAATACAAATTCCAAATTAAAAAAATCAGTTTTACTTTCTTCAGGAACACTTTGGAAATTTTCCAAAATTAATCACTTATTTTGAAAACGGATATCTCAGATTAAATGATGGATGAACCATATTACATGTGGCTATTAATTATTGGAAAAATATTCCAAGCGACTTCGGATGTGGCCTTCGGCAAAAGTTAGACGCAATTTTTAATAGAAATCCAGATTTAATAACATTGCAGCAATTGTGTATGGGGACATCGCCTTAAAATTTAACTGGTAAATACGTTGAAATAAAGGAATATATCCAGTATGCACCTATAACCACTTGCGATGTAGAAAGGACGTTTGCTATGTTCAAGAATGTATTTCATTCAAAGAGAACACATTTTACAGAAGAGGACATTGAGAAGTTATTGCTAGTTAATATTAATATTCCTTTACTCAACTTGAACTACAAAATCAACAAATAAAAATGTATTTCGTATTTTAAAGATCACCACCCATTTGTTTTACCAATTAACATTTAAAACAATGAAAAAGAGAAACTTATTCACCGTACTTTATTTATCTTACGAAATATAAACTATTAAATAAAATAATTTTTAAAATCTCCTCACGCTATCTACGCCCATAAAGAAAAGAATGTATCTGTTATATCGAAGTAATTGCATTACAATTCAACGACACAAAACAGATGTGCGGTTAGCCGAATGAATAGTGCTATTCAATAACAGCGTGTTGTACTTAGCGATGTTATAGGCTATTTATATTGTCCGTCGTAATTTCGGCCTGATGCGTCCGGTCACTAAAGGAAATTCGAGATAAGAAAACGTGGAAGGCAAAAGCGAAATATGCCCCCAGGTCTATAATGCTACGATACTTAATTTCCATTTTATCTATCGTAGTGAGAACTATAAACCTTCATATTGAGAAACTACAAGGTAAATTAATATAATTTCAGCAGTAACAAAAACACATAATTAGAGATGCATAAAATTTACAAATCTTTATGATTTTGTTGATATTAATAGTGAAAAGTTAATATAAGATAGTATATAACAAAAACTTCAACAGTATAGGCGGAATAAAATTCAAGGGTAGATTATAGCGGAAGAAACAATGAAAGAGTACATTCAAGAATATTTGCTCTACATCGGAATAATGCGGAATAAGTTCTTTTATTTTACTCCTTCATTTATACCAATTTATATATGATATGGTAATAATTAGAGAACGGACACGCTTACCACCCAGTGCAGTACTGGCAAAAGGCTGTATTTCTAAAATATTTAATTTTATTTATATAATTGGAAAACGAACGGGTGGTGATCTATAAAATTACGAAATTACATATTTATTTGTTGAAAAGTTGTATTTATAAAGTTTTTAATTTTATTTATATAATTGGAAAACAAAAGGGTGGTGATCTATAAAATTACGAAATACATATGTATTTGTTGAAAAGTTGTATTTTTAAAGTTTTTAATTTTATTTCTATAATTGGAACATTTTTATTTGTTCATTTTGTCGTTCAAGTTGACTAAAGGAGTATTAATATTGACTAGCAATAGTTTCTCAAGGTTTTCTTCAGTCAATTTTGTTCTCTTTGAATTAAGTACATCCTTATAAATAGAAAACGTCCTTTCTACATCGCAACTGGTTATGGGTGCATACTGGAAATATTCTTTTATTTCTTCATATTTAGCCGTTAGATTTTGTGGAATTGTCTCCATACATAATTGCAGCAATGTAATTAAATCTGGATTTCTATTAAGAATTGCTTCAAACTTTTGCCGAAGTCACTTGGAATACTTTTCAAATTATTAACAGCCACATCTAATGTGGTTAATCCGTCATTTAATTTGAGATTTCGATTTTCAAAATAAGTGATTAGTTTTGGCAATTTTCCAAAGTGTTCGTGAAGAAAGTACAACTGATTTTTTAAATTTGGGATTTGTGGGAGCTCCTTGCACTCACCAATACTTCTAGCATCCTCCTTTAGCGGTGTTACGAAGTGTTTTAGACTATCGAAATTCTCAGCATAATAAGTAGTAGCTTCCAGCCATGTTCCCCATCTAGCTATTACTGGAGTGGGAGGCAGTGACAGAGATGGAAATTTTTCCCTGAAAAGAGCTACTCTCAATGGTGCTTTTCTGAAATTTTTTTAAAAGCTGATACAAGTCTATCAACTTCTGGAAAGGTGCTCTGATATATTCACAGATTCTGCGGAGAACATGTGCTACACAAGTAATATGCAGCAAATTAGGATATGTTTCCTTTAATATATATGCAGCTCTGTCACTTACAAATAAAAGTACTTTTTCTTTGTACCTGTCGTCGGAATGAAGTATATTTTGAATATTCTCATTAATCGTTTTAGAAACTGTTTCCGCATCAACTGTATTTATAACTTTTATTGCTATTACATATGCGTTATATGGAATAGTTGGATGTAATACACCAGCTACAACATTTACCACACAGCATCCTAACATATCCACCATTTCGTCGGCGCTTATCCATATGTATTGATTTAAAAGATGGCTTCTAATGCGTTCTACTGTTCTCGTATAGCACCTAGAAACATAATATTTGCGTAAAGTTGATTCATCAGGAACATTTCGACCAGTATATTTTTTCAGAAATATTTTTAAAGTGGGATTGCTAAGATTATTTAATGGAATATTAGCCGCCATAAAAGTTTTACAGATTTCTGATGTGTTTGCGATCCTAAGTGACGAATTTTTGACGATATTTTACGGATATTGTAATAAATTTCGGAATCACTGACAATGGACATACAATCAGTATGACCGTCAATCCAACTCGCCATTGTTTTACAATGCCGTTCTCGACATTCTTCCATATCATGTCTGAAAAAGTAACTTAAACAATGCTCTAGATCTAAATAAATGAAAACTAAAAATCTGTGCGTAAGTTATTGAAACTGAACGAAATTCAATGCACACTTACGTCGAAATAATTGGTAGAAATAGATTCAATCAAACGATATTAAACAGGATCGATCACAAAAAATTACGATGTAATTAACAGTTAAAACTATGAAAACAAGAAACTTACTCACAGCACTTTATTTACCTTACGAAATATAAACTAATAAATAAAATACATTATAAAAACCCCGCTTCTATCTACGCTCATGAAAACACTTTAAAAAACACTATATTCTCCGAATACAATAGCTGGCTTGTCCATTGTTATCGCGGCGAGACCAGTTGTCCGAGTAAGTCAAACAAATACTTCATTGAATTACGCCGGGATGTACTGAGCGACGTTATACACAATTCCAATTGCCGATTGCGATTTATGGAAATTGCATCCGTTCTCTAGTAATAATATTATAACACTGTATGTTACAAAATTATAATAGCGTGATATTTTGTATGTCTAAAATAACTGTAAGAGTTTGTCACCAAACGAATGCAATTTTACAAGTTTCATTACGTTAAATTTATGAAGAGAGTATGTGGCGTCTAGTTTGTAATTATAATGCAAATGTAATCACGTGCAACTATATTTAGCTACGGTTGGCAATTATATTTTAATCGTAAAATCGTGTGTACAAAGAAAATCTCAAGACCTTGACGAAGTCAGGTTAATTTAATGCATTGTTTGTCACACTTATATGTCGCGAATTTATCTCTTACATATATATATCTTTAAATCCTCACTAATTACAGAAAAAAGGGTTTTGTTTTTATTAGAGGATATCTATTAAACATGAAATGTAACCTTGACCTTGACTCTGTGGAACACGCAAATAATAAAAAATGCATGAGAACTGAGACGAACTTGTTTTTTTGTATTGTTTGTCAGTCAAGCCTGGACAAAAAGTTCTAATATATTATATTTTCCCACGATAATATAATTTATTTTAATTATTATGGGAATAAATGTTACATCATATATACATACAATTTTAACATACTTTTTCATTACTCTTATTTTATCCTCCGGTATTCGCCGGTGATTTGAATACACCCATCTTTGTCAATATTAGTCATAATTTTTATAGTTTTTCATGATTCTTTAATTACGACTCAGTTATCGACTTAGTTATGTGAAAAGTTATAATAAATTTTTGATTTCATTTTACTTAACATTCAAAGTAATATTATGTTAAATCAAAGTGATACCAGCCCTAGGGCTTCAGGGCGCTATGGCCACCCTTTTTTTGATTCAATATCAACTATCAAGATACCTCTATCCAAAACAGTTTCCCCCTATTTATAGAACTGTTAATAATAAGAATGCGTACTTTCTTGAGCTTTATTTAAATGCAACCAAAGCATTGAATAACTTTTATGACACAATCAACTATTTCTATTATTATCATTCGAGAGCTTGTCACAGCTTTGATTTACCTTTATTGAAGATATTTCTCGGAAATGGAAATCGGTATCAAATCTAATCTCTCTGCGTTATGGACCTTCTTAGAAAGAAGAACTTTATAACAGTTAGTAAATTTGCTGATATCATAAATATTTCAATACTTTCTCAAATACATACTCAATACTCGCCAACCATTGCCTAGAACTAAACAACAAATTTAATAAAGATTTTCATTCAAACCCTCAATGTTATGAAGCTATAATCATGGTAATTTTGAATAAGTAAAGGAGCAAATAACTTACTAATTATGTTATAATCTATAACCTACTATGGTATATTCCAAAGACAGAGAGACAAATTTCTGAACAGACCCAAGTGATAGTCGTTTCTTATTGGTCCAGAGCAAGGCAAGATAACACCTTAGAACATTCGCTTTTTGTCATCAATTGTCAATATTTTGACATCTTTATATTACGTTTACGTTTCTAGAGTTTTGTTATCACATTATTACATTATTATCATTATTATATTACTTTAACTATTTTGCGGTGTAGATTAGTTCTTTTTATAGCTTCCATTTGAAGATTAATAGATTATGTAAGTAATAAGTAATAACAGAATTTAAGTTCTTCTAAAATTATAGTTTTGTAGTTGTTGATTTCAAATATGGATGCAGAACCCAGCACCAGTGCTAATAAAAGCAGAAATGTGTGTTCTCCTCTAAGGAAACGAGAGAAAGTAAGTCATTTGAGAAGTGCTGAAAAGCAAAGAGCAATAAATGCTTATAAACAACTTATGACGGATACACCCGACATGAGAAAAGGTGACATGATTAAGCAGATTTCTCAAGTACTAGGTAACTAATAGGGTGCAACATATTATATGCTGTTACATATATGTATAACATATCCCCGTCTTACAAGATATGTTAAGTAGGAATTCCAAGACCAACAGTATATCGGATTATCAACGAACACAAGAAAACAGGTTAAACTTCAGAGCCAAAAAAGATAACTAGTAGACATTCTGTACTGGAATCTTTTGATGAGCCTGTCAAAGCTGCTGTTAGCCAAATTGTTCACAATATATTTCGACAAAATGAACTGCCAACGCTAGTTAAAGTGTTGGCTCAAATAAATAATAGCAGCGAACTGCCAAATATGAGTCGCTCAACATTGTACCGCTTAATGGAGCAACTAAATTTTAAGTTAGAATATTTATAAAAGGTATATTTGTATATCTAAATATAACTGTGCTAAATATTACAGATACCTTAAACGTGTTCTTACTGAGAGAGATGATATGGTAAGATGGATACGACAATACCTGAAAGATATTTCATTATACAGGTCCCAGAATAGACCAATTTTCTATTTAGATGAAACTTGGTTGAATGAGGACCATACAGTGCAGAAGATATGGATGGACACAAGTGTTTTAAACCTAAGACAGGCCTTTGTGGAAGGACTTACAACAGGATTAAAAAATTCATCTAGTAAGGGACGTCGCCTGATAATATTATATATGGCAATTCGGGCGGTTTCATCGAAAATGGTTTGTTACTGTTTGAGGGGAAGAAAACCTCTGATTATCATAAGGAAAGTAATGCCACTGTGTTTGAGGATTAGTTCTCTAATATACAACTTATCTACCAGAGAATGTTGTGGTAGTGGTGGATAATGCACCGAATCATAGTCGCAAGGTTGAAAAGACACCAACAACATTGTGAAAAAAACAGGAATATAAAATTGGTTACGAAATAAGGGGATAGAGTATGAGGGGGATATGGTTAGAGCAGAATTGTTGAACTTAGTAAATATAGTCAAAAGTAAATACAATTCATATGTAATCGATGAAATTGCCAAGTCAAAAAGAAGACTGTTCTTCGTTTAGCTGCATACCACTGCGAGCTGAATCCGATTAAATTTGTGTGGGCACAAATAGAAAATGTGGTAGCTGCAAAAAATAGAACTTTTAAATTAAATGAAGCTAAGCAACTATTACATAATGCTATCAATAATGTAACTGCAACAACTTGGCAAAAATGCATAAATCATGTTATTAAAGAAGAAGCTCGGATGAAAGATATTGAAGGAATTATCGATGAAGTTATAGAACCATTCATAATTTCTCTTGGAGACGACAGTGGTAGTGATGATTCCATTTCTACACCAACGTCAGACTGAATTCAACAGTCTTCAAATAGTTTATATAATAAGATATTTTTGTTATTAACTTGTTAATCTGTTTTAATTGGAATTAATTGTCATACACTGTTACAGTCGTAGAATTTAAGCTATTTCCTACTGTATTGCATATTATGTATTACATACATTGTTTATCAGTAAGGAGATGTACTATTTGACCTTTTTTTTCAACAAATTAATGAAATAACATGTGTTTTTAAGATAAATTTATTTATCTTCATGTGCTTTAATGATTCTGCTGTCTTAACTGTGGATTTATTCCTTCATATACAATTTAATTTTCTACAGATTTTATATTTCAGATTTAAATTTACCGCGTAAAATTAATGTATAGGTTGTAATTAGGGGTGGGTGTCTGTTCCGAAATTTGTCTATAAAATCTTACATATGCAGGGTGAAGGCAAGAAACTTAATTTATTTGAAGCCTTCAAAATTAATAGATATAGTAAAATAGGTCTGGCGGTAAATGAACAAACTGAATTAAATCACTCCCCTCTACAGGTTTTCTAAATTGTTAGTGACACCCCCACTTATAATAACCATGCACTTTTGTATGAATACATATACTGCACATAATTTTGTAAACATTCAGTTTTATCAGTGATAACTGAATGTTTACAAAATTATTTGATAACTTATCATAATTGAATTGATTCGGCATTTACTTAATGAAGATCCATAATTAAGAATATAAATAAAACTACTGTTTTAATCTTCACTTTTAATCATTACTCGTAAAACGACAATTGTTTCGCCAACACAGTGGCTTCCTCAGGTGTTTACCTCTAAACAGTACGTTACTTATCACCTAATAAAGCAAAAGTTTGACGAAACGATATTGTAGTTCATCTTACATACATACATACATAATCAAAGACCTCTCATACCCGAAGGTGTCGAAGTGTAAAGTTCTCTTAATTTTGTTCTACAAATTCACGCCACTCTTTTTTGTTTCTGGCTAGGTCCTTCGACTCGTTCCATGTTTTTCGTCTTTTTTTCAGAAGTTCATCCATATTGCTGTTCCACGTTCTTCTGGGTCGACCTCTCCGATTTTTCCCAATTTTCCTTGCCTGCCATACCCGCTTCACCTGTCTAGTTTCATTCATTCTGATCAAGTGTCCCCACCATTTCAGTTTATTTTCTTCTACTTTAGTTCTTAATGGTTTTGTTGTCAGCATCCGTCTAATGTCATCATTTCTTTTTTTGTCTGTTCTTCTAACGCCTAATGTTTTCCTCAGATACTTCATTTCACTGGCTTGTAATCGTTTTGTTTGTCTTTCATCAAGTATCCAATTTTCTGCTCCATAGGTTAAGACTGGTAAGTATACTGCTTGATACACAGTCATTTTTGTTCTTATTGTTATCTCTTTTTTATTCAAAACGTTTTTGTAGAGGGCATAGTACAATCTGGTTGCTGAATTTATTCTGGGGCTTATCTCATCTTCCTGGGTTGCTTTACTATTTAAGTTTATCCCTAGATACTTAAAAACGTCTACTTGTCCGATTCTATATCCTTCAATGTTAATGTTAATATTCGCTGTATTATTTGTTACTGCCATCACTTTAGTTTTCTCAGTGTTTATTCTTAGATTGTATGCTTTTAATTCTTCTGTCCAGATTGTTATGTTTTTCTCTAAGTCTTTCTCTGTTTCTGCTATAAGCACTATATCGTCCGCGAATACACATGCTTCTACTCTTACTGCTTGCATATTTCTATACCCTGCAATATACTTTCTTGCTTTTGTCCAACTGGCTTTTATGACTTCATCCATCACACTTATAAACAGCAATGGGCTCAGTACTCCCCCTGTCACTCCATCATTGTTTCCAAAAGTTTTTGAGGTTTTATTTCTTGTTCTTACTTGGTTAATTGTATGTTCATATAAACTTTGTACTACCTTCAAAAGTTCTTCTATATTCTTGTTCTTTAAGCTCAACCAAATTCCTTCTCTATCAACCATGTCAAATGCTTTTTTCATGTCCAGAAAAGCTAAAAAAATTTGTTCATTTTTAACTAGTGCTTTTTCTGTTATTTGTTGTAAAGTAAAATTGTGGTCCTGTACGCTGTGTGCTGGTCTGAATCCACTTTGTGCGTCTGCTAGCTTTGGTTCTATCGCCTTTCGAAGTTTATTTTCTAAGTTCATGTTACAACTTTAACTTAATTATTGAATTCTTATTTATATCAGTATTGAAAAATATACAATTAACTTATTTCCATAAACATTTGCTAATTATTTGTAATAAAATAATTCTGTAAAACGACTTTCAGTAATCGATTTTTTATATTAATACCTCCCTCTCCAGGTATGGAATATGTGTATAATACTTATAGAGTGTTTGTTTAATAGCAATACAAAACAATTATATAATCACTATATTTAGCAACGGTTGCCAGTTCTATTTTAATTACAAAATCTACGTCAATTCATCCTTATAATTACTAGTCAAAATTTATCTCCTTTTATTTTATTTCATTGAATTTATAAAAACGTCGTTATTTTTGGAGGTCACGTGACTACTTGAATTTAAACCATGTATATAAATCTTGACTCTAATTTGGTTTATTTATAAAAGATAAATGAATAAGAAAGGATATTAAATAAACTATTTTTTACATTATCTAGCCAAATTTGTGCAAAAAGTGTAATGTAATATTAACATAATAATTAAAATTATGTTAATTTTACATTATTTATTTATCTATCTATTTTTATGCGAGAATAGTTAATCACTATTTAAAACTATTTTTTACTTTATGGTAGTTTTAGGTGTTTATTTTAACAAACTAAATACATTTTCTACGGAGCCTTAACAACGAAATGTTCGGACAAACAAAAATTTATTGGAAACGTTAATTTACACAAATTAAATTATTTAATTAAAGAACTATATTAACAACATAATATAGTCTCTCATTTATAATAAATACTTTTGCTTTCTATACACATTGAAATAAACTGTGGGCGAGTAAATAAAGAAAAATATTGCACAATGTCGTGAGGACTAAATGTTTGGAATTATCTAGTTGCGTGTATAAAAATAAATTATGTTGATGTTCATTTATCATATTTCGGCAGTTATTTGACAGTTACTTGTTAGACACCGTTTTGTCAAAAATTCTGTTAAATTTAATCAAAAATGGCCAGAGTTATTGCGACAAATTTGCCACTTGTAATAACCCCACAGTTTTGTATGAATACATATACTGAACATAATTTTGTAAACATTCAGTTAGCACCTGATGAAGCCAAAATTTGGCGAAACGCTATCATAGTGCATGTTGCAACTTTTGCTTAATTATTGAATTTTTATTTATATCAGTATTGAAAGCTATAAAAAATTTTGAGTTTCCTATTCCCACAAACATTGGCTCATTAATTATATGTAATAAAATAATTCTGTAAAACGACTATCAGTAATCGATTTGCCATATTATTACCTCCTTCTCTAGATATGGAGTATGTATATAATATTATATAATTAGAAGGTGTGTTTGTTTAATTGCCATACAGACAATTATATAATCACTATATTTAGCAACTGTTGCCAGTTCTATTTTAATTAAAAATCTATGTCAAAAAATATTCATCCTTATAGTTACAAGTCAAAATTTATCCCCTTTTATTTTATTTCATTGAATTTATCAAAACGTCGCTATTTTTAGAGGTCACTTAATTTTAAACTATGTATATAAACCTTGACATTAATTTTGTTTATTTATAAAACATAAATGAATCAGAAAGAATTTTAAATAAATTATTTTTTACATTGTCTAGCCAAATTTGTGCAAAAAGTGTAATGTATTCCAAAATTTACGTCAAATTGTAAAATTAACATAATTAGGATTAAATTATTTTTATGCGAGAATAGTTAGTTACATCATATACATGTATACGAGCTTAATCACAATTTATGAATTATAAATATTGCATATAAAAAACTATTTTTTTTTACTTTATGGTAGTTTTAGGTGTTTATTTCATCAAACTCAATACATTTTCTACGGAACCCTAACAACGAAATGTTCGGACAAACAACAATTTATTGAAAACTCTAATTTACACAAATTAAATTATTTAATTAAAAAACTATATTAACAACATATTATAGTCTATTATTCATAATAAATATTTAAATGTTTTTGTTTTCTATACACATTGAAATAAACTGGGCGAGTAAATAAAGAAAAATATAGAACAATATCTTTAGAACTAACGTCCAGAATTATCTAGTTGCCGTTTATAAATATAAATAACTTTCTTGTTTACTTATCATATGTTAGCAGTTATTTGACAGTTACTTGTTAGACAGCATTTTGTCAAAAATATCTGTTATATTTAATCAGAAATGGCCGGAGGAATTGCGACATATTTTCCGCTTGTAACAACCCCACACTTTTGTATGAATACATATACTGTACATAATTTTGTAAACATTCAGTTAACACCTGATGAAGCCAAAGTTTGGCGAAACGCTATTATAGTGAATGTTACCATTTTTACTTAGTTATTTAGTTTTTATTTATATCGGCATTGAAAGGGGTGGCCCTAAACCCGTCCCTGAACAGGTACTATCTAATGTCTGCTAAATTAATTCGCCCCAATGCTAATTACGGTGTTTTAATCCCTAACCATGATTTGACCGCGGAGAAGAAATTAAGAAATTTATACTTTCTTCGAAATATAAATACAAAGTTGTCCTGTCTATTAAATTCAAATTTATCTAAATTTAAAATTTATCCAAATCTACCGTATATAACGAGCCATCGAAAAAAATCATAATTGGAGTAGACTGTGAAATTGGGTTGGTACTTTAGCCACTTCCACATAATGACACATTACTTGATGCTTGACAGTTTCATTTGGTTTCATTGTAAAAAAAAGGTTATGGCATTGAAATGATACTACAACAAAAAATAAAACAAATAATTTATTTAATATCGATATCATAATCAAAATTTACATATAGCTACAGAAGTTGTTGAAAATGTTGTCCATTTACATCTAAACACAAACAATTTTCTTAATAAGAGTTTTGAAAAATTTGACACAAACTAATAGCTTCAATGTCAAATAATAAATGTCATTATGTGGAAGTGGCGAAAGTACCAATTCAATTTCACAGTCTACTCCAATTATGAATTTTTTCGATGGCTCGTTACTATATACTTATAATTCGTCAATCTGAAATAACATTCCTGGCTAAGAAGTGATTTTTATTTGTGAGAAAGCATGGAAAGCTTCGTGAGTTTAAGTCAACGTGGAAATCAAGTGCTAATTGTAGACTGTAAAATTTACCAAACACAAATCCTTAAAAAGTGGTGAAATATGTTGGCGATGTTCAAATCGCTCTTGTAAGGCAAAAGTTTATACTGGAAGTGCAGAAAATTTAATTGTGCGCAATGAAATAGAATATAATCATGAAAATAGTCTGAAGAAACTAAACAGACAGTAGGTGCTGGTGTTAAACGTAAAGCAACCGATGGCATTTGTGAGATGCCTTCAAAAATAATAAATTCAGCTCTAAAAGAAAGTACTGGTCATTTCAGTACAATCACCATTCAAGACATTCATTACTTCCGCAACAATTTATATAATAACAGAAGAAATTCTCTATCACCCTCACCGAAAAATAGGGCAAAAGTGATTAAATCTGCTACAACATTGAATATTACGATACTGAAAGAGAATTTTGTCCTTATCATCAACGAAGTTGAAGAAATTGTCGTATTCACGTGCCTAACAAATGTGATTGTTTTATGCAATAGTGAAAAAGTATACCACATGTGTCAAATATCATTAGGCATAGGGAATACGTATGAGTACATACGATGTATATGTATATGGAACAGCCGATCCAATGCCGGCGAAGACCGCGACGGCCGCCCAACGACTGTCTCCGATTGTTTCGTAAATACAAGTTAGCAGTAATCATTTGACCATCGACATAGGTACTTGCAATGTGTTCTAAAATAACATTTACGAATTGCAAGGGATTTGCTTTTATTATTTCTTTCAGTAGATGCAGGAAATTTTTAAGCTGCGGTGCGTCGCATAAACTAAAGCGTAATTCTAATAAAATTAAAGAATAATCCTAAAAAAGTAAATAAAAAAGATTGTAAAAATTATAATAAATTATACAAGAGGTTCAAAAATTCCTCCTTGCACAGCAAGACATTGTTCTAGGCGGTCGTAGAAATTAGCTCTTACATTTGCTAACATGTCGGCAGTTAATGAAATCGCAGCCTCAGTTATTTTTTCTCTCGAGGCAACTAGATTTTCTGCTCTACCAGCTTCATAAGTATAAACTATATTTTTTAGATATCCCCACAAAAAGAAATCATTTGGAGATAGATCAGGAGATCGAGGGGGCCATTTAATGTTTCCTATTCCAGTATAAGACGGTCAGGAAAAGTATTTCCTAGAAATTTATTCCAATGTTTTGAATGACGGGAAGTATTTGATTTTTCAGTAATTCGAGATACTTGTCGGCATTTAATATACCATCAATAAAATAGGGGCCTATGGAATGGTCACCTAAAATACCTGCCCAAACGTTTAGTTTTTGAGGATACTGAGTGCGATTTGCAAAATGCCGGTGTTGATTTTCCGAAGCCCAATATCGAAGAACAGCTTGTGCTTTCCGTGTAATGGAAAAGTTGATTCATCGGTGAAGAGAATATTTTTAACGAAATTTTCATCTCGATGTATCTTTTCCATAACGTCTTGACAAAACTCCATTCTCCGGAAATTGTCCTCGGTAAGTATTTCTTGAGTTTTCGAATATTTGAAACATTTTAAACAATTACGTTTCCAAATACGTGAAATAGTTGTGTTTCTTGTACCCAATTCCTCGGCAGCATTTCTAGTAGATCTCGTGTTATCAATTTCCACAATACTACAAATTAATACATCCCGCCGTTCTCTTTCCTCAATTTTTTGTGGTGATACCTCTCTTGGTTTGCATTTCGTACAGTTATTGAGACAGAAACAAGTTTCAAATTTATTTATAATATTATAAATTGTTTATCTGCAAGGTACAGAACGGTCTGCAAAAGTCAGCGCAAACAAATTCATGCACTCCATAGCAGACTTGCCTGCATAAAACCATTTTACTAACTGGAGCTTTTCAGTGGGTGTATAAAGAGCCATTATACATTAATTTTATTGTACGCTTTCAAACTGTAACGGCCGCAGCTAGACTGAATGCAAAATTTCCAGTCAATCGGTATCGGTGACAATCGTCAGTCGTCGCGGTCTTCGCTGGCATTGGACTGGCTTTCTCATGTACGTATACATTGTATGTACTCATACGTTGATTCTCTATGCCTAATGATATTTAACACATACCGTATGTCGACGCTACATTCAGTTACTCTCCCGATCATTTTCTGCAATTATTTACGCTGCATATATCACGAAATGGGTATTATATCTCACTAGCATTTTGCTTACTGCCGAATAAAAAGGAGTATTTTTACAAAACACTTTCTAACCTGTTGCAAAAAGGTGCATAGTTTGGGTTTAAATCTGAACCCAAAAGTCATCGTAGCGCATTTGGAAATTGCAATCCACAATGCCATAAAATCGGAGTTTCCAGATTCCAAAGTTATAGGCCGCATATTCCATTTAGCACAAGCATGGTTCCGCAATATTTAAAATCTGGGTTCCTTATTATAAGAACGAAACCAGTGAAATTGGAAAGTGTCTGCGCTATATATTTTGTTTACCGTTTTTAAATCCATCGGAAGTAGGCGATTGTTATGCTTTTGATTTTTCGGAAATACAACCTCAAGATGAAACTTATCCCCGATTAGAGTCGGTACAACTCTTATCGAGGATAAGTTTATGTATATTTTTTCAGACGAGCTTAATTTTATTTCTGGGGACGAGTTTTTAGGTACGTCCATTGAAAGCTATTCGATCAATAAATATTGTTACAATTTATAAAATTTTGAGTTTTTTATTCCCATGAACATTTGGTAATTAATTATATGCAATTAAAAATTCTGTAAAACAACTCTCAGTAATCGATTTTTCATATTAATACCTCCCTCTCTAGGTATGGAGTACCTATGTATATAAACTATATAATTAGAATATGTGTTTGTTTAATTGCAATACAAAACAATTATATAATCACTATATTTAGCAACGGTTGCCAGTTCTATTTTAATTAAAAATCTACGTCAAAAAATATTCATTCTTATATTTACAAGTCATAATTTATCCCCTTTTATTTTATTTAATTGAATATCTAAAAACGTCGTTATTTTTGAAGGTTACTTGATTTTAAAATATGTATATAAACCTTGACTTTAATTTTATTTATTTATAAATCATGAATGAATAAGAAAGAATATTAAATAAATTAGTTTTTATATTGTCTATCGAAATTTGTGCAAAAAGTGTAATGCATTCCAGAATTTACATCAAATTGTATAATTAACATCATTTTAATTAAATTATTTCCATTTATTTTTATGTGAGCATAGTTAGTTACATCACATACATGTATACATGCTTAATCACTGCTTTTTATTTATAATTTATAAATATTGTTATTTTTACTTTATGGTAATTTTAGGTGCTTATTTTAACAAACTAATTACATTTTCTACGGAGCCCTAACAACGCAATGTTCGAACAAACAAAAATGTATTGAAAACGTTAATTTACACAAACTAAATTATTTTACTAAAGAACTATATTAACAAAATATTAAAATCTACTTTTTTTTTCTATACACATTGAAATACACTGTGGGCGAGTAAATAAAAAAAAATATTGCACAATATCGTGAGAACTAAATGTTCGGAATTATCTAGTTGCCGTGCATAAAGATAAATATAAAATTTACTTATCATATGTTGGCAGTTATTTGACAGTCACTTGCTAGACACCGGTTCGCCAAAAATTCTGTTAAATTTAATCAAAAAAGGCAAGTGGAATTGCGATAAATGTTAAATTACGTGAACTGGTAATTATTAAATATTGTCGGGGTAAAAAACACGTGAAATTGCGGATGAATTAGATTTGGCTAAGTCAACAGTTGGGGACATACTTAGGCACTATCGTGAGAATGGATGTGTCCAATGTAAAGGCAAAAGTTTGGGTAGACCGGGAATTGTGCAGAAAATTTGCAAACTGGATCGTCGTAATATTTCAAGAGCCATTACAGCATAGTGAAATACAGGAATAGGGAAGACTTTATCCAGGGAGTGTTATAGAAAGTGGATACACAAATCCGGACTTAGTTCTTATCAGGTCGGTTCGTAAATTCATGATTTTTCATTATTCGTAATGCTTTAGGCGAAAGAAAAACCTCTGCTAACGGAGAAGCAGAAAATAAATGGGCTCAATTGGTCAAAATCGATGATGACATGGATCGTTGAAGACTGGTCCAGAGTCGTATTTAGTGACGAGTCGAAGTTTGACGTGTGTGTGGAAGACTTTCGTAAATGGGTTATTAGAACTTAAAATGAAGCATTTTATAAAGATTGCCTCAAAAGGACAGTAAAATTTCCTGAAGGCATTATGATTTTGGGGGGACATATCCGCAGCGGGTCTAGGACGATATGAGGTGGTAGAAGATACAATTAATTCAGAAAAATATCAAGAAATTTTGAAAAATAGTCTTGTGTCAAGCGCGAAAGGTCCGGACATGAATTTAATATTTCAACAAGACGGTGCTGCATCTCATACGGCTCAAACTACTAAGAAATGCTTTGGGGACAATAACGTCAAGGTCCTTTCATAGCTTTCGAAACAGTCCGAACCTTAATGTTATCGAGACATTGTAGCACAAAATGAAACAAAAATTGCGTGATTATCCCCAAAAAAAACCGTTGCCGACTTGCTTCGACTCTGACATGTGTCAGTCATTAATAAAAACAATGCCGGACAGGATTGCAGTGGTCGTTAAAGCGCATGGCGACATAACGTCATATTAAAATAGTAATTTCTTAAATTTTACGAACATTTAGTTGACACGATAATATGCAATATTGTTGTTTATTTATTCGCCCACAGTTTATTTCAATGTGTATAGAAAAATACATTTAAATATTTATTATAAGTGATAGAATTTAATATGTTGTTAATATAATTCTTTAATTTAGTTTGTGTAAATTAACGTTTTCAATCAATTTCTGTCCGAACATTTAGTTGTTAGGGCTCGTAATACTACCCGGATGTTAGACCAACCCTAGTTTACAGAAAATTACTGTAAATGTAAGATAGATTACATAAAATACTTAATACTAATTTTGTGGTTAGTTATTCAATCATTATAAAGTCTATTCTATCTAAAAGTATTGTTCTAATTGACACTGGCAAAACCTGAATAGATACCTCAAACCTTATTTCTGAAATTGTGTTTTTAAATAAAAATCTTAACTTTTATGTTAAGTAGAAGAAATTTCGTAGACTCAAAATTTCTTGTGAAATTGGTAGCGCTTGCTTTAAAATGAATTGTTTATATTTCTTGATCCTAATCATTAATATTAAATTATTGCTGAATGAAAAAAATTATGATTTAGATTTGATATGTGGTATCAAGAAAGTCTTTCGATAGTCCACAGTTAAAATAGTACGAGGAAGATCAGTAAGTACCCATGTTTGAAGACAGGTGGCGCTGCTGAGGGAAGTTGGCATTACCGTCGTGTACTACCATCTGTCAGATAATACCATAATAAATTTCAGACTGATTCATAGGTTAGTTTTTATTTGGCAGCCAGTTGTATCACACGTGTTTCGTGTTTCTCGATAAAATGGAAAGAGAGTAACATCGATCCGTAATTCGTTTTTTATTTTTGGATGGAAAAACATGCGAAGAAATAAGAGCGAAGTTGGATGCTGTCTATGGGGACCCTTCACCATCTATGACAACCGTAAGATATTGGTACAACGAATTTAAACGTGGTCGTACATCTGTTCTTGATGAGGAGCGCCCAGGCCGCCCGGCAGACGTGGCTACCGAGGAAATCGTTGAAAAGGTCCACGACATGATTCTCGCTGATCGCCGAACGAAAATGCGCGAAGTAGCAGAGGCCGTAGGCGTGTCGTACGGAACGGCAATTAATATTTTACATGATAAGTTATCGGTGAGAAAGGTCTCGGCCCGATGGGTGCCACGATTGCTTACGGTGGACAACAAGCGGATACGGTTATCAATGTCGAAGCGGTGTTTGGACCTCTTTAAGAGAAATTCGCAGGAGTTTTTGCGTCGAGTCGTCACCGTTGATGAAACCTGGATCCATTATTATACGCCAGAGTCCAAGCGACAGTCAAAACAATGGATTTTTCTGGGTGAATCTGCTCCGAAGAAGGCAAAGACGGTCCTATCGACCGGAAAGGTCATGACCACGATTTTTTGGGTTTCCAATGGAATAATCCTCATGGACTTTTTGCAGAAAGGAAGAACGGTCACGGGGCAGTACTACAGTGAATTATTGGACCGATTCGATATAAAATTGAAGGAGACATTGCCCCATTTGGCTAAGAAAAAAGTGCTATTCACCACGATAATGCACCAGCACATTCATCCAGAATTGTCGCGGCAAAATTGCATGAACTGCACTACGAATTGCTGCCGCACCCACCGTACTCGCCTGACTTGGCTACCTGCGACTTCTTTCTGTTCCCCAACATGAAAACGTGGCTCGGGGGAAAAGATTCAGCTCAAACGAGGAGGTTATCGTCGAGACAGAAGCGTATTTTGCAGAGTTTGACAAATCGTATTTTTTGGAGGGGTTAAAGAAATGGCAGAAACGTTGGGAAAAGTGTATTGTACTAAAAGGTGATTACGTTGAAAAATTTAAAGAAAAATTGTGAAAAACTTGCGTCTTCTTTCCTAACACGGGTATTTATTGATCCACCCTCGTATTTTATAAGATCAGCATATATTAAGCACTGCTGCTATAGATAACAAGGAATTCATTTGTTATTTATGCTTCGAGCTTTCGAAAATTTTTTTCCATCAGTAGCTACGACATTTCGAATTTCATAGATACCAAAATATAGCTATGCCATATTTTTATTTTATTTTATTTTTTTTTAATAATTGTTTTGTTTTGTCCAACCTAACTTGATGCCAATTACAAGAGGCATTGGCAGGAAATGAGTTCTTATTACGCCCGCGCCTACAGTTCGATTTAAGACTTCGTTATGATAAGGCAATAACTTTCATCTGAGCTACCGACTGGCTTAAGATACAATTAAAATCTAAAATATTTTATAGTAAAACTGTTTCTTGAACTAAAAATATATAATAAAAAACTGGCCAGTGCACGGGTAAGAAAGAAATGAGTAGAGAATTTTGTAGCACTGAGAGCATAAAGTTAGGGATGACTAAAACCATGAACTAAGAAACCGTTACAACCACATCTAGAATACGCATTATACTCTTAGCGGCAATATTAGTTTGTCGTGACCGGAATCTATTAAATATCTCTATTTATTGAGACTTTATCTTTGCCAAACAGTCGAATGATATGTCTACTTCGCAAAGACTAATACCTCCATATCTTCCATAAAGACATGGTTGTTTCATAAATAAATTTTATTGTTTTTTATCTGTTTGTCTACTGATGCATCCCGTCAAATACAGTAAGCTGTAAAATCCCATTTATTTTCTGTCCAGACTGCAGTATTGTCCGCGTTTAGCAAAATTTCACTAGCCCAGTTTCTGTGTAGATAATGCATATAGATTGCGAATATTTCTTACGTTGTCTAACGGTTTGGACGGAGACACCTTATCATCAATTTTTTCAGTAAAATTTCTGCCCAAATATAAGAAATTCCACCGATTGGGAGAGGTCAAAAATTGAACAACGCATTTGCCTAAAATGTATTTAACTTTATCTCTTTCTCAAGCAGATACATCGTAAATGCAAAACTAAAGTAATTGTAAATCGTACGAAAACTCAAGCAAGAATTAAATTTGTAATTTATTTGCAAGTGAACATAATATATTGGTTATTTAATATATTTGGGTTGATTTACTTCTTTATTTATTCTTACGATTTTGAAAATTTAGAAAAAATCTTATTTTAATGGAATTCTTATGCAATGAACATGTTCATTGTATTTATTCAGAGTAGCAAGGATATGACAATTTTTTTCAATTTTGCTTACATTAAAATAGCGAATGGTACCAGATTTATAACAACTATGATTTTAATTAATTTAATTTCAAGTTGGACACGAAAAAAGTCTTGTTCACTTGCAGTTTATTTATTTTTTTTTTCTAGTTCTGAATGTAGAATTTGTTGGAACTTTACAATTCTCGGAATACTTTTCATGCAAATCACGCAATTAACATTCAACTTCTCTTTCTCTTTTCCGAGCGGCTTTGAAAAATAAGATTTAAAACATATATTAGTTTGTTTAATGTACCATGAATAATCTGCATATTACAAAAAGAACAGTGGAATTAGGTAGAAGAAAAAATTACAAAAATTCTAAATTCAGTTGGCTTTCAAAATGTATATTAAGACATTCTTTTTCTTTTCTTCTCAAATACTTCTTTCCATTTTTTAATATTTTTAATGATTTCATGAATGCGAGAAACAAATTCCCCCTACTTACAAATTATATAACGCAAATATCAATTTGGGATAAAGCATTTTTTCAGGTAATTGAAATGAAAGTACAATTTAAAAATAAGCTTTAATTCCACATAACTGAGATTGTAATCGTTTTAATGTTCATGTATTTTCGCAATGACAGCGCAACGATATCCAATAATCCTTTATTCTCAGAAGGAATTATTTAATAATGCAATTGTAGGTTAGCTATAAAAGTATCCGTTTCAGTAAACATTCACTTAGATCATTTATTTATGGCACTTTAGTAATGCGGATATACATACAGCAAACGTTAAAATTGTCTCTACATACCCATGTGAACATGTAATCGCTTCACATGGTGATAGATGTTTAGATACTTCGGAGACTGAATTATATGAATTTTTATTTCGAAATAATTTACACAATCAAATTCCTATTGCGTTCGTTGCGCTTACAAAATTCAAAATAAATTAGAAAAGGAAAATTACAGATATATGTATTTTAATGACGCTATTTTCCAATGTAAGCCCTTTTCCTCCTTACTTTATAACGATAATAACTAAGGGTCGGACACGAGAGGCTCATGTCTTATTACGCACAGGCGTACTATTGAAAATTTGTATTTTTAAAAGTTTTTTTTTTATTTATATAATTGTAAAACAAACAGATGGTGCCTATAAAATACGGAATAGATTTTTATTTGTTCATTTTGTAGTACAAGTTGAGTAAAGGAGTGTTAATATTACCTAGCAATACTTTCTCAAGGTTCTCTTCAAGGTTTTCTTTGAATGAAATACATCCTTGTAGATAGAAAACGTCCTTTCTACATTGCAACTGATTATAGGTGCATACTGAAAATATTAAGTTATTTCAGAATATTTAGCAGTTAGATTTTGAGGCATTGTCCCCATATGCAATTGCCGCGATGTTTTTAAATCTGAAATTTTATTAAAAATTGCGTTTAAATTTTGCCGAAGGCCACATCTGTAATCACTTTATTAAATATTTTTTTAAAATTATTAATAGCCACATCTAATATGGTTAATCCATGATTTAAGGTGAGATTTTGATTTTCAAAATAACTCATTAGTTTTGGCAAATTTCCAAAGTGTTCCTGAAGAAAATACAACTGATTTTTTAAGTTTGTAATTTGTATTAATTCCTTGCACTCAAAAAATCTTCGAACATAGCTTACAACCATGTCTTCCATCTAGTTATTACTGAAAAGGAGGCAGTGACAAAGATAGAAGTGTTTCTCCCTCTCTAAAGAGCTACCTATTCTCAATGCTGCTTTTCTGAAAACTTTTTTAAAAGCGGATGCAAGTCTATCAACTTCCGGAACGGTGTCTGATATAATTACAAATTCTGTGGAAAGCATATGCTACACAAGTAATATGCAGCATATTAGGATATGTTTCCTTTAATAGTCTGCCTTCTTTTAATATACAGTCAGAAGTATGGAATGAACGGTTTATTTCCGTATTTATAAACTTTATAACAAAATGTCTTTAATAATTTTTTTTTTAATAATTATTCCCCATTTATTAGCCTACTCGTTGTTTTATGTATGTCAACGCATTTCCATGGAGACGTTATTTTTTTTTTCAATTAGCAACCATGTGTTTTTTTCTGCTGATATCTATTCCTCTTTTTTTTCTTGAAATGACTGATGTTTTTTTCATATGCTTTCATAACAAAATTTCTGTGTAAAACCATAACTTCCAATAAACGGCAAACTGTGATATAAAATCAGATTCTCTCAAAAAAATGATAGTGGTCTTTCTTTTCTTTGATGTCATTTTCCAATGTCATTGTGAAGTACTTTCCAATATGTTGATATAATAAGAATAGTTTCATTTTAATTTGTAAACATGGTGAAACTCAGTGAAACTGAAAGAATTGTAA
The DNA here is from genome assembly GCA_935421215.2 of Melolontha melolontha. Classification (NCBI taxonomy): domain Eukaryota; kingdom Metazoa; phylum Arthropoda; class Insecta; order Coleoptera; family Scarabaeidae; genus Melolontha; species Melolontha melolontha. The sequence goes on along the minus strand of OW285238.1, from coordinate 25,982,903 downwards.
TATTATTAATGACTGATTATGGGGATCGACAACGTTCACACCAAGATGTTTGTCATTTATTTAATAATGTTCATCCGGAAAGAAATCGTATTTGTGAACAGTGTCTAAATTGGTCAGAAAATTTAGAGAAACTTGAAATGTAAACGATATACCAAGGTCTGGACGTCCAAAGTCAGCCACAAATCAAGATCTAGATGTATTATTTAATGTTACGGATAATCCAATTACGTCAATCATGCAACTTGCTTTGGATAATGATATTAGTCAATCGTCGGTTGTTCGAATATTAAAACAGAACAAACACAAGAACTACAAGATACATCTTCTCCATGAGCTAAACGAAGATTACCCTTACAGAAGAATGCAGCTTTGTGCAACAATGATGGAAATTATCAATAATAATCGAAATTTTCTAAACCATATTTTATTTTCGGATGAAGCCACTTTTTGTATAAATGGGTTTGTAAACTGACACAACTTTCGTTACTGGTCCAATGAAAAAATCCTCATTGGATGATGGAACACCATACACAGCATCCACAGAAACTTAATGTTTGGGCTGGTCTTATTGGGCACCACATAATAGGGCCATACTTTATAGATGGAAATTTGACAGCAGATAGATATCTAAACCTATTGCGTGATCACATTGTGCCTGACATTGCACATTTATTTTCAGATGAAGATCGACAAGGAATGCCAAACCGAACTGTTTGATTTCAGCAAGACGGCGCTCCACCTCATTATGGAGTTGATGTTCGCCTGTTTCTGAATAACGTCATTCCAGGTCGTTGGATAGGACGTCGAGGACCTATCGAATTGCCTGCCAGGTCGCCTGATTTCATTCCCCTAGATTTTTTCCTCTGGGGTCATTTAAAAAAAATAAAATTTAGAAAGAAAAACCACAAAATTTGCAAGAGCTGGCAGCCAGAATCAGACATGAAATTGAAGAAATACCACCTATCTGGCTACAAAATTCGTTGCGTAATTTTTGTGATAGATTAGGCTATTGTCAAGCTGCAAGGAGTCTTTACTTTGTACATTTAATTTGAGCTAAATATTATTTGAGTGAATAAAGTATTAAGAGTATTTTTTCTAAAATTTTGTTATAAAAGCACATGAAAAAAATATCAAGTCATTTCAAGAAAAAAAAAAAAAGAGGAATTGAAATCAGCCAAAAAAACACATGGTTGCCATTTAAAAAAAAAATAACGTTTCAATGGAATTGCGTTAACATACAGAAAACAACGAGTAGGCTAAGAAATGGAGAATAATTAGTAAAAAAACTTTTATTAAAGCCATTATTCCGAATGAAACATTTGGTGCATATTCTCGTAAATGGTTTTAGCTACAGTTTCCGCATCAACTATATTTATAACTTCTGTTGCTATTACATATGCGTTATACGGAATAGTTGGATGTAGTACAACAACATTTACCACACGGCGTCCTAATATACCGAAAGTTTCATCGGCACTTATCCATAGGTACTGAATTGAAAGATGGCTTCTAATGCGTTCTACTGCTTTCGTGTAGCACTTAGAAACATAATATTTGCGTACGGTGGATTCATCAGGAACATTTCAACTAGTATATTTTTGGAGAAATGTTTTGCTGGGGTGATTGTTAAGTTTATTTAATGGAATATTTGCCGCCATTAAAGCTTCACAGAGCTCTTCGTTAAAATTGTCTGATTCCAACGCGTCTAATACCTGTCTATGTCTTTGCGATGCTAAGTGACGTTTTACGTGCGATCTCTTGGAATTTTTTAACGATATTTTACAGACTTTGCAATAAATTCCGGAATCACTGGCAATGGACATACAATCACGATGACTCTTATTCCAACTCGCCATTGTTTCACGATACCATTCTCGACGTTGTTCTATATCATATCTGAAAAAGTAACTTAAACAATGTTTTAGATCCAAATAAATGGAAATTAAGAATGTGTGCGTAAGTTATTGAAACTTAACGAAATTCACTGAGACACTTCAAAATAATTGGGAGAAGTAGATTCGATGAAACGATATTAAATAGGATATATTGCAAAAGATACGTTGTATGATAACTAACAGTTAAAACAATGAAAAAAAAACTAACTCACCGTACTTTATTTATCTTGCGAAATATAAACTAGTAAGTAAAATAAATTATAAAAACCCCCGCTTCTATCTACGCCCATGAAGAAAGAAATTTCACTATAATATTGAAGTAATTGCGTCTAATAATTAATTAATCAATGATATCTGAAATTTTAAGCCTACTAGCTGTATACTTAGTACAGAATAAATAAAATTTTAATTTCATTTTAATCATTATCATTATTATTCTGCTTATTCCCATCATTATTATCAAAGTGTAATAATATACCAGGAGGAGTTCGAAAATTTCTATACTGAACTTGGCTCTGAGTAAGTAAGAACTGTAGACACGATAGAATTGGAGGCCGTGGAATTAGTTAAATTAATAAAAAGGTGCATATGGATCTGTACTTTAAATAATTAATTAGTTATAAATACACGATTAGAGTGTATCTCAGGTCAGATATTAGGGACTGATGAAGAGGGAGTAGGGTTCCCTGAATACTCTCAAAATATCTGTGCCATTGAAATTTAAATTCAAAACTTATTAGTAGCATTAGTAGCATTAGTAGGCGTGAAAATAAGAAAATACTTATACAGTGTGATGATAAGCGTCCTATTCTGTAGGAACTCGTTTCCACATTGTAAAAAGATATCACTAGAAGCCATTAACCCACATTTCAGATAGATATAGGCTTTGAGTACTAATCTCAGCATTATGTGGGCAAATACCCCTTTTGCGAATGAAATCCTCACAAGTCAATGTGTGCGAGTGTGATTCATAAAAGAATATTTATTTATAAAAGTTTCGTTGATAAGTTAAGATATAAGTTAAGAATGAAGTATTTTATGTTGAACAAAATGAGATGTGATCGTACAAACAGACTATAAAATAATTTGAAACAGTTACTTCTTGTTGTATTATTTCTTTACATTTACTTTGGCCGCTAGCCCTAGTTGTGTAGAACCCAAAAAGATTGCTCTGTGATATACAAATATGATACAAAGTCTCAATAAAAATATGCTTGTGGAACTGCCCACACAACCAATAATTTTATATACAGCCCGTCCATAAAGTATGGACAAGCCCGTAGTAACGTTATTGTGCATTGTCTGACAAAATGCAAAGATACGTCGATTAATGTTTTTTATTAGCTATATTTAGACCATACTAATTTGTTTTTTTCCGTCGACCTTGAATAAGTTACGACGTCATTGATAATTTTTTTAAATGCCAACCCCATTTTTTTATGGATTTTGAAAGCTTTTACAATTATTTATTCGATTTATTCGATGATGAGAAAATTTTTGAGTAAATTTTGTTCTAATTATAAGTTTTATTTTTGACATTTTCCGTATCAAATTTGTAACAAATGCTCAAAATGATTTCCTACATTTTGTTGACAAAATCCTAAGCGATAATAAATTTCATTTCGCACATTCTGTAATATTTCGTAAGTGATTAGTCTGGTTTCGTAGATGATGCGTTGTGTCGTATAGACTTTTGATTTTAAGTAACCCCACAAGAAGAAGTCCAACTGGGTTAAATCTGGCGATCTAGCTGCCCATTCAATTACCCCTCTTCTTCCAATCCATCTGTTAGGAAATGTATTATTGAGGTATTGCCTTACTGGTAGCGTATAGTGCGGAGGAGCACCATCTTGTTGATACCAAATTCTACGATCTGGCAAATGTGGATCCTCATTATTTGGAAAAAGAACCGCTAAAAAATTCAAGTATATTTCCTCAGTCATGTTTCCATCAAACAAAAACAGTCCCACAATGCGATCGCCGATAAACCGTGCCCATATATTAAGTTTTTGCGGGTATTGGGTATGTCTTTTGCATTCAAAGAGGATTATCAGCCGACTAAAATCTGCAATTTTGTCTATTCACAGTCCATTCAATGTGAAAGTAGCTTCGTCAGAAAACAAAATGTTGAAGAGAAATAGAGGGTCATTATCACAAATTTGCATCAACCGTTTACAATATTCCAAGCGCCGATCAAAATCGTCCTCAGACAACTATTGAACTAAATTCATTTTATGGGGATGATACTTTGATTTATGCAAAAGTTTCCCAACTCTACCCCTTACTTCGTCAAATTCTCGACTAAGTTGCCGTGTGCTTGTGTGAGGACGTTCTTGAACTGTTAACAAAATGTCAGCTTGAGTGTCTAGGGCCGTTGATGGACGACCACTTTTTGGTTTATCTCGAACGAATTCTTCTGCCAAAAATTTTTTGAGGATTTTACTTTCAGTTGAAAAACCTATAGGGTTCAGTTCAGGATGCGTTTCATTAAACATCTCCGCGACTTCCCTAACATTTCGACGTCTATCTCCAAACCCAATCATGGTGAGCACCTCAATGCGTTCCCGTTCAGATAAATGCATCTCAGTGAATGAATAATTAAAACATTTCACACCAACAATTAGGATTAAATAAAAATTTTGTTATTCGGATTATTTACAATCTGTCAAAAAAATTACCTCGCTTTGGGAATGACAGAAAGTTGAAAATTTATAACGTTACTACGGGCTTATGTCAATGCTTTATGGACGTTTTGTATAATATTCAAAAGCGAAATACACAGCAACATGTTTTAGGCATAATGAATTATGTTATTAGAGGTGGGAACAGTTCAGAAAAGCCAATGTATTTAAAGACCTATGTACGCTAAGAATATGACCCGATTTGCATATTGTAGACATGGTTTGGGATTGGATGTACTGTAATGTCTGATGTTTAAATAAATAAATAAATAACTTCAAGGTAATCGCTGCTGTGAATAACTAGTTAGAAGACTTGGATTCGACCTACAATGAAGGCATCACTAATGTGGAAGACCGCTGGAATAAGAGCGAGCAAGAAACTACATATATTGAAAAATAAAATGTTTTTTTGTCAAAAAACTTGCGTTTTCTTCGTTAGACCACGCAGTTTCCGCACCTCCCTCGTATTAAGAACATATTTATGCATAGTTTAATGTTTAAAATAAACACTAATATTATTTGGATCCAATAAACTAATACTGTATGTTTATATAATAAAGTTTAAATCGTTTCAAATATATAGATTTCAATAAAATTAGGAGACAAGAAAAAAAAATGTTTTTTCTCGTTATTCGTGGTGTTCCTTTCACATAAATATTCTTTTAAGGACGTCGTTTCGTAAATAACACAAACAACGTCAATTACATACAAAATACTCCTTGATTATCGCAATCAAGTGTCCAATTTCCAAACGTCGGCTATTATTTTGTTGTGGGAACGATTCAAAATTACTCTAGATAGCGGGATGCCATTAAATAAATCTCCCTGGATTTATTTTTATTGGTATCAGAGACGTCGAGGCAGTGGATACAACAACCGATTGCGATTCCTTGATCCTCCAGCATTGCCGATGCCCGCGCTTAAATCAATTAAAACAATTAAATTGACGACACGTTTAAATGAAAAGGCGGTGCGTGAACATAATGTACAATCGTAAGAAAAAATAGCAAGGCAGGCAAGTGAATGGGAGAGGGTAAGAGAGAGAGAGAGAGGTCATTCACTAATCTAATCGATTCCCATCTGCGATATTACTTCGGAAAGATTCTCCTTCAAGAGGATTACCGGCACGTCAAATGTAATGACAATTCCTATGCGGTAGAATTTCCCGCAGGAGCGTTTACTGAAGCGTTCGCCCCTCGACTAAGAACTTGAGCGTGCCTACATAATTCAGATCCTATCTCATACTTCTATTTGCTAAAACGGTGATTTGGAAATTTAGATATGGGGCTGGTCCGGGGACGTGCACTTTTATTGTTATTGTGTTCTTTACGCGAATCGGCTTTTGACGTGAACGAAGAGCAGATGTGTGAGATAGGGTTAGATGTTGAATTATTTCTCTATTTTGTTATTCAATAGGTTTCTTGAATTGGTCTCGTAAATACAATGTGATGATATACAGATTGTTATTAGTATCGTGTAAGAATATGAAATGAAGAGAGTTACAGCAATTATTCAAATCAATAATCAGGCTTGAGTTGTCTTCAGAGAACTATAATATGTACACTCATGGACAAAATTATCGATTATCTTTTGTTATATCTATTACTCAAATATAATTTTAAATTATCGTCATAAAGTTATATACCGTGAGTTTTTTATATCACTGAATATAACACACGTTCAGTTTTAAAATAAATGTTTCAATGCATGCATATATACATATCTGTACATATTGTCCATGTGTACAGTTACAGATATGTATATTGCATGTCTGATTCATTTGTAACAAATGCGTAATACGTGCATAACGTATTGATATACTTAAAACTTTTTGTATATTTACCGACATCTGGCTCGTGTTAATGGACTACACCTATACGTATTTTTTCGCTTATGTACCAGCATAGCTGATCAAGCGAAAGGTCGTCTTTTTCGGCATAGTCTCTTTCGTCCGTCAGATGACACTTATCAAATAGTGCCACCTTATAGGACGAAATTTGCTATATCTTGTAGGCGATTTCAGCGTAAATGTATATACAGATACAAATCTGTTCTTAAAAAGATTTGTGTCATTTGTATTACATTGCTTCACTAGCTTGACTGATGACGCCTATAGATGGCAGAAACACGTTTCTTAAGCAGAAGTAAATGCTGAAAATACGAGGTGTATTGTCCATGTGTACAGTTACAGATACTCGTATGTATATTGCATGTCTGTTTCATTTGTAAATTTTTCATAAATGTTCGAAATATCCACCTTCACATTCCATACAATATGCGAGTCGATTATGAAATTTGTGCAAAGAATGTTTTAAAAAATCCGGTTTGGTTCGTAATCTGTCGCAGGCTCTACTTATGCATCATCTTATATCATAAATTTTATATTTAAGGTATCCCCAAAGAAAAGTCATTTGGCGATAAATCTAGCGATCGGGCCGGCCAAACTATCGGACCAAATCTCCCTATCCATTGATTAGGAAGACTTGAATTTAGAAAATTTGTAATTGCTGCAGTTGAATGAATTGGGGCTCAATCCATTTGAAACCAGGAACCTTAAACGGCTAAATTTTCAAATCAAGGAACATACGTGTTCAAAGAAAAAGATGCTTCATTAGTGAAAAGTATTTTCTTCAACATATTATGATTTTCATTTAATAAATTAAATAGTGTTTCGCAAAAATCAACATGTCTTATTCTATCTTCATGAAATAATTGTTGGTAATTAGAAAACTTGTAAGATTTGTATTTGTACTGTTTGAGGATATTATTAATACATATTTCTTCGTAATATAGGTTTTCTGAAAGAATGTTGGGGGTTTTAGTTTTCTTTCTGTATTTATTTCGCAGCCATCAGAATCAAATTTCCTAGTAATCGCCTGAATTTTTCCGATAGATGGTATGGGCCTGTCAAGATATTTAATAGAAAACATTGTAAATCAGTGGAAGAGGAGCCTCGACATCGAATACCACCAACTGTACGGATGCATTCAAAAATTGCAGGAATGAACGACTTGATCCAAAATGATCGTCGGATTGGCATATATCGAATTCTTGACATTGTTAATTTGTCTTACGGTTCGAGTACCAAAAAGTTATTCATGGAGACTTACGGTACCGAAATGTCGCTGCGAAATTGAATCAAAAAGTCATAACTAGAGACCGGACACATCGGGCTGAAATGAACGTCATTACGATGGACGATATAAATAGTCTACAACATCTGTAAGTACATCACGCAGTTGTTGAATAGCATTATTCATTCGGTTAACTGCACAACTATTTTTTGTGTGCGGTTTATTTATATCGTTCGTAGTAATGGCGTCATTTCAGCTCGATGTGTCCGGTCTCTAGTGATGACCGATGAACAAAAAGTCAATTGAGTGACAATTGGTCACCAGTAGAAAAGGCAACTGCCACATAATCCACAGTTTTTAAACAACGTGGTTACATGTGACGAGAATTGGTTTCATCATTACGACCCTGAATTAAAGTCTCAATGTATGCAATGGAAGCACAAAGGCAATTGCTTTCGACTTTTAAGCAATAAATTTATATGGACTGGCTACCTACGCATACCTTACTCCATTCAGTTAGTATAAATATATCTATATTAAGAAGAAAAAAGGAACTGTCTAAAGCATGAGCAAAAGTCTCGTTTAATATTCGACGATCGTTTGATACTCAATGTAAATAATTTATAAGTGGGAGTAGTATTGACACTGGCTCTCATTCCACAACCGCGTTTTGTTCGTCAAATAGTTCAATTAAATCCCGTGTAGGTGGGTATTTCAATTACAGAACGTTTTGCACAAATACTTGTCTGCGATAGAATTTAAATGGTATCTTCTGTGTGGGATTTAAAACGGTTAAAAAGCAGTTCGTCCAGTTTAGTACGTTAAATTGTTATGGAAAAAAAAAAGAGTGGTGGGTTAATTTATTACTATGTTTGTATGATAGACACGGGACAAAAATTTAGAATTACATCGTGAAAATCCTGTCTTTGGGTTTGCCTTTTTTAAATGTTATAGAAAGAATAAATATTTTAATTGTTTTGACTAGATAAAAGTAATCATACCTATACTAGCATATTCTTTATCTAGAGTTTAAATACTGCTTCCATAGATAAAACTTCAAAAGTAAAAATAAAACATTTTTAAATGGATTAATTCCTAACTATTGCTGTCCAAATATTTTAATAAGTAAACGCTGCTAAATTAAATAGACTAGCTAATTTCATTCTTCTAAATATTTTGACGTATTTTGAGTAACAAGTCAATGAAATTTCTTAGGAAATACTTCCAATGAGTAATGATTTTTATGTCTAATGATTGCATAATCAAAGGCTTCGATAACTATCTCGATTCTATACTGGAGCTTTACAGTTTTTAAGGTGTTATTTGGATTATGTTCTGATTAACTAATGAATTAGGTCGGATTTTTACGTGAAAAAATACAGTTGGTCTCTACCACCCACAGATTTTTTTTGGCACAAAAGAAAAAGAAAAAACTTATAATAGGCGTTTTAATACAATTTGAAATGAATGTACTACTTCAAATTCTAGGTATTAACCCAAAAATGATTTTCTGTTGTGGTTTTAAAGAAATTTTGTATTTGATAAATAAACATTGCTTAAAAATATGTCTAGCCGATGTTGCAAAAACAAACCAGATGATTTCTTTTATATTTGTGGATATTTCGTCTTGAAAAAGTTTAAGAGACCAATTGGTGAATTTGTGAAAAATGCATAATATGCTTATTTCAAAATAAATTAGGAGATCAAGATAAAGATTGGGCACCGCACGTTGTTTGTAAGGTATGTGAAGAAGGTTTAAGACGTTGGACCAAAGGGAATAGAAAAAGCGTTCGTTTTGGAATACCGATGGTTTGGAGAGAACCGCAAAATAATCATGAAGGTTGCTACTTTTGTCTTTGTGATATTAAGGGGCATAATAGAGAAACCTTGAAACATATTTTGTACCCAAACAATATTAAATCAGCTATCAGACTAGTTCCTCACAGTGATCATGTACCTATACCTACACCCTCCAAAGTACTACAAGAAGATATTGAAACCTCTTCAATTTCCGGCTCCGTACAGATGGATAGTGATTTTGAACCATCAACCTCAGGTCAAAACCAACCTCAGCTATTTTCACAAGCCGAACTGAATGATTTAGTAAGAGATTTGGGACTTTCAAAAGATCTTTCTGAAGTACTGAGGTCTAGGTTGAAACAAAAAAAATTGCTTGCCCCAGAAACTACCTTCAGATCTTCCTTTAGCTGAATATGTCAGAAAAACAACCAAACGAAGCTTTTCTGAAAACCGAAAACGTTTTTTAAGAAGAATAAGGAATAAATAACTATTTCTAATAGTTTCTATGTGTATATTTTTGTATTTTTTTAAATATAATATAAAACTAGCTTATAAATGAAATAAATCGTGTTTTTTCTATATTTTTTGATTTTACTGGTTTGAAAAATAACCTTACGTGATACAAAAAATAAAAGCAGATTTGAAATCAGCCCTACCCAATTACTAGAAAACAGTTAAAATTTTTAAATCAACATTCAAAGAGTTGAAAAATGCAGGCCTGTGTTATTAATCTCAGTTAAGAATGTTCCTAAAAGTAACTCATTAAAATATACATAATTTACTTAATTTTTCTATTATAAAATGTTCTTTAAACACCATTTTGTTAAGCATTAGTTTAGTTGAGATGTGGTTTCGATGTATCAAATCAAGGAGATTATTATTGAGAAGTAAAAGTTCAGTTATTTCAGACAAAGCCTTCCACTTGGGCAAAATTGGTCTAGATTTTCATAATCTTCTGTGCATCCAGTTTTAGCACAGCATGCAAATGGTTTCCTAGATTTAAAAAGGGCCCCTTTGGTAAAAACCACCCTCAATGTTCAGGGTGTCACATCGACCGTTTTTGTACCATATTCTTATTGGTGATGAAAAATGGTGCCAAATGGTTTCCATCCACAAAATTATCTTACTTAAAAGTGTTCCTATGAATGTAGTTCATAAAAATATATCAATTTATTCATCTTTCTATTTTATTCTTCCTTACAAAGGATTCTGAAAACATTATTTTGATAAGAACTAGTTGAGTTGTGTTCTATATACCAAATAATACCATTGAGAAGTTTTTAGTTTTAAAATGCAATTATGAAATTTACAATAAATTTCAAGAGGTATGTGCGCAAATTTTGTAGCAAATCCTGAATTTATTTAAAGCAGCAAAACATATTAATTATATTTTGGACTTTCTTTCGAATATAATAAAAATATCAATGAAACCTTTACATGGTAAGCACTCAAAGGAAATTGGAAAAATAATTTGATAACCAATACTACTTATTTTGAAAAAAAAAGTACTGCAGAGATGATAGTTAAAATATCTACTTAGCATTTAAAATTTTGTTGTAAATTCATTAGTTTAAGTAATTTGTTAATTCACTAATTCAAACATTAGTCAACAGAAACCCAACTAATAATAAATTTCATCCTGCATCTCCAAACACTGTCAAAAAAGGGCTCGTTAGTTGTGTGTTGCCACATGTTTAAGGGCTATATTCTTGCCTGGAACTCCCGTTGTGCTGTTCATTTTACAATGCGTGAGCGCCAAATTGTTAGAAGATGGACGCTTCTTGTTTGTGTTGGTTTTGTTCCGGGCTAACTGTAGCGTCCTAATAATAACGAGAATGATTTAAAATAATAATAGTGTGATAATGAGCATCTCAAAGGTCAAGAAAGTGTATAGTATGCTGACATAAATGTTAACTAAATAAAACTTACTAAATAAAAGAAAACAGAAAAAACGTTGCCCTTAAAGTTTTATTTGATATTTACATGAAGGAAGTTATGCTTTGAAACCGTATAGAGCAAGCCAGAGCAACCTTTGACTGGAGTTACGGACAGACACGTCCTAATACAAACAAATGTCGGCCAGAGCTTTACAGTGCACGCTTGAACTTGTAGTCAGAGATGCTTTCCTTCTTAAGTCTAGAAACTAAGAGAAAGCTTGTGTGTAAATAAACTCTGTAGTAAATCTGTAAAAGCCATCTAAGTGGGTTTTATGATTTAGTATATGGATAACCGATTATACAGCAAAACAGCGATGTCTAGAAATTAAGAATTAATTATACGCCCGAGTTAAAGAGTTGTGATGTCAATGAAATTAATATCATTAAAATATTCTTATGAAAAATGCCTTAAAATGATACATCACATAATATAGCCAAGATGACCTTTATAATTGATCTAAATGTCGCTGTAATTATAGATAACCGATCAAATACCAAACAGCGATGTCTAGAAATTAAGAATTAATTAAACGCGAGTTAAAGGATTCTGAGGGCAATAAAATTAATATCATTAAAAAATTCTTTTGAAAGATACCTTAAAATGCTACATTACATGATATGACTTAGATGACCTCTGCAATTAATTTAAATGTGGTTATAATTATTGATAACCGATTATATAGCAAAAAGCGATGCCTAGGAATTAAGAATTAATCAAACATTAAAAAAGTCTTATAAAAAATACCTTAAAATGATACATCACATGATATGGTTTAGATGACCTTTACAATTGATTTAAATGTGGCTATAATTATGGATAACCGATCAAATAGCAAACAGAGATATCTAGGAAATAAGAATTAATTAAACGCGCGAGTTAAAGGGTTGTGAGGGCAATAAAATTAATATCATTAAAAAATTCTTGTTAGAAATACCTTAAAATGATACATCACAAGATATGGGCTAGATGACCTTTACAATTAATTTAATTGTGACTATAATTATAGATAATCGATCATATAGCAAACAGCGATGTCTAGGAATTAAGATTTAATTAAACGCGCGAGTTAGAGAGATCAATGAAACTAATAACATTACAAAATTCTTACGAAAAAAACTTCAAAATGATACCAAAATTATTTAAATGAGCATTACAATTGATTTAAATGTGGCTATAATTATGTCAATTTTAATACGAGATCGGTATAATTTTGAATTATTATTGATATTAAAGAAAATATATCCATAATAAATAAAATTAATAATAGGAAATAATCAAAACCGAAGTCGTGCCTAAGTGATTACTAAATTGAAATGAATATTTAAATTTAAAACGAAGATGCGATAATATGAAATGCCTGAGTTTACCATTCGGTAGAACTTCTTGAAAGGCTTTTATGACCAGTGCGATACAAAGGAATGCTTTTGTCTTGAAAGTACGAATAAAATGCTCATAGAAGTGTCTAATTTTGAATTTATTTACAACATTAAAATTGAGAAATGTATTTGTAAATAATGTTCTTTAAAAATGGGATTAAAAGATTATTAATATATGCATGTAACAACATATTCTTATTTCTATTCTAGAAACAAACGAATACTTCGGAAAGAGATATCAAATACACATTCGAAACAAATATATGCAATTTGTAGGGAATTTGACTAACTACTATTTTTCCCCGGATTCCATTAAAACACCTGGATTCCTGATAATCCTCTTTGTTCCAGTATATTACCTTATTCTCACCAATCGAATTGTGTTAAGTGTTTCCACGATATTACAAATGTTTTCACATTGTCAGTGGAATACTTGCATCCAGGATTTTGTGCGAAAAACTACTAATCAATGCAGCCGGTACACAGAAACGGATCTGACATTTAGTGCTCGACATTTCTGATTTCAGAATGCTTTTACGGAAACATGCCACTCGGCTAATCCGTGGAGCGTCTGATTTATGCAAAGTTCGTTTGAACGGGGAAACTTTTTAATCTAAAGTTACTAGATGTCTAACAAAAGCATGATGTGTGAGTATCCATCATGTTTTCTAATGCGATTTTGTTAAATTGAGTTTACGGTTTATTTTGTTCTATTTTTCACGCCGCTCTGAAAATTGAATTCTAAACTATAAGGCTCATTATTTATTTTGTTTTCTTTGTGCATTAATTTTGGTAATATACATCTGCAAATGTTTCTACATACGATGTGCTTGATAATTTTTAATCGTATACTATAATTCAGAATAATATAGTTACAGTAAATTTATTATATGTCTGACTCCTTTGTCGACGCAGTCCCCTATTATTTCAAATATTTGTAAGACTTGCAAACATAATATCTTCCCGTAATATTTGTAATAACCTAAACATAAGAACGAAAATGTAATGAAATTTAATACTACGCTATCTTCGATGATATTTTTACTAAACGAGGATGCTGTGAAACTGCTTTTTAAATATGTACTTTCTTTTGAAAGCTTTGACATCGAATTAATAAATAAATAGTGAATTTAATTGAATCGGCCGATACTTGCTGGAAACCCATAATATGACTTTATGACTTAAGTCATAAAGTATATACGTTTAAGTAAAATGTTTACAGTACCGCTCTGTTATATCTGAAGATACCGTTGTACGGTGAAACAACTGTCATATAGTTATTATTAAATAAAGTGTAAATCTAATACAACAGTGTTTGTGTTTTTTATCATTTGATATGGATTTACATCAAGTAAAGGCAGAATCGATTCGATTAAAGTTAAATTTACTGGAATCCTTAGAAATAAATAAACTTAAATATGCAGATATATTGTTAAATGACCAATTAGACCTTAATAATTCCCCACTTTTAAACTGGTTTCATCAAATATTAAGATAACAATAACTTTAGACGATATATCGGTAAGAGACGATTCTAATGTAGACAAGTGCAACCCATTGAAATAGTTTAGAAAAAAGCCATACATTTGTGAAGAGCGTGCTCAGTAGTAATATAAGATCTGAAAAACTACATCGTAGCGAAACATGTCGTCAATTTATTAATACATATAATAAAGTGTAATATATACTGGAAATTAGTAGGTATGAGTGTTTTACTTAAATCCCATTTACATAAATAAATAATGAGATGGTAATGCACCTTATGTTTTCACAATAAAAAAGCAGCAGAATTTATAGGTGATCGTGCATCAATTCAAAATGCTGAGGAACTTAGAAGGCCAAAATCGAACACAATCGACTCTAGAATAGAGTAATTAAGTTTAAAATACAGTGCTAAAGATACGTCGTATTAAGCTCCAGGAGCTAGGGTGATCGTAAATGTCAGAGATGTACGGGTAAGATACGTTCCACATGAGCATTTATATACAGACACTCTCAGCCAAATAGCATATGCGATTGCTAGGAATCGATCAAGAGCGTCAAGGTCTGAATGCTTCAAACCAGTCTTTGAAGTTTTCCAACAAACACTCCGAACGAATTTTTGCACGGCTTCATGAAGTATTGATGGAAACCTGGATTTATGACCGTACTCAAGATGACAGTTTAGATAATGGGTAGAAGTTAGTTCGAGTATTCTGAAGAAGGTAGTATATTAGCTAGAAGGGTTATAGATAATATGTTTAGTGATGCAAAAGGTACCAAGAGAATTATGCAGCATTACTTGAAAAGTTGGATAACTAAATCAAAACTAAACGGTCACATTTGTCAGATTATTACTTACTGCACTTAGTCGCTAGTGACTACTCCTTCCCCAATTTGGAAAAATGCCTAGTTTAAAAGACATTTGACTCAAACGAGGAGGTAATGTCTGAAATTTATGCCTATTTTGAGGACCTTAAAAATCTTACCATGTTAAATTTATTAATTTAAAGTAACTGTTTAGGCGATAATAGATATGCACATCTGTTTTATTTAAAAAGTATTTGTAGACATGTCTAGTACTCCATGGTATGTCAGTAAGGAATGGGCAGGCATATGGGGCATACATTTTTACTGCAATATTTGTTCCGAAATTGGTGGAGACTGTGGCTTGTAATCTGAAACAGAAATAAGAAAAACACCCTAATCACAATATATAACAATAAATACGATATACGTATTTCGGCAACTAAGTTGCCATTCTCAGTAGAATAACCTTAAAAACTGAAAAAAAAAGTGCTAAACGTAGCGTTTTTGGCTAAGGTAAACCTTAGAAGATATGCTCTTCACCAAATCGCCAGTGGGATAATACTCTCAGTGTTTTTGCGTTTAGCGTTTTTGGCTAAGGTAAACCTTAGAAGATATGCTCTTCACCAAATCGCCAGTGGGATAATACTCTCAGTGTTATCCCACTGGCGATTTGGTGAAGAGCATATCTTCTAAGGTTTACCTTAGCCAAAAACGCTACGTTTAACACTCTTCTTTTCAGTTTTTAAGGTTATTCTACTGAAGATGGCAACTTAGCTGTCGAAATACGTATATAGTATTTATTGTTATATATTGTGGTTAGGGTGTTTTTCTTATTTCTGTTGCAATATTTGTATAAATTCTCAGGCTTTAAAACGTTTTAAAACCTTTCACATTTTAACCTTTCACATTTTCCTTTTTTGTTTATAACGATTTTAGTTGGTAACGTGAACTAGTAAGTACTTCACGAAGCCAGTGTATTGGTGTAACAACTGTCGCTTCACAAACAAATATTGATAAAGTGAAGATTTTAACTGTAAATTATGAACCTTCGCCTACTAAAATCCGAATCCATTCAATGACACGAGGATTCTTCTGAAACTGCGTGGCCTAACACAGAGATGGTGTGAATTTCCAGAAATCTTCTTTATCATTCTGTAGAATCATCCTTTAATAGGTTAAATATTTTTTTTGACAATACGCTAAAGTGAAGGTCTCGCGTGATCTTGCGTGAATTGAAAAAACTGAGTTGAGAGCAGTGATAAAGTATTTTTATTTGAAAGGCTTAACACCAACCGAAATCAAAGCAGAGGATGGATGACCGTCGAGTAAAAGTGCCCGAGATTGCAGACATTGTGACGTGCCTTCAAAAAATTCCGCATTAGAAACGGTCATGGTTTTTGATAATTGTTGGTGAAAGTGCAAGTAATCTCTCACAAGCGTATAATTTTGAATGAACGTCTGGCCGTCTGTAATGAGAAAAGTTTTTGAAGGCATGTTAGGTATCTCAAATGACAGTGTGCACAGAATTTTAACTGAAGAATTGGAAATGAAAAAAATATTCAACGCGTTGGGTGCCGCGGTTACTTACACCGGAGCGCCTTTGCCACGTTTTCGCCACATTCAGAAGGACTTTGTACTACGTTTTATTACCGTCGATGAAACTTCGGCCCACGATTACACTCCTGAAACCAAAGAACAATCCAAACAATTGACAAAAGAAGGTTCTCCGCTACTAAATGAACCAATAACGGTTTTGTCAGCAGGAAAGGTTATGGCAACCGTTTTTATGAATTTTCATGGAATTATTTTGGTCGACTACTCAGGAAAGACGAACACAATAAATAGGGAGTATTATGCCAATTCCTTGCAACAACTAAGCGACAAAATAAAAGAAAATTCATGAATTGGGATTTGATTTAGTGCCTCATTCACCCTATTCCCCTGATTTAGCTAACAGTGATTATCATCTCTTTCCAAACCTGAAAGAATGGCTCGGCGGTAAGAGATTTTTGTCTAATTTCGAGGTAATAACTGCCGTAAATAGCTATTACGAGGACTTGGATTCATCGACATACAATGAAAGCATTACTAAGTTTAAATATGGTTTGTTTGTCGAGCGAGCGGAAGGCTGTATTGAAAAATAAAATGTCTTTTGCCAAAAAACCTTCCATTTTCTTTATTAGGCCATGTAGTTTCCGAACCGCCTTCGAACTTTACTTTCCCAAAACCTTATTAAAATAATTCTGATATCTAAATAATCAAAGTTCGCTTTATTTGTACATTATTATTAGTTCCATATCATTACTGTATTAACATTTACTAAATGTTTCATGTAAATGTTTACGTTTTTCAGATTCACTCGAAGTTTCATTTGCTTAAGTGGAAGAAGGAAATAACTCGGTAAGTGTATTTTAGATTTCAATATACACAATTTCAATATTGACGCTTTGTATTTGTTTTATTCGTATACTAAACATGGACTTCTATTTATACCGAAAGTAAATACAGAATATTTCTATTTTAATACATTGAACACACACGCATATTTATGCGGAAGCGTTAATTTCCTGCACGTAATATTTGCTATATTAAATTATGAGATTCAACAATTATACGAGACAAAGGGTGGAAAACGTCTATTCACCGATCTGCTAAAATTGGCAGAGCATTATGGTGAAATGAATCGTTAGACGAATGTAATTGTGTGGGCAAACACGGAACCACGGAATGTCAACAATCCAATTAAAGATGCGATACGCCCTTTCAGGTAGGTAGTAACTGAATCAAAGCTTACACGGAAAACAACTCTAAATGAAATACTTGTTCCAATAAAAAGAAATACATCTCTTTCAATGGTTTGTTTTTGTATTTGAAGACGTGCAAGTATTCTTAATTAATGAAAGAACTTAGTTTACACGGCAGTATTTTTTAATTACACACTTATCTTATTATTCTATATATCATATTACAAATGGTAGTCCTTTTTTTAACTCCAATATTGCGGAAATCTGTCTTAATTGACAATTAGCGTTTGTTGTGACTACAAAAGAGAAATTGCACAGTATGCTTCAATAAACATACTGCTTAAATATGCATTAGCAATTGTTAGTCCTTTTGAATCGAAGTAGCCTTTACTTGATGGAAGAAAAATGAAAAAAGCAATATTACTTAATTTCCACTTTATCGAGGTAAGATCCTATTACAATTGTTTCGACACACAGTGCCTTCCTCGGATGAAATTGTAATGCAAACTAAACTTAACGGATGTCGACAAATTTAAACTTAGCCCTAGGACTACCAGGAAAACGGCCTATCATTATTTACCGCGCGTATTACTATATGCTGGGTTTGAGCTAATAATCAGCGAATATTTTAAATTCAATATATCGTAAGCATTATTATATTTAGCTTTTATTTTATTCAACATAAGAAAAGACCATTAGAAGAAACTGAAGTACAGTAAAACCTCTAATTATGGACACCTCCGACAATCGGACACCTCTAAAAAATGGACATTTTTTGTGGTACGAAATTTTATAATGGGTTTTCTTAACAATAGTCACTCCTAATATTGGACCCTCCATAAATCGGACGCGGACACCCTTTATTTCACCGAAGCAATAAAACATCTGTAAATATATCTCTTAATTAAGGACAGACAAGACGGGCGGCGCCGAATAAAATTTTGCAATTATGTATGTATGTATGTACTTTTATTGCTGCACACGTGGAAGTATATCTACTCGGGTTTTTCCCATAATACATATGTATGTACAAAGTGCACACGTGGAAGTATATCTACTCGTGATTTTCCCATAATACAAAGGAACAACGGTTTACCACTGGCCTACTCGTCAGGTGATAAGTGGAGTGATATTTTGAATCAGTTTGAACTAGCCTTTGATAGTGTCAACATGGATTCTAGTAAAAGAAAGCGGTTAACAATCCAAGATAAAATTGATATTATTGCGATTAGTGAACAGCAAAGCTTAAGTGTCCGAAAGCTCGCGGAAAAGTTTGGTGTCGGAAAGTCGCAAATTAGTGATATAGTGAAAAACAAAAGTGAAATAAAAGAACTTTTCGAGAAAAATGGAAACCTAGCTCAAAAAAGGAAGTTTCCAAAACGGAGCAGTGTTCAACTGGTTCTGTAAGGTGCGAAACAAAAATATTCCCATGTCAGGACCCCTACTCAAAGAAAAGGCGCTGGAAGTAGCACAAAGTTTACAACTCACCGAATTCAAAGCATCTAATGGTTGGTTGGAGAAATTTTGTCAAAGACATAAAATATCATTTAAAAGTGTGTGTGGTGAATCTGCCTATGTAAACATGCAAAATGTAGACGATTGGAAAGTCAAGTTGCAATCAATATGCAAAGATTACTCTCCGAAAGATATTTTTAATGCTGATGAAACCGGTTTATTTCTCCGCGCCCTTCCGATAAAAACATTTGCCTTAAGAGGTGATAAATGTGCCGGAGGAAAATCTGCAAAAGAACGACTAACTATATTGTTGTGTTCAAATATGGAGGGTGATAAGGAAAGGCCGTTAGTCATCGGTAAAAGTAAGAAACCTAGATGTTTTAAAGGAGCTCATGTGGATAAGTTGCCGATAGGATGGATATCTAACAAAAAAGCGTGGATGACTTTGGATATTATGTCAGCTTGGTTAAATAACTTTGATAACAAGATGAAGAAAGAAAAAAGGCATGTAATTTTGTTTCTTGATAATGCCACTTCTCATCCGAAGATTTCATTGGAAAACGTAAAATTGGTTTTTCTGCCTCCAAATACTACCTCGCATTGTCAACCTATGGACCAGGGTGTGATTCAAAACTTTAAGGTAATTTACCGGAGCATGCTTGTAAAAAGGTTTTTGGCGTTAATGGATACTGAAAATTCACCAGAAATGGTAGAAAAAAACATTACAGTAGTCACTGCATTAATATGGATATCAGCTGCTTGGAAAAAAACTCTCGCCTGTGACCGTAAGAAACTGTTTTCAAAAATGCGGATTCAATCAAAGTGACAGTGATCTAAGTGCAGAGTGCGATATAGAAGATAATATACCATTAGCATTTTTATTTCGCAATTTTAACATCACTAATTTAGATTTAAGCACATACGCATTAATTGATAATGAATTATTTACTGAAAATCCTAATGTTTCCATTATAGATTGTATCGATGAAATTACTGATATCAGTGATGAAATGGAAAATGAGATTGAAGAGGAATTTGTAACTAGTATATCAAATATTTCAGAAGCCTATCAAAAATTAAAAGATCTTGAGAACTATTTCTTAAGCAATAACAGTTTTAACATTGCTAACAATATTTCTCAAGCTCTTCTTGAATGTGAATCTGAGATATTTAAACATAAAATGAAAAAAGCAAGACAAACAACAATTAATGATTATTTCAAGTAAAATCTAGCATAAAATATGTATATTCTCGGCTGTTGTTGCAGATACTTCTTGGTGAAACATTTTAACTTCATACAGTAAATAATAAAAATAAATTAAAACACTTGGCTTGTTTCACTATGAGATTTATTTAAATACTCTAACAATTGTTTCGGCTGTTATGCCATTCTCAAAGAGATCTATAAATCTAACTTAAAGACTATCGCACTTGTTCTTATATGTTGTCTGTTCTTGTGTGTAGTGGGGGTGGTATTATATTGTGTATTACGGTGTCTATAAAGGGTGTATTGGCATATTCTATCTGTGTGTTGGTGATTAATAGATTTTGTTTTTTCGCTATTTTTATTTCTAATATTTCTAGGAGGTCCAATCTCTTGCTTTTTGTGATATTGTGTATTAATTCGCAGTTATCTATATCGGGGAAGTGGTTGAGTTCTATACAGTGTTCGGCAAAGCCTGTGTTTTTCTCACTATATAAAATTGACTTTTTGTGTTCTTTAACTCTGTTTTTAATGGCTCGTCCACTTTGGCCGATATAGATAGCTTCACAGTCTTTACATTTTAATTTATAAACACCTGATTGGTCCATTTTATCTCTTTTATCTTTGTTGTTGCTAATCATTGTTCCTAAATTTGTTTTATTTACCCAGCTTATTTTGATATCTAATCCTTTTACTATTCTGTTTATTTTATTAGTGAGTTGTGGTATGTATGTAATTTTGTGCCATCTTTGTATATTTTCTGTTATTTTCGGGTATAGGTATTTGTTCTTATTATTTTGTATTTCTTTACGTTTTAACAGTTTATCTACGATTTTAGGGTCATATCCATTATTTCTTGCGATTAATTTAATTGTGTTTATTTCTGTATTAAAATCTGTCTTGCTTAATGGTGTGTTTGTGGCTCTATGTATATAACTATTGAATGTTGACATTTTTATTTTCATTGATTGTTTCGCGTTTGCATGTAATATGTTGTCTGTAAAAGTGGGTTTTCTGTAGATTTCACAGATAAACGAGAAATTAAAGAAACTTTAAATTTATGTCTAAATCAGAATTACTTCAAATTCAACAATGAAACATACACACAAATAGAAGGATTACCGATGGGAAATCCGTTAAGCCCGCTATTAGCAGAAATATACATGAATAAATTCGAAGAAGAACTATTCAAGAAAAACACGGTATTAATTCAACAAGTCCATTTCTGGGCCAGATATGTAGACGACGTAATTTGCATATGGAAGGGTACAGATAGGCAATTAACGGAGTTCCTAAAAGTAATAAATTCTATAAACCACAAGATACAATTTACAAAAGAAACAGAAAAAGACAAGAAAATAAACTTTCTAGACATTACAATAAACAGACATAATAATAAGCTTACATTCGAAATCTACAGAAAACCCACTTTTACAGACAACATATTACATGCAAACGCGAAACAATCAATGAAAATAAAAATGTCAACATTCAATAGTTATATACATAGAGCCACAAACACACCATTAAGCAAGACAGATTTTAATACAGAAATAAACACAATTAAATTAATCGCAAGAAATAATGGATATGACCCTAAAATCGTAGATAAACTGTTAAAACGTAAAGAAATACAAAATAATAAGAACAAATACCTATACCCGAAAATAACAGAAAATATACAAAGATGGCACAAAATTACATACATACCACAACTCACTAATAAAATAAACAGAATAGTAAAAGGATTAGATATCAAAATAAGCTGGGTAAATAAAACAAATTTAGGAACAATGATTAGCAACAACAAAGATAAAAGAGATAAAATGGACCAATCAGGTGTTTATAAATTAAAATGTAAAGACTGTGAAGCTATCTATATCGGCCAAAGTGGACGAGCCATTAAAAACAGAGTTAAAGAACACAAAAAGTCAATTTTATATAGTGAGAAAAACACAGGCTTTGCCGAACACTGTATAGAACTCAACCACTTCCCCGATATAGATAACTGCGAATTAATACACAATATCACAAAAAGCAAGAGATTGGACCTCCTAGAAATATTAGAAATAAAAATAGCGAAAAAACAAAATCTATTAATCACCAACACACAGATAGAATATGCCAATACACCCTTTATAGACACCGTAATACACAATATAATACCACCCCCACTACACACAAGAACAGACAACATATAAGAACAAGTGCGATAGTCTTTAAGTTAGATTTATAGATCTCTTTGAGAATGGCATAACAGCCGAAACAATTGTTAGAGTATTTAAATAAATCTCATAGTGAAACAAGCCAAGTGTTTTAATTTATTTTTATTATTTACTGTATAAAATATGTATGTATGTGTATTAAGTATTATAAATTTTTTTCGACTTTCGTCTTATGTGTGATTAAATTGATATTTTTTTCGTTTTTTTTTTCACCTCCACATTTTGGACACCTCCATATATTGGACATTTTAGGATTCCCCGTCAGTGTCCATTATAAGGAGGTTATACTGTAGTAATAAATATTGTAATGACTTACATAAATGTAAAAGTGGGTTGAACACATTTCTTACATATAACTACTGAGTATTCATCGCATACATTGGTTTTACAACGTGCCCAAGTTGTTCTTGATTTTCTGTCTTTTGAAGATGACAACATCACATCTCTTCTTTTTCTTGGAATCTCAGAACAAGTAGATGCTTCAGCTTCTTCTTCTGGTTTTTCGTGGTCCTTGTATTCTGCTAGCTTCTTTCCTAGCTCAATTAGAAAGTTTCTTCTCTTTTCCAAATCGAAAGCTGAATTAAGTTTCAAGAGCTTCAATAGTGTGTATGCGTTCATGGCGCTGATGTCTATCATGTTATAAAAAACAACAAGAGGCCATTTCTTCGTCGTCCTTTTCACGGTGTTGATCGTGTCACTTTGTCCATGTTGTCTACGCCACCTTTTATTTTATTGTAGTTCAGGATTACCTGAGGTTTCTTTTTTTGGTCATCAACCTTTTATCTAACTGTGCATAGTACTCAGCAACGTTACAAGCTTGCGTTTCCTTGGGCAACACGAAATAATCATCGCATCGTCTGTAAAACCAAACTGTGTGGAAAACACTTGACGATTTTTTAGATCAACAAATGAAGATGGCAATTCAGGCTTATTTTTACGGATCGTACCAACTAAAGTTAGGTTTTTTTTTAATAACAAATACTTTGCAAGATTGTACGAAGTAAAGAAATTGTTGCAGGTGACATTCCTTCCAGAGTCTTCAATTTCTTCTACTAAACGTTTTACAACCTTTTCGCCTTGATTCTTCTCTCTTTCCTCTCTCTGCTTTCCAGAATAAATTTCTAGTTTCCATGCATAGGTTGTTACCCTATCACGAAAGGCCCAAAATTTTATTCCATATCGTCCAGGTTTTGATGGAATATATTGTCTAAAGGGACATCTGCCTCTGAAAGTTACAAGCTGTTGATAAACCGTTATACACCAATTTTGTACAAACGCATCTCGCAAATAATTATTCCATAACCCAAAGCATTCCCGTATTGGTGCTATTTTGTCGCCACTCCTTTTTCTTCGTCTTTCCGCTGCATCGTCGAATCTAAGTACACGAAGTATATTTTGAAATACATTTCGAGCGATAATAGTACCAAAGATTTTTCCACCATTGTTTTTGCTCCAAAGTTCTGTTACGTCCTCATTATAAGATTTTTATGCACTTAGTAGTATTAAACCTCCAATAAATTTCTTTAATTCTTGGACATCCATTTTTATTCAATTTTTGCCGAAAACAATCTATCCTTCTTCATTCGTCCACTTTAGGAAAATTTCAAGAAGAGGTTTACGAAAATAAATCAAAAGAGAGGAAGCAGGTGTATCGATCTCGCGATTTCCAAAACGTGTTTGGCCTGAACGTTCTCGTTAAATATTGTGTCGCGGTTGTCTTCCGTGATGAGGTAAAATAGGATCTTGGTACCAAACAACTTGTTTGTTCTTTGATATAAAAGAATTAGCTCCACACGGATTTCTGTTGTGGTCATCACCGCTGCTCTCAGCAGATTATCCGCTATCTGATTCTTCTGCTCTGCTTGTATCAACTCCATCGATGAGGCCTTTGACTGCATCTACCTCTCCATCGTCGTCTAAAGCTTCATATTAGCTATTGTATCCAACGTCGCTCATTTCGGCTACTATCGCCTCTTGCTATTGTTGTATAAGGTATTCCTTATTTCTACAATCCATTTTCCTTAACGACTAAAACGCAAAGTAGAAAATAGCCGCAATAAAAGTTTCAGAAATATCTACCTGACAATTGATAAAAATCAAATAGAAATAATTATAACATAGCTTTCAAAACTAAACTTTAGGTTCAATTATTAAAAACAATAAACAAAAAATAGATGAAAACAATAAATCGGGAGTTTACAAACTTGAATGTAGTTCATGCCCGAAATTTTATATAGGACAGACAGGTAGATCCTTTTCTAAAAGATTAGAAGAACGAAGTTATATTAATAACAAGAATGACTTACATTATAAAATACATCTGAGAGGAGAAGAACATCATTTCATAATTTTAAAATTTTGGGAACAGAAAATAAATCGCAAAAATTAAATTTACTTGAAATTATGGAAATTTTTAAATATACAAATTTCGACCTTTTACTCAATAATCATATAGATTTCGGCAATTCCCCTTTATTAGGCATATTTTACAACTGATTCTTTATATATTTTAGTTTTCCCATTTTTATGCTTGTACTCGGTAAACTTTGGTTCCTTTGTGTAATAAAGTTTATATCTTTAATATAAAGTGACTATTATTGAACCATCCGTCTGAGTATAATTATTCTTTCATTATAATAATTCAGTTAAGTTTAAATTTGTCAACATCCGTTAGGTTTAGTTTGCTATACAACTCCATCTGAAGAACGTACTGTGTGTCGAAACAATTGTAATAGGATTTTACCTAAATAAAGTGGAAATTAATTAATATTGCTTTTTTATTTTTATGTCATTTATAAAAATCAAATTGTTAGAAACTTATAATTTTAATTGATAATTAATCTAATAGTCTGCTTCCAAAGTAAACCTGGTCTCTAGGTCAGGTGGATTTAATTTCTCAATTCTTGGCACTCTTTCTCTTTCCAAAAGCAAACTCTGGGCTAACACGTTTGAATGAACTCACAATATTTCACACTGTTTACGCTATTTATTTCTTATACTGAGGGAATGGATAGTTCTCATTGAAAGACTTTATTAGAAACATAGTAAGGAATATCGAGGATTGTCCTTAATACTTTATTGTGAAATTTCTGCAGTATTTCAATATTACTGGTGGACGATATACCTAACGTGATCATTTATTTTTTTCATCAGAACGGGACGCCTAAAGAATTTTGTAAAAAAATACTTATTTTATTAGCATTGTACTACTTTTTATTAAAAAATGAGGGCATGATAACACTTTATACCAAACTAATAATAAGTAGGTAGGTAGAATTAATGTAACGTCTAAGCACTTGTCTTACATTTGCCGGCAAAGCAAATCTGTTTCAAAATATCGAGTCTAGTTTTCAAGTAAGAATGAAGCTGATTGCATGATTTATTGATGTTGATTTTGGTAATCAAAATTGCTTTCAAAACTGCGACACTTAACTGTGTTGTTTCACTGGTCCATATTGCATTCATTACGAAAAAATTCTTTCTATAGATGCCTTACTTCCAGGCAGGCATAAAACGTATACGAAAGTTCGTACAGTTGAGATGGTTAGCAACAATTGAAGATAATGGCCCGCGTTAAATAATTTGAAGATTAAGTATTTATTTTTGCATTTACAGTGGAACTTCTCATAACGAGCATAATTCGTTCCAGAAAGTTACTTGTTAAGCGAAACACTCGTTAAACGAAACAATTTTTCCCATACAAATCAATGTAAAATACGACAATGCGTTCCATACTGAAAAATACATACTCATTTTTCAAATGTAGTAACTTGTAATCCAATTTTATTTGAAACAAAAACGTAAATAAAAATATGAATTTATGACAAGTAATTAATCCTTTTTAACTAGAAAACTGTCTAAAGACATTTGTTTTTGCCGACGATTCAAAATTTGACGAAAATGTGTCACAGCATTATCATTAAATAAATTTGTAGCACGAATAGCCACCTCCTTGTTAGGGTGATGCTTCTCAATGTACGATGCAACAGTTTCCCATGCTTTCAGAATTTCTCTTATTGCGCTAGAAGATTGTTGCTCTGCTACTTCCTCCTCCATTAATGAGCTCTCATCCATAATCTCTTGCTGTGAAACACGATGCAACTCCGTAAGCTCTTCGGTGGTCAACTCTTGCCTCACGCTCTTCAATATCGTTGTTGTCCACCTCGAGTCCCATGATATCGGCCAATGACACAATCTAGTTAACTGTAGACTCCACGGGTATTGTTTCAAAATCACATTCAAAAACACTCTCTGGCCACAGTTTTTTCCAAGCAGAAGTGAAGGTCCTCTTGGTAACTCCTTCCCAAGCCTTGTCAATCATCTTGAGGCAAGCAACGATGTGAAAATGATCTTTCCAAAACTCTCTAAGAGTGAGATTTGTCTCTTCGGTAACTTCAAAACAACGCTCGAAGAGTGTTTTAGTGTAGAGTTTTTTAAAGTTAGAAATAACCTGCTGGTCCATAGGCTGGAGTAACGGAGTGGTGTTGGGAGGCAGAAACTGGATATTGATGAAATTAAATTCTTCATGAATATAATCTTGTAAGCCTGGAGGATGGGCGGGCGCATTGTCCATAACAAGCAAGACATGGAGAGGAAGTTTCATCTCAAGCAAATATTTTTTTACGGATGGACCAAACACTTCATTGATCCAATCAGTGAAAATGTCACGTGTCACCCAGGCCTTCTTGTTGGATCTCCACATCACATTTAGTCTGCTCTTCTGGACATTACACTTCTTAAAAGCTCGTGGAGTTTCAGAATGGTAAATAAGCAGCTGTTTAATTTTTAAATCGCCGCTTGCATTGGCACAACATAGCAGCGTGAGGCGGTCTTTCATTGGCTTGTGGCCTGGCAATGCATTCTCTTCTGCTGTTATATAGGTTCGCTTTGGCATTTCTTTCCAGAAGAGACCCGTCTCGTCACAATTAAAAACTTGTTGCGGCAGGTAACCCCCAAGATCTATGAGCTTCTTGAAGTCACTGATGAAGTTCTCTGCTGCTTTTGTGTCAGAGCTTGCTGCTTCACCGTGCCTCACAACGCTGTGGATGCCGGTTCTTCTCTTAAACTTCTCGAACTATCCATGACTTCCCTTGAATTGTAGTTCTTTTTCGGCAGTAGATGATCCTGGTGTTTTCATAACGAGGTCAGCGAAAATAAGTTTCGCCTTCTCACAAATAATGTTTTCGTTAATAGTGTCGCCTTGTAATCGCTTCTCGTTTATCCATATTAGAAGCAACCTCTCAACATCATCCAGAATACGTAAACGTTTTGTAGACATTCTTGACACTCCCTTTGAAGCATTCATCTCCTTAATTTTGTTTTTGTTCTTGAGAATAGTGCAGATTGTTGATGTTGACCGATTGTATGTGCGCGCTAGATTAGCCACGCTAACACCTTGTTCTCGCTTTTCAATGATTTTACGTTTCATTTCAACAGTTATTTTTTCTCTCTTATGATTGTCTTCGTGGTTTTTTCTTCGAAGACATTTTAGCACACGTTATTACACTTTGCACATAAAAAAATACGAATACACGTTGTCTGAATACAAAATTTATAAAAACGGGTGATCACGCACGAAAACAATACAATAACAGACCAAGTGCTAAACACAGACTAATGCATCGGCGCGGAAGTCCCGGATCACAACTTAATGTCGGGAAAAAAGGGACTTCCCCTTTCTGCGTAACTCGTTATGCGAAATGTCGCTCGTTAAGGGAGCAACTTCTTCACATTTTTTTTTGTTCGTTATGCGAATTACTCGTAATCAGAGGTGCTCGTTATGAGAGGTTCCACTGTATTGTTAATTTTTGTAATATATAGCTTATAAAGTAAAATAGTTTTGAGAAAATTATAAACATCTAAAATTTTTCCGAAAACTTTGGGCCAAACGTTATGACTGAATAAGTTAATAATAAGGGAATTGAATGTGACATATCTTTAAAAAATCACTTTCTGGATGCTCATCTCGATTTCCTTCCTGAAAACTTGGGTAAAGTAAGCGACGAACATAGGGAGCCGTTCCACCAGAACGTTGTAACCATGGAAAGGAGATACCGAGGCAAATGGAGACTTAGTTTACTTGTTAAATACCGCTGGAAATTCATTCGGAATATCCCAGAGATAAAATATCGCCGTGCAACATACACAATGGCTGCGTTCACCAGAACTATGATACAAATAAACAGTTCCGTGAACATGTTGGGGTTGGGTGAACGATCTCTTTCCGCATGCCACTAAAAACAAAACAAATGGAGAGCAACGAGCGATTGTGGTGCCGGCATCTGGTACACTAATGGATCACAATTTAGTCAGGGGCCACGTGCAGGCATATGTGGAATGTGCCTTAGAAGGAAGATATCGATATGTCTGGGAAAACATACTACTGTTTTCCAGGCCGAATTGTTTGCAGTCGCAGCTTGCGCCGAGGAAATTCGGGAAGCCGGCTTCGCAAACAAAAAAATCAACATAATGACTGATAATCAGGCGGCTATTAAAGCGATTATGAACCCATCTACCATGTCCAAGCTGGTGAAGTATTGTTAACAGGTCCTCAATAAACTGTCACAAGAAAATACTGTGTCGTTGATATGGGTGCCAGGACATGAGGGAATTAAAGGGAGTGAGATAGCCGACGAACTGGCCAAATAAAGTACTAATAGGAACTTCATAGGACCAGAACCTGTATGTGGAATCGCTAAGGATTCCGCTAAAAGGGAGATCTGGTTATGGTTAGAAAAAGAACATAAAAATAAATGGAGGTTAACGGAAGGTCAACTCCATACCAAAACACTACTAAGGGAGCTGGACGGAAAGTTTTTGGCCAACCTAGTTCGTAGTAACAAAAGCAAAATTATAATAATTATCTGGTTAATAACCGAACATTGTCCTTTAAGGAAGCATCTGTACAGCATGGGCTTGGTTAGCGAGACCTGGTGTAGGAGATGTAAAAAATAGGAGGAATCTAGCCTCCATGTAATATGCACGTGTGAGGAACTGAAGGAATTCAGACAGAAATATTTCGTGAGAGATCTTTTGAATTTTTCGAGTGTACTCAAACTTCCCCTAAGGAGGATAGTGGCTTTTATAGAGGACACAAAACTAACAGAGTGGAACTGAGAGATCTATTGAGGATAGTATAAAGAGCAGTGTGCTCAAGCGGCTGGACGTTCTGGCATTCAACCCAAAACAGAAGAAGAAGAAGAGATGGAGGGCAACATAAACCTATTTTGTGTTTTGACTGCAGGTTATATTAGTTAAAATTAAAAAAATAATTTCGTATTGAATGATGATTTATTAAATTTGCATTTATCAGTACATGTTATAAATAGCTCAACCTATAGAAGATGATTTAAACTTATTTATATTGGTTTAAAAGTAGATTTGTGGATTTCTCCGTGCATTGAAATTTTAAAATACCTAAAATAATCAATGATTTATTTGCTTATGTATTGAATATTATATTTGTATATTTGTTTGTCCATTACGTTGATCAGGCTTAGTGTCGTTGGTTAAATCGTTGATTTGATTTGTTATATACGCCATTTTTATTTTGATGAACTTGAGCTGAAACGGAGCGAACTTTGGAGCGATAATTTTAACGCTACAAAAGCTGGCGACCGCTTCCTAAACATGTTGAAATAAATCATGAAAATATCCGTTGTTTTCCAGAATTTTTTGGAACAGTTCCATCTAGTGAACGCGGCTAATAACAATTTGGGCAAGTGTAAAATTAAGAACATATCGACGTTGATATATTTCAGTATATCGCACAACACTTCGTAGGAAACAAACTGTGGTCGAGAGAGAAAATTCAAGTTCATTTTCTGCCTTCTGGTGAAATTTTACATAACAAATTAACACCACAAAAAAGTCGATATTTGTTTACCTGTGTTATGGATACAATAGTGTAAACATGTGCTTTGAAAGTATTTATATATTTAGAAATAACATCGGTATCTATCTACCTATTAGTATGACGTACCGAACTAACTCGACACCAGTGAAAGTATACAATTTCTAGAATATGTTGTCTAATTACTGCCTTCATAAAGTCCTTTACTGCGAAAATTGTTAATCGGTATATTATACATAATCAATTAAAGGATGCGTTTGAACTAAATTGATTGCACGTAGGTGCATAATAGATTAATCCTGTTTGTAATGGTCGGTTGACGATATTCAATAGCGACAAAGATAATTATGGACACATATGCACGTGCGGGACCTATTAGCACGGGAATATAATAACTAGTGAAAGCAGAGCAATAATTTTTTTTCAATTTTACACATGAAAGCTTTTTCTACATGAACCACCTAGAATAATTACGATACTTTTTCTTTCTTAGACCTAATAATAGCTAGTTTATTCTATGGTTAGTTACAGGTCGTGTTAATAGAAAAAAATATTTTAAAATAGTTTGTTCTAGTTTTACTGAAACGTTGTTTGATTATAATAATTCTTGACAGATGGCAGAATTTATTAAATTTAAATGTAATGTCATAAGAATACTGACTAAGAACACTGACATTTGCTTTCAATACTGACATCTGCTTCAAAAACTGACATCTGTTTTCAAAACTGACTTCTGCTTACAAACCCGACATTTACTTTCAATAACTGACATCTGAATCATTAACATTGTTATTTTATAATGCATTTCTAAATAGCTTGAACCAAGGTCTATCGTTGCTTAAGTGGTAAAGCAACGGTCCGGCAAACCGTAAACTTTGGGTTCAAGTCCCAACGTAGACAAAATTCCTCAATTAAAAATTTCGTATGATTTGCTTTGTAATTTGTAGACAGCAATGTTTACATTCACACTTACAACTACATACTAATTTGATAATATTTGTAAATATTTCATATAAAAGCCGAAAAACTCCGAGAATTTATCAATTGATATATATGTATATATATATATATATATATATGAAAAATTTTGTGAAAAACTTATCTGCGCGGAATGTGCATATATCGATATTTCACTGTTTTTTACAGATCATCAGTGCACCTTACCGAAGACAGACATGATATTCACTTCTATACTACGTGTATATATACGAACTGTAATGAACTTCATGTGTATGAGAATTAATAATTATTAAATCTCATTTTACATGCGATTGTCGCTATAATTTGTTGCATTTAATTCTACAATTCGGCAAATCACTTTTGCCCTAGATTGCCGCAGATAAGTTTTTCACAAAATTTTTCATTTGTACTGACAACTTGTACAGTTGATGTCGCGGCTTGTTGCGTCACAATCTAGGGCAAAAGTGATTTTCCGAATTGTAGAATTAAATGCAACAAATTATAGCGACAATCGCATGTAAAATGAGATTTAATAATTATTAATTCTCATACACATGAAGTTCATATATATATATATATATATATATATATATATATATATATATATATATATATATATATAGTAAATTCAATTTGTTGACGATTTAATGTCTGGTTTTACTTCAAAATATATATTTTTAAAACAATCCTATATGTTTCGGCAAATGATGCCCTTTTTAAGGAATATAAAATATAAATGACAGTATATTAATGTCATAGATTTGTAGTTGCTATGGATAAAATTATTCAAAGATACATTCCAATTGAATAATAATAAATCATGCCTTGGTATTCTAAAATAGATAGACAACAAAAACAGGGAAACGCAAGACATGAGTTATTATTATGTATGCGCCCGTGGAGCGACTTAAGATGTAAAGCTGTCGGCATACGCCTTAAACGAGAAGGAAAACCACGAAAACCTACTCGGACAGCCAAACAGGAATCAAAACACGGAACTGTCAGCATGTTAAGCAAATGTATAGATATTTAAATAACATAAGATTATATAATTATATAACAGCAACATATATTATGATGGTAAATTGCAGATCGTTACATAATTAAGTTATAGTATATACTGCTTAAATTTTTTATATCACTTCTGTTGTTAATTGAATTTTTTTCCTGTTTAATATTAATAATTTCTTTAATTTCCCTTTTCATTGTGTGTTGTTCTTTATCAATTATCTGTGTGTTTTCAAAATCTAAATGGTGATCGCGTTGTAGTTTGTTTGTAGATAATGCAGTTTTGTCTGTTTTAGAGTATTTGTGGGCTTGTATTCTTTTGTATAAATATTATTTAGTTTGGCCTATGTAGTAATTATCGCAATCGCGACATGGTATTTTATAGATGACATGTGTTTCTCGATTTATTTCTATTTTAGGTTTAAGTTTTGAAAATAAATGTTTATTAGTATTACTAAGTTTATATGTTGAAGCTATATCATATTTTTTTAAAGTGTATTTAATTTTTTCTGATAATTGTGGAATTTGTGGAATCGTGATATATGTTGTGTCATTGTTTAAATTGTTATTGGTGTCTGCAGTGTTGTATATTTGGTGTATTCTTTGTTTAATTGTTTGGTCTTTAAGTTGTGGTGGATAATTATTATTTGTTAAGATTGTTTTAATTTTCTTGATGTTATCTTTCCTATATTGAGTATTTGTTAGTTTTGATAGTTTTACTGCTCTATCAGTCAGTTTATTTATAAACATTTTATTGTATACTGTAGGAGCATTTGAGTGGAAATTCATATATCGAAAAGAAGCTGTAGGTTTATTATACCAATTTGTATAAATAGTACCCTGTGTATCATAGCTTAAAGAAATATCAAGAAAATTAATACTGTTATTTATTTCTTCTTCAATAGTGAATTTTAATTTGTTGTGAAAATTGTTGAATTTATTTAAAAGATAGTTTATTTTATTAGTAGGAATACATGTTATGATATTATCAACATATCTTTTGAAGAAAATGGGGTGGAAGTCTAATGAATTGATAACGTTTTGTTCCAAATGTTCCATTACCAGATTTGCAATAGGAGAAGCTAAATATATATACATATATATATATATATATATATATATATATATATGTATATATATATATATATATATATATATATAGATATATATCCATGTACAACGCATATTTAAGAAACGCAATCAAGTCCCGTCAGGGCATGTGGTGAAGTTCTTATTGTTAGTTGTTGCTGGTGTGCCTCTCTTGGTTCTCTGATGTGTCGAGACGTTCTTTTGACATTTGAAATGCAAAATTGTGTTATTATACTTGGCGGCAGCGACTTGCGATAGGTGCTTCCAACGAGCACTGATGAGATCTAGGCGGTGATTGAAACATGTGTGTACGTTGAAGTAATCATTGCGTAAATATGCGTTGTGCATGTCAATGTATATATATATACAAATAAGTTTTTAACACTTTTGTATTATTGTATTTACAATAATATCAGCTAAATTCACTGTTAACCGTTATTTATCTAGTCCAATTGGAAGTGTTCATGTATCAATACTTTTTGTATACATTAAACTTTAATTTCATTAATCAACTTTGAATTTTTATACCAGATATTTTCTATTTTTCCTCGAGATATTTTTACTACCCCGGTGAATCGAAGAAGAGAACATTAAAGAAGAAAGATGTATCGAAAAACTATGAAAAGAACCTCAACGCCTAAATGTCTCACCGCCCTTCTTTTTTATCTGAACTTACATTTTCAAAGCAAGGTCGAACAGGAACGTGCTTGACTGTTAAAAAAATCATACTTTTCTCGGCGGGGAAACTCTAAGTCAATTAAAGTGTTAGGTTTGGAAATTCGTGACGGCGAACTTTAGTAAATGACGTGTCAAAATATAATTGAAGGATATTGATTTTGCCTCTTATTCTTAATTTACAGCAAGTCTTTCATTATTGTACTGATTGACATAACGAGTTTACCGGTCCTAGAAACTCTGGTGAATATTAAATTTTCTTTTTTATTTTATGTGTCGGCGGATATAGATTTGTATTCAAATCTTTACTTTGCGATATCTAAGAATTCAGTTGTAATGAACAGCGTTCTCATATTTTTTATTTACTTATTGTTATGTTATTGCTATTTTAATACATCGCACACTTTAATAAAAGAAATTATTAATAATTGAGTTTTAATGATATATCTCGAAAAAGAAAATGAGGAAGTATGTATACATACATGCGGAAATCTATAAATAAATTATATATTACATCTTCGCAACCGCATCTCTTGGTATTTTTGGAAAAATTTCAATTAACCCAAGTACATTTATAATGATTACGTCTTCCATTATGGTACGTTTCAAAATTATATACCGGCAAAGTATCAATAACTAAAAGAGTTTTTCTATAACAATCCAAATCAAATTAGATATTTCTCACGATAAATCAATGAAAAAATGTTAATGGTTCTGTCCACTGCTACACTTTTCGCGACAAAATCTAAATACAAAACAAGTAGTATACGTAGTAGCGAGATGGTCAGCTGGGCCACCCCCTTGCTTTTAGCCTACCTGTTGGCGAACATCCACAAGGAAATACTCTGCCGGCCAACTCAATCTATTTTCG
The DNA here is from genome assembly GCA_935421215.2 of Melolontha melolontha. Lineage (NCBI taxonomy): Eukaryota > Metazoa > Arthropoda > Insecta > Coleoptera > Scarabaeidae > Melolontha > Melolontha melolontha. Next base: position 25,947,767 of record OW285238.1, on the reverse strand, counting down.
GAGTGCGTTCCGGGTCAAGGTCGCGAGTTGGAATGTGAGCGCCACCGCATTTCCCCTGCAAAGCACCCCCGTAACACGGAAGCGGGTCGGATCCAGGTAGCCTCAAAAGCAAAACTAGATTGGCCCCAAACTACTTGATACTGGTTCAATATACCTTTGCCTAACTCATACACTTGTGGGATAGGTCTCAAGCAAACACATGACATCAACTATAACAAATTTATTAACAAAAAAAAAAAACAAGAGGCTAAAGCCTGTTATGCCGACATGCAATGTCAGAATCCAAAAAAATTATGGGGGTATCGCCAAAGGCGGAAAAAAAGGTTACCTTAACAGTGGCAAGCCCAAGTGACCCACCAGCAAAATTGAATGTGAAAGTACACAAGATATAGCTTCAATATGAATATAGATATGGCTTAAATAAAAAAAGAAAATGAATTTATAAGAACAGAAATGTGACGGCTTTCAGAGCAATTTTGCTTGACTAGATGTCAGCGAATGCACAACATTTAAAACTAGGCAATTATCTCCAAGTTAGTAATATGGATTTGAATTACTAAAATTAATTAAGTAAAACTCCGGCGCCACTGGCGCATAACAGTGATTACAATAAAAACAATCGAAAGTACAACACCCTGTATTAACAGGTAAGAAATTAATGTAAATAAAATATGAATTAGGTTACATAGGTATAACCCCCTGGATTAACAGGTAAGAAATTAAAGTAAACAAAATATGAATTAGGTTATATATATATATATATATATATATATATATATATATAACCCCCTGTATTAACAGGTAATTAATTAAAGTAAACAAAATATGAATTAAATTAATACGTGTCTGATCAAGTCATTCAGTAGAACACAACTAAGTATACTTAATTCTGGGTTCTTTACAATAGGGCTATAACGATCTTAATTACATCAAAACAACAACGTATCCCCAAAATAGTATTTATCCAGTACGTAGGCCCGCCTGAAGGACCAATGCCTCGTACAGAAGAACAAAACAAGTTCCACCTGGCCGCTAAAGAAGTCAGTCAACCAGTATAAATAATACTACAAGAAAATTAGAACGTATCTTGGTGTGTAACCACCTATCTACTAAATACACTTTGATTGATGTCTTGCTCGGCTAACTGAGTTACATGAAAATTATTAAGAAAACCTATCTGAATAACTATTCGCTGAACAGAAAAGAATTGCCTGTAAATTACTTTTGAATTTAAACAATTAAAATGCCCTTCACAATAATCGAGCTTTATTACATTTAATAAAACTTATTCTGACATAGTCTTTACGATGCTATCCTCTATGACAGGTTCAAATTGCCTCGAATGCCCAAAATAGCTAATAACTAGCTTTCTTTCAAGCCTTTACGTAAATGAAATGTGAACACACGTATATAACCATCAGAGGTTAGGTATTGTACTTATATTATTAACAAAATATCGACTAACAATTCAACACCTACTTTATATTGTCTTCGCTATCGCCTAATTTATTAACTTAATGGAAATGCCCTCCAAAGGGATTCTGATGAATACTATTCCTTAAACTCGGAAGTTCGCCATGTTGGTAACGCCGATAAAAGTTCTAGTACGTTGCTTTTTTTGCTGCAACCACGCCTGGAATTTGCGAAGTCCCTCGTGTCGAAACCGCAGGAGGAAAAGAATTAATACAGGCCTACGATATAAATAAATCCTAAAAGGATAAGAGACAGCTATTAGACAAAGTACCAATAATTAAGATATTTCTTACCGCAAGTGCCTTGTTCGTATCTAACCAAAGAACAACTTGACTGGTCAATGAACAACGTACGAAAGACAGACAGAGTCACCTAAGTCACCCGGACATGCGCTACAGATTAAGGGCGACATCTATAACGTTCTTTACGAATCTTACGCAAGCGAAACTGGTTGCGGGACCACAAAGAACGAAGAACGATTTAATTAAGTAAAATGTACCTTTTTTCCTAACACGTAACACCACCTTTATCGTTTTAAAAACGTATGCGTGTCATTCGACAATATATCTTGTTATGTTAATTTAATTATAGTCTCTTGTAATATTATTTTATTATATTTTATTATATTATATTTTATTATATTTTTTACACCACAAGCATGGGAAGTGTACTTTAAAGATCTCCCAATAGAAGATACACGAGAGTATGAAAACATACCAGAAGAAGTAGTGACTAATATTGAAAGAACACTGATTACAATAACAACACAAGAAATTTGTAAAGCATGCTCTGAACTAAAAAGTAGAAAAGTTACAGGGCCTGGAGGTACTCTCGAACTCCTGAAATATGGATCTGAAAAGCTGTATAAACTTCTAACAGAGTTGTTCCAGAAATATGTCGACGGTGCGGTAGTAATACCAAATGAATGAAATATGGCACGCATATCAACAATATATAAGAAAGGTTGCAGAGATGTTTGTGAAAATTACCGTGGAATAACAGTCACAGGTTCTATCAGTAGAGTATATGGTAAAATTCTAAAGCGTGAGTATAATGGTCTGGAAGCCGAAGAACAAGTTGGCTTCAGAGCAGGTAGATCAACATCGGACAATCTCTTCTGTGTCACTCAAGTTATCGAGAAAAGGTTAGCAATAAATCAGGAAATACATATACTCTATGTAGATCGTAAAAAAGCTTACGACCGCGCTCCTCAGATAAGACTTTGGGAAGCGCTGAGAAATACGAATATCGACAATAACTTGATCAGAGCAGTTAAAAACCTTTATGAAAATGCCCAAGCCAGAGGAAAGATAAAAGAGAAAGCAACCAACGCATTTAATATAACAAAGGGCTCAAGCAGGGATGCTGTCTCTCGCCAACATTATTAAAAATATATTTAGAACACGCCTTAAGACCGTGGAAACGAAAGTGCGTAAATATGGGTATCCCGTTGGCAGAAAGAAATATATACACGCTATGTTTCGTAGATGATCAAGTAGTGTTACCTCAAGATGTGAACGACATAGTGTATATGACGCGCAAATTGATTGAAGAATATCCTAAATAGGGTGTAGAGGTGAACACACGGAATATATGTGCATAGATGGCGTAGAAAAGATCTTATCCTAAATCATGGACAAAAAATTAAACATTGGGACACTTACAAATATCTGAGACTGCATGTGTCACATGACGGTACCTTGGAGATAGCCATGCGATATAGGAACAATTATGCTAGAAAAGGCATAAGCCACTTAAATAGTATTCTTTCGGATGAAAAGATTTCCAAAAAAAATAAGATCCTAATATATAATACTATTGTTAAGACCATAGCAACTTATAGCTCTGAATTCTTGGTCATGTTTAAACAATATTGACCATTCGCAAATAGTCAACTTTGAAGGACAATGATCTCCGTATACAGCCAACATTTCTCCACTAATAATTTTTGGAGATTTTCCTTGTTTTGTCAAGAATTTTATAACTGCTCGATATTCAAGCTTATGCATTTTGATAAGTGACAACACAAACTGACAGATATTAGAATTAATAATGCTGCTATTGTTTTGTAAATTGTCAAAGTCGTTACCAAGGCATGTACAGGGTTGGCCATTTAAGGTAGCGGTTTTTGAAGTCATATTAAACACACAAACATTAATTCAAAAAAATGATTTATTTGTGCAATTAAACAACAAGATCTGCGGTTTAATAAATCAGGTTTTCGAAGTGAGAGCCTCGAGCAACGATAACATTTCGCAGCCTCTTCTCAAATTCTCCACAAACTGCCTGAAGTGTGGCGTACGGTATCGCTTCTATTCGCTGCCGTATTGCCATTTCAAGGTCATCCAGGGTGTCTATACCATCGCGATATACCGTATCTTTTAATGATCCCCACAGGTAGAAATCGCAAGGATTGAGGTCTGGACTATATGGTGGCCATGTTATCCCTCCGCCTGTAAACTGTTGAGCGTCAAGACCAATGATTCTGTTACCGAAATGTTCTTCAAGAATGTTGAAAACTTCTTCCGTGCTATGCGGACGAGCCCCGTCCTGCATAAACCATGCATTCTCCACCATATTTAATCCATGCGCCACGGGAATAAAAGACTCATTAAGCATTTCACAATATTTTTGCGAAGTAACGGTTCCATTGACAATCACGGGACCGATAATTCCTGCCGACGAGATAGCACACCATACAGTCAACCGTCGAGGGTGAAGAGGACGAACAATTGCTAGATGTGGATTTTCTGTCCCCCAATGTCTCCAATTTTGCTTATTCACATAACCGGATACATCGAAATGTGACTCATCCGACCACCACACTCGTTCCAATGACATGCTGCCATTTTCAATGCGTTCGATGATTTCGTTCGCAAAATTGTAGCGTCGCTCCATATCAAACGGTCTCAACGGCTGATCGATCTGGATTTTGTGTGCTTTCATCTTTAGATCTTGCTTAAGGATCCGCCTTAGTGTTGTACGGGGTATTTCAAGTTCTTGAGATGCTCTTGAGGTCGATGTTGAAGGTTGAGCTGTAAAGTGCTCCCGTACTCGTTCTATGGTTTCCGGTACCCGGATGGTCTTTTGACGTTCTCTAACAGTTGATCTTTCGTCTGCCGCAGATGCTGTTGCTTCAAATTTCACTACAATCTTAAGATATTGTCGGATTAGTAGACATGGAAACACGATAACGAATACTTTGTTACTTTTCTAAATTTATCTTTTTTTCCTTACCTTTTTATAGTGTTTTCCGTTGGTGTGTTATTTCTCCCGAATAGAGTACGCAAGTGTCTTGGCGTAGCTGCAAAAGATTCCCCATTTCTATAATAATATTTTATTAATTCCACACGCACTTCCGTTGGATGCGACGCCATCCTGAAAACTGACAAGGCAAATTTTTCATATATTTAGTGTAAACCGCGCTTGGCCCTCTAGTGTAAAAAATATATATTATATGAATTTCTATATATACAAGGGAATAGCGCGATTTTTAAAACCGCAACATTAAATGGCCAACCCGTTATGATAATAAAACGCTATAACGAAAAATTACATTAAAATTGAAAAATATATATGGAATTTATATGGAATATAAAAACGACCCCATCATCACTTATGAATGTTGCTGCATCTGTGAAAAGTATGCGCGATACAATACGAGGATTACTATTTATGCACTGACAAAGTTCCATACGTTTAGGATAATCTTCCGGTGCTGTACTCTCTGTATATGGACTGGATGTAAGCCTAGCTCGTGGAGTGTGTATATTACTTTTGTTTGTGGTATACCCTATTGAATACTAATTCTTCGTGAGCTAGCCATTGCATCTTCTGCTACTAGATCCTAAATATTTTTGACTTCTTCTCAATCTTGTCGAGTAGGTGATTTTGCTGGTATGATAACTAGGATTCTTTCCGGTCTCACAGTTTGCTGAAAGCTAATAAAATCATTGTGATTAGGATGTTTGTGATGTGGAAACAGTTGACGATATTCTTCAACAGAAGCTTTCCATTAGAAAGACCTTAAATAAGCACCATATTTGCATATTTTAAATTTGAGTAAGTGAGTGGCATTTTGTAATACTTTAATTGTACGAACTCAAAAATAAATGCCAAATCACTGACATTTTATCAGAACAACAAAGATATCGGATGTTTTTGAGCTTCTAACATGGCTTAGTTTTTATTTCAAGGACACTCGGTATAGTTATAACGTTATAACCTAAACTACAAAAAATATTAATAGTAATTGGGATTGGAATAAATTTAACAAATATTAATCTTATAGCTTCGGTCCACATTTTTCAAATTCGCCTGGTGTTATAGATTTTCTAAAATTATTAATGTGCGCAGAAATTTTCAATGGAAGCTTCGTTACCTTCGCGTGTAACAATAATAAATGAAACATTAATTTCGTGGATGTATAAAGTTATGCACCAAGAAATACGTACATCAAAACTAAATTTTATAAATGAAGTTTTTTCTAGAATAAATTAAAATTTCCTCGAGATTGAAGTACGTTGACATTTGTATATTCTTTGCTCTTTTTTTCTTGCCACCGTTCCGCTTAATACCAACACCGACTGTAAATTTAATCAACATTTTATTTACCGTTTCGGAACAACTCGTTTTAATTTTATTCATTTATTCTGCTGAATGGCCCCCGTGTTGATGCGATGTAGTAACATTAAATAACTTACGCAATATGACAAATGATCTGCGATTATATAAAATCCGAATAAAGAAAGAAATTTTCTGACCTTGTTCTTTTAAAGACCGACTCACGCGACATAACATGTGGGTCATATTTTGAAGTTCACAGTCATTACCTTAATGAAATTCCATAAGCAAATTCGATTTCAAACAAGGACATGAACGGATTATCTAATACTACCTATTAGAAATATTACAAGAAAAAGTATCATGCTTATTCGTAATGTTAGTATTAAGCAATTGAGTTGTTCGGCGCAACGAGATATGAAGAAATATATAAATTGCATGTATGATCAATAAATATGCCTTTAATCATGGTGAATTCTCACTACATTTACCCTACAAGGATTCAGTTACTGGAAGAATGGCTTGGCGGTAAATACTGCAATATTAAAATGGCAATGCATGCATTAAGTAGATTATAAATATCTTTATCTGGGATTTACTTCTTCTAAATTTAATTTTTTTCTCTAAACTCTATGCGTGTAGTTTGAGACACACGAGTTAGTATTTAATAACACAGGCCTACAAAAAAAAAAAATTTGGTTTGATGCGTCTCCGTTTGTTTGAATTGTCGATAAAGTAGGTAATGTACAATATATTGACATACGTCATTTTAACTCATCAGCTCTAGTTTACCTACTACCCTCATTGTGAATTGTTGTCGGTCTTGTTCGTAACTAGTCATTATTACAATATCATCGATAAAGTTTGTGTTACTATTTCATTATGGCTAGTACGTCCAGACGTTGTGTTAACGATCCTGATATATTTTGTTAAGTTTGTGGTGAATACATACTGAAAAATCAGCGTAAATCGATTACAAATACAGTGCGTCGTTTGTATTTTGCTTACTTCGGTATTGAAATTCTACACCAAGATAAAGTGTGGGTGCCTCATAGTGTTTGTAAAATATGCGTTGAACATTTGCGACAATGGGAGAGAGGGAAACGTAAGTCTTTGAAGTCTGGAGTGCCTATGATATGGCGAGAACAAAAAAATCATTATGACGACTGTTACTTTTGTATGATTAATATAGTGGGCATCAACAAAAACAATCGCCATAAATGGAAATACCCCAATATTTCTTCAGTACAAAGACCTGTTCCTCATTCATAAAATGTTCCAATACCAACTTTTCACCAGGTAGTGCAGCAATCTCAGGAGGATGAAGCTGAAATACCTATTTCTTCCCAAGTAGATGATGACTTTCAATACTGCGGATAACATCAGATCCTAAGCCATTTTCGCAGAATGAGCTTAGTGACCTCATCAGAGACTTAGATCTTTCGAAGGAACGTGCTGAGTTACTAGCGTCAAGATTAAAAGAAGAAAATAGTCTTTCCTCAGATGTTCGAGTGTCTACATATCGCACGAGAGAGGGAAAGTTGTTGAAGTTTTTTCATCTGATGAAAATTTTGTGTATTGCTGTAATGTGAGTGGCTTGCTGGCTTTCATGGGTTTAACGATCTATCAGCCCAATGAATGGCGTCTCTTTATTGACAATAGTAAACGAAGTCTAAAAGCAGTTCTTCTACATAATGGAAATAAATATGCTCCCGTTCCAATTGCTCACTCAACATGTGTAAAAGAAGAATATGAGGTAATTTCAAATCTTTTACAAAAAATAAAATATATTGATCATAACTGGGTGATCTGCGTCGACTTGAAGATGGTTAATTTTTTATTCTGTCAACAGAGTGATTATACTAAATACCCATGTTTTATTTGTCTCTGGGACAGTCGAGCTAAATCACGTCATTGGACTGCAAAAAATTGGCCTGTGAGAGATGCTCTTGTTGTTGAGGAAAGAAATATTATAAATGAACCCTTAGTTTCAAGAGAAAAAATCATTCTTTCGCCATTGCATATAAAATTAGGGCTAATGAAGCAATTTGTTAAGGCTCTCGATAGAAATGGTAAATGTTTCCAGTTTATTTCTCACAAATTTCCTGGTTTAAGTACTGAAAAACTAAAAGCAGGTATCTTTGATGGACCTCAAATACGTAAATTGATGAAAGACATAACTAATTTTGAGACTTGTATGAATGATGTGGAGAGGCTTGCCTAGCAATCTTTTGTAGCAGTTGCACAACATTTCCTCGGAAATCATAAGGCTGACAACTATGTAGAACTAGTAGAGGAAATGCTGGTGCGATTCAAAGATTTAGACTGTAGTATGAGTATAAAATTACACTATCTCAATAGTCATCTACATCATCTCCAACACAATTTAGGAGATCTAAACGAAGAACAAGGGGAACGTTTCCACCAAGACCTAAAAACAATGGAGAATAGATACCAAGGAAGGTGGGACAGTCATATGATGGCTGACTATTGCTGGGGAATCATGCGAGATTGCCCGAGTCAGTTTCATTCTAGAAAATCACTCAAAAGACAATTTCTTGATGTTTAATGTCAATAAAATATATATTTTTTCGTGAATTGAGTTTTTTTTTTCTCGGGAAGTAGAGCTGACAGAAGAAAACGGGTAACATTTTTGATATCACCATGTAAGACATACTTAAAATCTGGTCTAAAATCTCCAGCACCAAAATGGTTGTAGGCCAGTGTAATATTTGCATAACCAGTCTCGTGCAGTTGGTTAGAAAGTAGTAGTTTATTTGAGAATATTATTATTCCTAATACCAAACAATTTTCGTGTTTGCATTCAATCACTAGTCTCTATTTTGCGAACGTGATTTCTAGACTGGAAAACTATTCTCTGGTATGGTCTCCGTTTTAAAATATTTACTCAGAAACACTTGAAAAAGTTCAGCGCTGTTTTTCAAAGTTTCTTTATTACAAGCAGCATGAAGTATATTCAGAGCGTGGTTTTTATCACGATCTTCTTCTTGATCTGTTTCATGTGCAATCCTTGTAACAACGCCGTACTCGGGCAGATATAAAATTTCTTTTTAGTTTATAAAATAATAACATTCACGCACCCGCGCTGCTGCGTGTATTGTGTTTCTCTATTCGCAGTATTCTGTACATCGTGTTACAAGTTCTTGGCGGATGCTGTATATACCCGTTGCATCTCTGCTATCCTATGGGCATGCGTAGCTCGCTTCGCGGAGATAATAGAATTTTGTCTGTACAACCTCGATACTAGCGTAAAGAATCTAGGCCAGATAACTTTTTTGGTGCTGTTGTGTAGTTATTTGTTAGAGAAAAATTTACGCCGAATTAGGTGGTTTATATGGCGGCATTCGTTGTTGAATCTCAATTTTTGTGACCGAGTTGATGTTGTTGTCTACCTCGAAGATTTATTGTACCCTCGAACAACTGTAGGTGAGTGATTTTCCAGCTAATTTTCTTGGAACTATTTTTTTGGTGCGTATAGAATCTAGGTCAGATAACTTTTTTGGTGCTGTTGTGTGGTTATTTGTTAGAGAAAGATTTACGCCGAATTAGGTGGTTTATATGGCGGCATTCCTTGTTGAATTTCAATTTTTGTGATAGAGTTGATATTGTTGTCTAGCTCGAAGATTTATTGTACCCTCGAACAAATGTAGGTGAGCGATTTTTCCGCTAATTTTTTTTGAACTATTTTTTTTTTTGGTACCTCCATCTACGTGTTTGTTCTAAGTCATACAATAACTTCTGTAGGGTTTTTGTTACTGGTTTTTAATATGGGTTTTATAACTATTTGATGTTGAGATTGGCCGTTCAAGTTTAAAATCATCGGAACTGAAGAATCTGTTGTAGAAGTGTTCAATCCACGCGAATCGGAAGTTTCAACGAGGATCACGTGTGAAGTAGAAACTACTCCATTGCTATGGGTTATCTTCAAACTATAACTACAACCCGCAAGATAGTGCTGCGCTAATTACGCCGTTTCAACTTATTAAATATTTCACAATAACTTGCCTTTGTGCTACAAATAATAGCATCTTTATAGTCATTTAACCCCTTTTTTTGTCTTGAACGTTGAATAATTTCTTTGTGGTAAAATACATTGATATATTTCACAATAATCTTTTATGCTTTTTATTTATCTTGGACATTTTTGTAATTATTTGTTCATTTAAAAGTTTAGTATAGATAACACCGATTTGTAATTATTTTTATGTATTTAATATTTGCGTGGATGCAGTTGGACTATATAGAAAATTTGTCGTTTCACTGTAATTAAGAATAACGTACATAAGTTTGGTATTTCTGTTTTTTTATAATTAGCATCATGAGATATGTAGTAATAAGTTATCGTGGAAAGGGCTTAATTTTGTTTGTGAATGCGTACACCAGAGATCTCTGGTAAACGTATATCGCCTTCTTTTTTTGTACACGTAATATATACAATCTGGTCTTATACAGACTAGTACAAGAGTTTTAGTTCTTACAATTATATACTTATTTGAATCATGTTTAAATTATTATATACTTCAATTTACCTTCTGTTTTTCTTTACCTTGTAACATTTATAATAAACTGGATTCCTTTTCTTTAATGTGGGATGTTTTCTATTACTTCAATTATCTCCTGTACTCGGACTTATTATTATTAGTGCGTTAGCACAAGTATGTTCTCCACGTGACGTAACCTTTACGGCAAGCAGCTCTCAAGTCGTGGTGCCGTCCTTTTAAATTATAGTCAGTTTATCAACGTTTCGACAAGAATCGCACGACCATCCTCAATGAGATCTACGCCGTTGGCACTGGCTGTCTTGTAAAATTGAGATCGTCCCGACCACGCAAGGTAGGTCCGATGAGGGTTGTTGGATTGCGCAAAATTTATTTAAAGCCAGCTTTCGTGAACTTTTTATTGTTGCATGTTGCGAGTAGCAGTCATTTTAGTACTTAATGTTCAATGTGCTTAGAATAACTGCACAGTATCTGCGCTTTCTTTAATACTAATTTCTTTCTGTGGATATTCACTGTATTACGTTACCAACATTTTTAAATTTAATAATGTTGTGACTTTACCTGTTAACACTTTATTATGATTTATTTTTTGTGTTATGGGAATTTGATATTTTATTCTTTGCTTTTAATTTAAGTTTTAACGTTGGTTTTAGTTTCAGTTGTTTGGTTGCTGTTGTGAAAATTTCTCGTTTTATTTTTCGTTTTCGTTTGTACCATAATGAGATAAATAATGATAAATTATTATTTTTATCATTATTATTATTATTAAATACGATCTGGACCGTGTTGGTCTAGTGAATAGGTCACTAAACCAAGCAATTGATGAACCGGGTTCAAAGCCTGGTCTAGCCAATAACATCAATGGCATTTTTCCGGTCCCAGGCTGACAAAAATTATTAGTTCAAGGTAAAACTCTGGGGTAATAATAGTAGCAACTTATTAATTTTATTTATTATTTTATTATTATAATTATTTATTTATTTATTTATTACAATTGCGACTTTGGCCTCAGTAATCAATAAAGCAGGGAATATTTTAACTCCAGCTGTTTGCATTTGGTTAGTATATGAGGCATCCATGTTAACGGTTGATCTAAGTGCGTACAAAAATATTTTGTATGATTGGACTGAGAAATTTGTTGAACGTGATGGTAATGGAAGGTAGGTAACTCTTATTTAAGGTGAAGGTTATGTGAACTCAATTTTCTCGTTAATTCTAAAGCGCTAAAAGTTCATGATGTTGTGTTACGTGAGTGTAAGTGGATGAGACTGCCAAAACTATAGACATGTCTACTGAACATGTACACGACATTTTACATATTTAATTAAGCAACCCTAAGCTCTATGTCAGGTTGGTGCTGTATTTATTGAATGTGGATCAAAAAAACGTTAAAGAGTGCGACTTTGTAACTCAAATTTGAAGCTTTTTACGTCAACACAGTAGATTTCTTTGGGTTGTTTTGTTACGGTCAATGAAACTTGGCTCCATTACTAGGTGCCAGAATCTAAATAGCATTTCTTAAGTCTAGGCATGGTGGCAGTCCTTCGTCAAAGAAATCCAAGACGTTTCCATGGGCTGGAAGTGTTAGTATTTTATTGATTAATTAATTTTATTAAATAAAATACTTACTAGCAGGTCCATTAGCATAATCCAAAAAAAGCTTTCTTAATTTGTCCAGTTGGCGTGTTTTTTCCGTATATATTCTTACTTCATTAAATCATTACCCTGATCTAATGAAGTTGAAGTTTAATGAAGCTGTTAAAATCTTTTTTCAAATTGTTATCGCGATATTCATAGAGTCAATTTCTTAAAACTTTATAATGATTATTTGATATTATTGTGTAACAAATAGGTGGAGCAATGTGAAATCTGAAGAATGTATTCTCTTTTTTTGAACAAGGGTTAGTTTAAGGGGCTAAAATTATTTATTTATTTTATTTAAATAATATTATCTAATATTTTTATATAATCAGAATAGTTAGTTGATGTAGATCTGGCTTACTTTAATTTCATATTGTTATTTTACACAGAACTGTCATAGTTATTTATATTTAGTAAATGGGATTCTATGACCTTTATTTACATAGTGTAAATAAATGACTAAAATGAGTAGCATTTTCATGATATCTTTTCATGACATCACTAAATATCCAAGACTATTTGTGTAAATATGTGTATACCTACGTGTCAATTACTTAAAAAATTATTTTGTAATTTATTCTTCCCACTGCGTATACTGTTAATAATAGAATAGTGGTTTCTTTAATTATGTTGTTTCTAAGAAAAGAGCAAGAGATACACCTATATTTGCTAGGATAATAACCAAGAGAGTTCTTATATTAATTATATTTACATTAATTTTTGCAATTCATATTCATTAATAACTGTTATTTTAAATTTTATTTTATAACTGTTAACAACTGTGTGTATTTTGTGGATAATTGTTAAACGGTCATATCAACGAATTTGTAATTTAAATGAAAAAGAATTTTGATTGTATAATAATAGTGTAAATAACGGCACAAAAATTAAGTAAAGAAAATATTTGATTAACATCAATAGAAGGCTGCAAAAGTTAAACTTGTCCTTACTTTTAATGTAAGAAATAATTTTCTCTCCCTCTTCCTTTCTCTCTCTCTCTCTCTCTCTCTCTCTATATATATATATATATATATATATATATATATATATAACAATTGATAAATTATTGGAGTTTTTCGGCTTTTTATATGAAATATTTACAAATATGAAAGTAGAATGTATGTAATTGCAGAGTAAGTGGGGATGTAAACATTGCTGTCTACAAATTACATACATTCTAATTTGATATTGGTAAATATTTCATATAAAAAGCCGAAAAACTCCAATTGATATATTTAATAAACGGCTAAGAAATTATCTAAACACTCATATAGCTATGGAGTAATAATTATCATTTTCAAACATTCAAATCTGACATCTGCTCTCAAAATACTGACATCTGCTTTCAATAACTTACATCTACTTTCAAAATAGGCATCTGCTTTCTAATCTGACGTTTGCTTTCATAACTGACACCTGCTTTCAAAACAGACATCTGATCCAATAACTGACATTTGCTTTCACTAACTGACATCTGCTATCAAAACTGACATGAGCTTTCAAAAAACTGACTTCTGCTTTCAACTTGACATCTACATTCATTAACTGACATCTGATTCATTAACACTGTTACTTTATAATGCATTTCTAAATAGCTTGAACCTAGGTCTATGGTGGCTAAGTGGTAAAAGCGACAGCCCGGCAAGCTGTAGACTTGGGTTCGAGGCCCAACGTAGACCATATTTTTCAATTAAAAATTTCGTATGATTTGCTTTGTAATTTGTAGATAGTAATGTTTACATCCCCACTTACTCTGCAATTACATACATTCTAATTTGATATTTGTAAATATTTCATATAAAAAGCCGAAAAACTCCAATAATTTATCAATTGTTATATTTAATAAACGGCTAAGAAATTATCTAAACACTTATATATATATATATATATATATATATATATATATATATATATATATATATATATATATATATATATTGTAATAGAATATTAATCCTCATAGGGAAAATTGAATACTTAGACTAGATAGATTAGTCACATTACTATTATCTCTATATATCTAACTGACATCTACTCTCAAAATAGGCATCTGCTTTCAAATCTGACGTTTGCTTTCAGAACAGACACCTGCTTTCAAAAGCAGACATCTGCTTTTAATAACTGACATTTGCTTTTACTAAATGAGATCTGCTATCAAAACTGACATCAGCTGTCAAAACTGACTTCTGCTTTCAACTTGACATCTACATTCAATAACTGACATCTGATTCATTTACACTGTTACTTTATAATGCTTTTGTAAATAACTTGAACCAAGGTCTATTGTGGCTGAGTGGTAAAAGCGACAGACCGGCAAACTGTAGACTTGGGTTCAAGTCCCAACATAGATAATATTTTTCAATTAAAAATTTCGTATGATTGCTTTGTAATTTGCAGACAGCAATGTTTACATCCCCACTTACTTTGCAATTACATTCATACTAATTTGATTTTTGTAAATATTTCATATAAAAGCCGAAAAACTCCAATATTGCTCGTTTATAACTCTGATAATAAGTTGAAAATGATACTCGCTTTGGCTTGGCTCAAATAATGGTATAATAGCAAGAGAACACTTTAAAACAGGGTTCAATACAGCTTCCGGATAACTTAGATAATTGATATTTTCTTACGTTATAGAAATAAAAGGCTATCTAATAAATTTATAGGATATTGATATAAATATAGTTTCATATATTTAAACATTAATGATAATTTAATTAATGTTATTCCTTAGATATTAATTTTTTATTTTTCTGTATATTATCAAATAAATCATATAGGCATTTAATTGTGAATTAAATAGTTAATTCTCTGAATTTTTTAATGTTTAAATCACGTATTCTTAAATGTTTTCAAATACTACTAATAATTCAAAGAACCGAGTTTTTTGTCGTTTGATAAATCCATTCAGAAAACCACACATTCGAAAAGAACATTTTGTCATTATGAACGATAACCATACATTGAAGCCTAATACATAAGTCTCGCGAGCTTGTCTCGATTACACAAACGCTTTACGATTTATATTTTGTAAGAGAAACTATTTTCTTGAACAATCTTCTGGCAAATCTTTAACTAAAATTTATAATAAATTATTATTTATAATCCGGTCCTGTGCAAGAACACAGAAATACATAAGTAAGTGAGTTCCGTGATCAAACTCAAATAATTTGAGAAATTACGAACAATAATTACTGTGCGTGTGGTAAAAATAATAGTGAGATAGAGTGTATTTGATAGTGCCGGGAACTAAATTAAAAAACTACAATAGACAAAGGTTTGTTTTTCTGAATAAAATAAATTGTATAAATATATATAACTGAACATCTGGCTTGACCGATAGGAGCACGACCTCCGACGGGGTGACCGGGGACGGGCTTTTTGCGCGGTGAGCTATACGATTAGAGACAATAATAGTGTAAGTATAGAACAGGGACGGACTTCAAGTAAGGTAACAGGTAAAATTAAGAGGAAATTTTGATAATGGATTCTGATACGTCTGATGATGTAAAACGGAAAAGAACGGACGTACTAGAAGAGGACTCATTTAAAAAGTCGAAGAAAACATATAGAAGCCCATCAAAAACAAACGATGAAATGCTGAAAGAAATTATGGGAATGATGAAAGGACTCTCCGCTGACATAAGGGATATTAAGACTGAACAGAAAATGCAGGGAGAAGATACTAAAGCATTGAAGGACGAAATAAGAGAGTTACGGAAAGAGCAGGTAGAATACAAGAAAGAGATAAGAAATCTGAAGGAAATAAATGGAAAAGTGATGGATGAAGTCAATGAATTAAGAAGTGAGGTAAAACTATATAATGAAAGAATTGAGAAATTGGAAAGTGTTAGAAGAAGGAAAAACATAGTAGTACAGGGGATGACAATGAATACAGGAGATGGCAATATACTGAAAGATGAAATGAGAAAGCTAATAGAAAATGAGATAGGTGTGAAAATAATAATAAAAAAGGCTAGTAGATTGGGGATAAAAACATGTCTAGTCGAACTAGACAGTGAAGAGAATAAAAAAGAGGTCATGCAGAATAAAAGTAAATTAAAAAATAGACAAGGCAGCCAGATATTTATTAATGAAGACTTAACAAGAGAAGAAAGAGATATCCAGAGGAACATTAGACAGAAAGCAAAAGAAGAAAGGAGATATGGAAAACAGGTTAAATTGGGGTTTGCAAAGCTAATGGTGAATGGGGAGACTTGGAAATGGAATAGACAAACAAGGATGCTGGAAAAGATTGAAAGATTAATAAACAATCCAAAAAACTAACCAGAAAGACAAAGGACGGTAGTATGGAACTGAACAGGCAACGAAATGGACACGAGCTGAAATCAAATAATATTAATGGAAATGCTCTCGAAGTACTGGAAGAGAAGGGAACTGAAACAGATGGAGAAATAAATAGCACTGAAAAAAGAGGCGAGGCAAAAACCCAAAAATGCAAACAAAAAATGAAAGGAAAGGTGTGGAGAGTAGCAACATGGAATATACGAAGTATAACGGGAAAGGAAGAGGAACTAATTACAGAATTTGAAAAAGCAGACATAGATATCTTAGGAGTAACTGAAATAAAAATTAAAGGCAAAGGGGAAAAAGTAGTACAAAATGGCCATCTCTTAATATATAGTGGGGTAGAAATGAATCAAAGAGCGAAAGAAGGAGTAGGTTGTATAATAAAAGAAAACACTATTAAATATATGAGAAAGTGGGAGGCCTTATCAACGAGGATAATGAAGATAGAAATGGAAATTGAAAAACAAGCAAGCACAACAATAATAATTGTGTACGGACCTAATGAGGATGACGCAGCAAAGCAAAAAGAAGAGTTTTGGGAACAATTAGAACAGGCAACAGAGGATGTCAATGCAAGACTAATTGTATTGGGCGATTTTAACGCAAGAGTTGGGAAAAAGGATGAAGAATCAGGAAAAGTAATTGGAATGCAGGGGGAAACAATACGAAATAATAATGGCAAAAGACTTATCGACTACTGTTTAACTAATAATCTAATAATCACGAACACATTCTTTGCCCATAAAGAAATACATAAATACACCCGAGAAGTTAGAAGCAGGGGTGAAAAATCAATCATAGACTATGTACTAATAAACCAAAGCCATAGGAAAGAAGTCGAAGATACTAGAGTGCAAAGAGGTCCAGAAATATACTCGGATCACTACTTGTTGCTGTCAAAAATATTCATTCCAGGAAGGAAAAGCCCAATGGTGACTAAGAACAAAAAACAAAAGACAAAAGTGGTTATAAGAAACTATAAACTCAGACAAAATGAAATAGCGACAAAATACAAAGAAAAAATTGAGCAAGAAATGGAAGAATTAAACAAACTGGACACAGACAATAATGTGGAAATATTATGGACAAATATAAAAAGCAAAATACATAAAGCTGCAAAGCAAGCGTGCGGAATTATAAAAATTAATAAAAACAAAAAACAAACAAGCTGGTGGTGCGACGAAATAAAGGATGCGATAAAATATAAAAAACGTGTGTGGGCGAAATACCTCAAAGTGAAAACAGAAGAAAGCTACGCTGGGTATAAACAGCAAAGAACAAGGGTAAAAGAACTAGTGAGAGCATCAAAACAAAAGTCATGGGAAGAATTCGGGGACAGAATGGAAAGTGATAGCCACGGAAATCAGAAATTATTTTATAAAGTATTGAAAACTTTTAAAAGGGATACGAACTACAATAGCAAATACATAAAATCAAAAGAGGGCAAAATACTTGAAGATGACAAAGAAATAATGGACAGATGGAGAGAATACTTTGAGGATATGCTTAATATAGAAAAAATAGTACAAGGATATAATGAAAAAGAAGAACAAATAACCACCCAAGCAACAGATGAAGGTGACCAAGAAATAAAAATAGAAGAAGTA
Source organism: Melolontha melolontha (assembly GCA_935421215.2). Taxonomy (NCBI): domain Eukaryota; kingdom Metazoa; phylum Arthropoda; class Insecta; order Coleoptera; family Scarabaeidae; genus Melolontha; species Melolontha melolontha. The sequence goes on along the minus strand of OW285238.1, from coordinate 25,929,649 downwards.
AAAGAAGCAATTATAAAAATAAAAACAGGAAGAGCAGCAGGCCATGATTGTATATCACCGGAAATGATCAAAAACTTGGGTGAAAAAAGCATAGAAGTTATAACTAAACTGTTTAACAAAATATGGACAGAAGAGAGAATACCACAAGATTGGGAAATAGGAGTGATATTACCCATCTTCAAGAAAGGAGATTACCGTGAATGTAAGAACTATAGGGGAATAACAATGATGAGTATAATGGCCAAAATGTACGAAAGAATACTGGAAAAAAGATTAAAAATACAAATAGAGACACAGCTAGAAGATTCACAAAGCGGTTTTAGGAAGGGAAGAGGAGTACAAGACCACATATTTACTATAAAACAAATAATGGAAAAAAGACAGCAAAGCAATACGTACTTGGCGTTTATTGACCTAGAGAAAGCGTTTGATAGTGTACCAAGGAAAGCGATATGGGAAAGCCTAAAAAGAAGAGGTGTAAATAAGAAATTGAGAAACAATGTGGAGTGTATGTATAAGGTCACAAAGAATTATGTACGAACGAGAAATGCAGAGTCACAGATATTTGAAACTAAAGAAGGATTGAGACAGGGTGGTGTACTGAGCCCAGCACTATTCAATATAGTGATGGATGACGTACAAAAAGAGATAAAGCACAAACTGAAGAAATTACCAGTGGGTTATAGAAATATGGAAATAACGACAATAACTGACTGCGTCTTTGCAGATGATTTAGTAATATTTGCAAAAAACACGACAGACCTGCAAGAAAACGTAACAATATGGAATGAAGCCCTTCAAAACAGAAACTTAAAAATTAACATCGATAAAACAAAGGTAATGGTTATTGGGAAAGGAAACGGGCAAGCATCAATAATACTGGACAATACAAAAATAGAGGAAGTAAAGACGATGAGATACCTGGGCGTAAATCTACAGAAGAATGGTAAGAACGAAACTGAAATAAATGAAAGAATAGAAAAAGCAACACGGACATACTATGCTTTGAATAACAAATTTATAAGAAATAAAGAAATATCAACTAAGACAAAAATCCTAGTTTACAAGTCTATACATAAACCAATATTAATGTATGGTAGTGAGAGCTGGGTGTTAACAAGGCAGCAAAAAAGTAAAATCCAGGCGACTGAGATGAGATTCCTGAGAGCAGTTAAAGGCATTACAAGAAGAGATAGAATACGGAATGAAACAGTGAGGGAAGAACTAAGAGTGGAATCGATTTTAAAGAGCATTGAAAGGCAGCAACTGAAGTGGTTCGGACATCTAATAAGAATGGAAAACCAGAGACAACCGAAACGGATATGGCTGGCAAGGACACAAGAAAAGAGGACTAGAGGAAGACCGAGAAAAGAGTGGAACAGTGTAGTGGCAGAGTGCTTGGAAGCTAGGGGAACAAAGTGGAAGGATGCAGAAGCAATGGCAAGAGACAGAAGGGATTGGGCAATGTTTTGTTCGTAAATAAAAAGTTTTTAGACGCCTTAACACCTTCGGGTATAATAAGGCTTTATCGATTATATATATATATATATATTATTTATAATAAAAATAAATAACTGAATTGATCTAACTGCGCCTCTTTTTTAAACATATAAGCTTCGCTATACGATCTTTAAAGTATTTTGGAAGTGATCTGCTCTTGAAAACATTATTCTTCACCTTCGTCATCAGCAAACTGGAATATACTTCTCAGGTTTGGTCTCCCAATTATATTTATCATCATTTATCGTTTCCTCAAGTATCTTTCATTCAAGAAGGATCGTACTTACCTGCAACGTGGAACCAACTATATTTCGTTGCTGGACCGATAGGGTATGGCGTCTTTATGTTTGGAGGGAGTGTAATGGCGTCCGTTTTATATGTAAATTGGTTCTTGGATATACTGACTTCCCATCACTTCTTTTCCCTGCTTGGTTTTCGCGTTATCCACTCGTTTATTACCTTCTCTTTACCCATCTCCAGGACGAATATACTTCATGCATTACCTATATCTACAAAGTGCCGATCTACAAATCTACATTATGAGGACATTATTAATTAGTTAATTAATTAATTAATTAGTTCTTTTGTATTCTTGTATGTATATATTTCTTTCTATTTTTGTTCTGTAAATGGGAAACTGTTGAACAATAAACAATTATTATTATTATAACAACTATTTAATCATATATTACTTGTTTTTATTTTTATTTCATAGACGCCTAAGTTTCAGTATTCTTTATTTTTGGAATATACCGTATCTACAGGCAGTATTAAAATTAAAATTCAGTATTATATTATATATCGATCTCCACTTTCAAAAAACTTCTTAATTAGTATTATTAAGTATTCAAATTCTCAAATTTACCTTAAAATTTTACATAAATCTGGATTAAATTAAATTCTTTCTTAGTGGGAGACTTGTTTGTGATATCTACGCATTTTTGAAGAGATACGTCAAAGATGAAAAAAGGAATTTTATGTTGTAGTTATGTCATGAAAGATATTTATAGTTATACGATTTTCTCGTTTCCATAGTATTGTATACAATTTATTTAGGTCAAGATTGAAAATATTTCTTAGGTCAAATACTAATCTCCGTATAAAGACACGTTTATATTTATGAATTCCTAATCATTATTACAAGATATAATAAATTGATTAAAGAAAAATAAGAAGATAATTATGAATTTATTGAGTTGACATATACAATAATCGTAATTTATATTACATAGACAATTATCATTAATATCATTAATAATTTATTTCTCTTAGTTGTCGAGTTGAAGAATTATTTCTAGACATTTCATGATTGCTTTAGCATATGAAGATTCCATTGAAATATCAGATAATATTATCAATATCTCTTCGAAAATATGCGCTTGAAAATTGTGCAAATATACACAAAATCAACCCAAACTTAATATATATTTATGCTTTTGAATATTCTGAATAGAATAATGATTTTAAAAAATTTTAAAAATTAGTGATACCGCATTTTTTAAACGCAGTATATTTTTACAAAACAAAAACGTTTTTAATTATACTAAAAGTATTATTTAAAATCGTGGAGAACACAATACGAGTACGTATTTGTGTGAAAATTGACATGCAGACACGTGTTTCGTCCTGATACAGACTCATTAGTCCATGACGCTGGGGTAGACAAAAGTCACAATAACACCTATCTTACTGCATACAGCCAAGTCATAAAAATGAAAACTTTGACTAATGTTAACATCGCGAATGCCAAATCAACCAGGCCATCCTATTACAGGCGATTTCCTCAGACGATCGCAACTGTAATAGACGGAAACTGCATTAGCGCGTCTCCACTATAAGTCGAATAGATCTGACAGCGCACAGATCAAAAACAATTTTGAATATACTTGAATAGGTAAAACATAACCAATTGTGCACTATTCAGATATATGTACTTGGATTGTGCTCTCCATGCCCGATTTTTAATCACATCTGTGATATTATTGAAAATTTTGGTTTATCAATGGTGACGCTTTACATAGTCAAGTATATTTCAAATTGCTTTTGTTAGTACATTTTTATTTAAACTTTTGCAATCACTTATAAATTTTTGGTGAATGTAAATTCAGATAATTTATATATAACCGGTGTATGTAAGTTTTCTGTCTGTAGTGGTAGATTTAAAATTGGTTTGTAAATATCTTCGCAATAGGTTATCATTGCCACTGAGTGAAATTGTTTTAGGAAGGTTTGGTTGCAAAGGTTGTTTGTATATCATTTTTATTCTAGAATTATTCAAAATTACGGCACAATAAGAAGCAGGCTAACGAAACAATATCTATTGGTTTTAATTAATGGTGTCATATTTATAGAAAAAAAGCGGAAATAACCCTGCCTGATATTCTCGTGTATAGACCAAAGAAATTACGAGTATAATGGAGATAAATGTATTGAAAACACGAACATTTACCTGGAGATTATGTTCTACAATGGGTACAATTTATACATACAACTATTGTCAAATTTTCTTTTCCTTAAAACTCTTTTTGGTTCTCTTGAATTTCACATTTTCTATAGATTTTATAATCCTCATAGCATTCTTGACATTCTTTTTATAGTACGGCAAGCAGCTTGTAAGAAGCTGTTTTTGTTATAAAATCTTGGGCAGTAATTTACTCATTGATCTGCTTTTAAAATTACACATTATATTGATAAATAGGATTTTATTAGAATAACTCCTACTGATTTCGTACTAACTTGCAAATGCTTCTTCTCTATTTGTTGAAATACAATCATTATCGTTTGTTTTTCTTTTAAGGAAACCTGAATAAAATTCTACATCGTCTAATTCCAATTAGTTGGTTTAATTACTATAACTTTTAAAATAAAATGCTTTATATTATCAACAATTTCTTCTGACGAAGACAATAAAAGTCGAAACGTTAATCTAAGTAGTTTTAATTGATGAATAAGAATTAAGCCGAACTCCAAGAAACAATTAACCATTTATAATTAATAGAACGGCTAAGAAAAAATTAAAGAGAAGTAATTATGGTCAAAGATGAAAATTTGGCATCCATCAAGATATTGGGCGACGATACACAGGTTAAATTCAAAAATATAGCAAAACTACACGCAAAATAAACAACATCAGAAATAGAAGATTGTTCCTTTTACAGTAAAACAGCTTGTGTTATCAACAATTTATTCTGACGAAGACAATAAAACGAAACGTTAATATGAGTATTTTTACTTGATGCATAATAGTTAAGCCGAACTAAAAGAAACAATTAACCATTTATAATTAATAGAACGCCTAAGAAAAAATTAAAGAATATATATATATATATATATATATATATATATATATATATATATATATATATATAAATGGTTAATGTTTTTCTTGGAATTACTCTTTAATTAAATATTAAAAAATATTTATTAACGTTTCAATTTAATTGTCTTGAAAAAAAAAATATTAATTATGTAGTAGATAAAAATTTTATGAGCTAGATATCTAAAAGTTAAGTAAATGGGGAAGAATTACTTAGCAATTTGTGACACAGTCATTATGTTAAAGTTTTGCCAACAGTGTAAGTCGTCTTTATGAGTAACTTTTCTTTACTTTACAATCATGGTATAGTCTGTCCATCAATATATCGATCCGACATTTTAAGATTTAAAAGGGCTATCGGGCACTCTCTGCTACCTCGTGAAGCAGGTACTGAGAAAACTTGTAGAAGAGGTAATGAACCGTATTAGAAGAAATTAGATTTTCTTAAGTAGAGAAGTAATTATGTTTCGTTGAATATAATCCACCGTTTACAATTTAACCTTTATTATTCTAAAATAAGCAATTCTAATTTAACAGAATATTTTAATGGTATTATAAATATTAACGTCCGTTTCTTTCAATTAACTAATTTGTAAAGCTGCTCGGAATATCAGGCAGGAAGATTAGAGAAATTGTATTCGACACGATTCCATAGAAAATAAACATTACAAATCGGTAATTTATAACTAATTTAAATCATAGTCGTGAAAAGAGTATTGAAAATTCCGGAAAAGATTAATGTACGAGGGTATATCAAAATATAACGTGACTGGTGCTATAACTTCTTTCACAACTAGAATTTTATAACACAAAGAATAGAACAGGAAACCCCCATCTCTAATGTATTTATCCTCAAGTAGGCTTTGATTTAATTTTTGACGTTTATTACAAATTAATTACTGAATTGTCAGTGTTTGACGAACAAATCGAACATATGAATGGAGCAAAGATATGTGATAAAATTTTGTTATCGGTTGCAATAAACTCTAACTGAAACTTTTGAAATTATTAAACTTCATACCCAGGTGATAAATTTATGACGATTTAGAGTATCTGAGTGGCATAAGAAAATCAAAGACGATTGCGAATCAGTGGAAAATGAATCTCGACGCGGACGACCACATACTGTATGGGTTGATTTGAGAATTGCAAAAATTAACGACTTGATCCAAATGATCGTCAGATTGGCATATATCGAATTTCCGACTCTGGTAATTTATCTTACGGTTGCACTCAAAAAATTATTCATGAAGATTTAGGGTACCGAAAGGCCGTGGCAAAATGGATTCCAAAAGTGATGACCGATGAACAAAAAGCCAATCGGGTGACAATTTGTCCACAGTGGATAAGGCAACTGCAACATAATCCACAGTTTTCAAACAATTTAGTTACATGTGACGAGAGCTGGTTTGGTCATTACGACTCCGAATTAACATATCAAAGTATGCAATTGAAGCAATAAGGCAGTCCAAGACGGCGAAAGGCGAAAAGTGTGAGAAGCGCCGGTTAAGTGACGCACTTAATTATTTTTTTGATAAATGGGGCGTTCTTTATAATCACATTGTACTTACAGAACATATAGTAACTGGAAAGTATTATTCTAATGTACTTCGAGAAACCCTAAAGGCAAAATTAAAGAAATAATCATCGGTTTATACTTGACATCGGTTGGATCCTGCATCACGACAATTCTCCGTCCCACAGATAAGCGATTTGTCAACGAACGCCTGAAGAATTAGGGTGGAAATTATGGTTCACCCTCCCTACTCACCTGACCTTACTCTATGAGACTTCTATTTGTTTCCTGAAGTCGAAAAGAGAGAGAGGTCGAAAATTTGAGTCGAATTTAGAGGTCTACAACACGGTAATGTGTATACTAAATAGATCTCAAAAAATGGTTTCTCAGATGTTTCTGACAAGTGAACAAAGCGATGGGACAAGTGTATTACACAGAATGGAGAGTACTTTAAAGGATAGTTGTTAAATAAATGCATTTTTGTACTGTAGCACCAGTCTCGTTATTTCCCCGAAGAAATAACAGTGTGTTCCCTGAGGTAACCAACAAATTTACACAATGTGTTCAAGAGGTTATTCTGAACAAAAAAGTTCATATGCACTTTAGCTTAATTTATTTTTTGTTCTTTGCATTTCAACAAAAGAAGAAAACTGTTTCAGTAATGTATTTAATCATTAAATTAAATAACAAACTAATAAATTATTATTATAACAGTTGTTCGAAATTCTCTTCTTTCTGTACATGTTGCTAGTCATAAAATGACAAATATATATCATGAGCGTCGGTATGTTTTATCAACATGACGGCACTCCACAGCATTTTAGTAGGCAATTTATTGGACTTTCCAAATCAAAATTTTCCTGGACGGTGGATAGGTTGTGGGGGCCCTGTATTATGGCCTGCGCGTTCTCCTGATCTTTCGTCATTGGATTTTTTTCTCATGGAGTTGTCTAAAAAGTCGTGTTTCCTATAACGGTAAGTCAAACACTCGAGAAAAATTGATCGAAGGAATAGTTGCAGGTGAAATTCCATACGAAATAAACTTACAGATATTAACTGGAAACGTAATATGGCCCAAAGACTAGTAACATGTTTAGAAAGAAGAGGCGAACATTTCGAGCAATTATTATAATATTGGTTTATTAGTTTTTTATGTAATTTCATGATTAAATACATTACCGAACAATTTTCTTCTTTTGTTGAAATCTATTGAACAAAAAAAAATTAAGCTAAAGTGTATATGAACTTTTTTGTTCAGAATCACCTTGAGAACACATTGTGTAAGTTTGTCGTTTCCTCAGGGAACACTCTGTATATGTATATCTATTTAAATTATTATTTAGGAGCCTTATTGTTAGTCCTAATAGAATAAAAATTAATACTTAATATCTCTGGATTCTACGCCTATACTATTATTAGTACTTTATTATTATTATTTATTATTATTACTATTATTACATTTCTCTATATCCTCACCACAGGGTGACTAATTAAAGTACTTATACGTTATAAAAATATTGTTTTGTTATTTGCAGTTGAATCGTTATGGACAGACTGTAAATATATTTTTAGTCTTTATCAAGTGTGACCATTTACGAGGGTCGATTATATTAAAGTATTTAATAACAGGTTTTAGTGAGTGATACTAATTAAACACTAAATTATCACTCACAAAGTTAAGCACATAATTATTATAATATTTAATGATCAATTAAATGATACAAGTGGCTAAATATTTTATTCCCAAATTTATTGATCATAAAATAATTTCATAATTACTGTTAGTATCTAGTATAGTAAGTAATAAGTAACTATTAATTATCTGAAATAATGAGTACTGTAGGAACCGTAGTTTATGCTATGCTTTTATATTCACCCCACACAACGTCTAATATCTTGCGTTATACCTTTAAATACATCCATTTTGTTTGATAACGAGTCATAAATTTCTATGCGAATTTTATCGTCACACGTGTAACGTTGACAAGAACAGAGTGTAAAACTTCAAGGTTAGGCACTCCGAGGGTGGGCCTATTCTTGTTCTAGATACACGTGAATGCACATGTGATAACACGCATAAATTCTTGATTAATTACCATTTTACACTTTCTCGTTATAGGTTAACTGAATAATAGGATATATGTATATATAGATATAGTAATGTCGTGACTCCGCTTTAACTTAATCCACCTACAAGCTTCGAACGAACTTGTAATGCAATATGTAATAATTGTGACACGCGCTAAGTTTGTACAAACGTCTAAGTAGGCACTGTCTATGTAGATAATTAATATCCTACGCTCGTTAGACAATGGGATTCTCACACTTTTGTTCCACCGAGGTGTGAGTAAGCATACATAGTTCCGAACTTTTAATTGAAGATCGTTAGAGAGGTATGTGTCCTTCTATGAGATACGAAAGAATACATTATAGTAGAAGATACGCTGTTGGCGACGTGATAATTACAACACTTGTTTGTAATTCTTAATTGTTTTAAAAGAACAACTGCTTAATAACCTAATGGCTTTTTTTCTAAATTTTGAAAGATAATTACATATACAAGCAATGATACAGGTCATAGTATAGAAGGAAGGTCAGGTATCGATTTAACAATTTGTTAACTCCACTTAATCACATCGTATACGAGGGTCACCTTTATATTTTTACAAAATCTGGGAAGAAAACTAAATTTTTGGGAACAAACTATTTTATTGTTTTTCAAAATATTCGCCTTTATTGTCTAGACACTTTTGCATGCGTACAAGCAAGTTTTCAAAACATTTTTCCACTCTGAAAGTTGTATCTCAAAAACATGGTTTTCAAAGGCTTCGACTGCTACTTGATGTGTTGAAAATCGCTGTCCACGCATTTTTTGCTTCACAGTTAGGAACAAAAAGAAATCATTCGACGACAAGTCAGGTGAATATGGACAATGAGACATTATGTCATTACTTTTCTTGTTCAGACAGTCAACTGTTAGACGTGCTGTATGAGAACTCGCATTGTCGTGATGAATAATAATACGACATTTTCGGCTGTTCTTCCTGATTTGGTCTATAACTTTTGGCAAACAAGTTACTGTATACCATTCAGCGTTAAAAGTTTTTCGATTCTTTAAAGGAATTGTTGCGATGTGTCCTGTACAGCCGAAGAAACAAGCGAGCATTTTATTGGAAGTGCTCCTTGCACGAACAACTGTTGTGGGGTTCGGTTCATCTTGGAACACCCATACAGTATACTGTTGCTTGGTTTCCGACTCATACGCATATATCTATGTTTTGTCAGCTGTGAGGATGTTGTATACGGATTTTGCGGTTCCTACGTCGAATTTTTTGCTCACTCTTTACACCAATTGTATTGTTTCCGAATACGATTCGGAGATTTCAGAAATACGTAAATATTAAAGCATCTACCTATGGATAACATCTACGAACCTGTTCTGCCACAAGGTGTAGAGCATGGAGTTTACAAGTAACATGTAACAAGTTAGGACTATATAATCTAAGAGACCGGCCTACAGAACACATGGTTGCGGCACCATCGGTCACAAACATTAATACTTGGTCTATCGAAAGTTTAAATTTTCCAAAGTATCCAATAGCACCTCTGAAATTTTTTCGGCATTACATTGTTCTAGTCTTGTGGATGCTAATAAAATTGAAGACGTTGGTTGATGTGGTTTCATACTACGCGCCATCACATTAACTGCAGATTGTTTTTTGCTGTCAGTTGTTTCGTCCACACATAAACACAGTTTTTTATTTTTCAGTTCAGCTTTGATTTTATTTTCAACCTGTTTACGCACCGATGGTAAATTCCTTCGTAACGTGGTCGTGCTCGGTAATGTTTGATTCGCGTATTTATTCCAAAACGAAATAAATGAATCATTACTTAACAAGGTAAACGGCAGTGTGCACACAATCATAGTTACACATATTTCATGTATAAACTGTTGTCGATTATTTCTGTTATTATTGAGCTTCTAACTGCTTACGTGTTCCTTACAATGTGTTTTTGACCAACACATTAGATATGCATTGCACACTAAACATTTAATTTTTGAGCCATCGTATATTAAGTTCGGGAAATCCATAATAAACTTATTCACTTCGTCTGACAACGGTCGTTTTCTCTATTTATGTGTCGACGACATTTTATTACGTATGCTTACACTTACATGCAGTCTAAGCAAGTACCAAACACATACTGAATGCTTTTTATTAGTTCTGATGCAATACAATCATCCTCACATCGGCGCACATGGTGCGCAAGGAAATTGGTCTGCTCTAATTATAATAGAGTATATGTACTGGAGTATATGTACTACTATTGAGAAACATTAAGAAACTAAGATTTAGTAAAATAAATCTATACCGATCTTTAGTTCATGTATCTTTCAAAATGCTAATTCAAAATGTTATTCAGCGTACCTAAATGCGTAATTGTTAAGAACACTTAAAGAATGACAAATTGAAGTGAAGTTGCCAAAATACGAGTATATTTGTGAAAATATGAAAGTCCTCCTAAAACATAGAATATATTTTTAAAGGTGGTGGAAAGCTCTAATATACAGAGCAGCAAATGTTGACTAAAGTGCTAATTGATGAGAATAAGTTGAAGCACGTGAAACTCCTTTTACATATTTTTTTAATTGCTTCTCTGAAGTTTATGTGAAGTTAAACTAAGAATTTGGTAATTAATGGAACAATTTACTATAAATAATAAAAATTATGGTGAATCTACATCGCAATTTATTTGCTGCATTTGTCGCATGCTGTAAATTACTATATAAGTTCTTACAAAAAAAAATTGCCAAGGATTAATTTAACAAGATGTATAAAATAAGCAAGATAATTAGTACGAGTACATGTGAACAAAATAACAGGTTCACAAGAAATTAATGTGTTAAAAGCAGTTCATAAATGTATAAGATTATTTTGTAATTTGTTACATAAATGTTGTACGTGCCTCGAGGATTCTTCACACAATTATTAAGCCATTGCTTTAGAGAAACCAAAAGTAATAATTACTATTATTATTACATTACCCCAACGCAATCAAGGTAATATAAAAATATTACTGGACAACGAAAGTATTTAGAAATTATAAAAGATTTTCTCTTTACGAGATATTAAAATAGGTACCAACAAATAAATGGCGAAGTAGAATTATGTTATTTTCTATACAAAATTATAACTACACAGCAGATACTCAATTCCGAGATATTTAAAAAAAAAATGTATTTTATTTTTAATGTTCGTAACTTTTATCTAATATCACTAGGGATATTGAAATTAAGTTTACAATATTGGTAATGGAAGGGGGAGCGGGTTGAGGGGGGGGGGGGGGGGGGTGAAGCTGTTATTAATTTTTTTATTCACTTAAAAGCCACAGTCTCCGATTTTCAGCTGTAATTAATGTAGAATCGAATAAAATGATCAACATTTTTAGGCGAGGTGAAAGTGAGCATACACTGTACATGAAAATTTCTCGATATCATTTTCAAGAGTAAAATTTTCATAATATAAAGACGGAGCACCGCCACACTACGCTTTACATGTTCGCGCTTATTATTAGAAATTAGAAACATTACTGCAGATGCCATCGACAACGTTCAAAAAGAATTTCTTAATCGGCTGTTGTCTGATTGTTAACGGTTCTCGATTCTAACATTTAATTTAGATGAATATATTTTCATTTTTAATGTCTACGATAATATTACTTCAAAATTTCTTTATGCAATAAGCATAATCTAAATTACTTTGTCGTATGTAAAAAAACTGTCCTTTCTAATTCTGTAATAAAAAATGGGTGTTTATATTTAAGAAAAAAAAATGACGTCATATCGGTTTTTGGAGTAAGAAAACTCAACTAAAAACTTGAAAAACTTTCCTTTTACTTTTTGTTGAATTTATCCACTACTTTACGAATGCACTGTATACATAAGTACGCGCGGACATGGCTGACAACTATATTTACAGTTTAATAAACAAAAATTCGAAAAAAACAACTAATTTCAAATTCGAAATTGGTGGAGACTATGGCTTGTAATCTGAAACAGAAATAAGAAAAACACCCTAACCACAATATATATCAATAAATACTATATACTATTACTTCAGTAGAATAACCTTAAAAACTGAAAAATGTTAAACGTAGCGTTTTTGGATAAGGTAAGCCTTAGAAGATATGCTCTTCACCAATCGCCAGTGGGATAACACTAAATTCCTAACATCGAAATAACACTTATATACTACTTAAACTTAGAGTGAAATTTAGGGAACCGTGAAGCGTGAAAACATGAAGCGTAAAAAAATGCTATTGTTACAATAAGGCATACAAACTGGTCTGAGGGATTGGTCCATTGTCAGAATTCATTAATTTATTCTTATTTCTATATATATATACTTTCATAACTATCTAATTCTCTATAATTATTAAAAGTTTTAATCAACCTAAGGTTATTTGCCGGCACAGAATGACCTGTGTCCCAAATATGTCGGGCAACGGTAGATTTTTCGGGTCTGTTGAATCTAAAGTGGGAAATATGATCCTTGTAACTTGTTGAAATTAAACGTCTAGTTTGGCCGATATATTTTTGGCTGCAATCGTTACAATTTATTTCATATATACAAGATTTATGTTTACCTCAATTTGGTCCTTGGTGTTACCTAAAAGTGATTTTAATGAGTTACATGATTTAAACGCGATTCGAAGAGAATGGTTTTTGAAGATAGCGTTCAGATTTCTAGAGGCTAAATGGTACGGTAAACAAACAAATTTCTCACCTAGGTCCTTTTGAGGTAGTAAGCTCGTGGTATCATAAATAAGTTTCCTAAGCCTATGTTTCTTAATTTCATATTACTAAAAAAAAACCTTTTGCCAAAACAAAACAACATAAAATGAACATAAACTAAGCGTACTCCTGATATCTAACTACGTAACTTTTGAAATTTTAAACACAAGTGATTCTACCAATCAAAACGCTTTGCTACCTGCCTGCATCGATACCAAGCAGAAAATTTTTACGCTTGCAAATATGGCCGCCGCTAACAATTATGTTTTTAATTATAAACAACCGGTCACCATTGTGACTTCAAGCAACTAGCTAGCAGCAACCTAGCAAGTACGTCTAGTGACCGCGGCCAATGTTTTTTTTTTCCGAAGATAGCAGAAACTGTTTTTTTTTTCAGCCAATAAGATTATGGCCACGATTTTTTGGGACTCGAAAGGTGTAATTTTTATTGACAATTTACAGAGGGAGAATACACGAATTGACCAATATTATGCTGATGTACTGATACGTTAAGATGCCGAACTGAAGAAATAAAAGCTGCATTTATGCAGAAACAGTTTCGAAACCGCTAAATTCTCAAATTGCCGCCTCATCCGCCATATTCATGAAATTTGGGTTCGAGGAATTTCTTCTTGTTGCGAGACTTGAGAAAAATGTCTTGGCAGAAACAAATTGGGACAAATTAGGAAGTGATAGCCGAAACGAATGCCATTTTTGACAAGATTCCCGAAAGTTACCTTTTATATGGCTTAAAATATTCCAGTACATAAAATTGAATGGGAATTACTAGGCGTGTAAATTTAGTTCCCGGATTGGTACAAAATACAAGAGCACAATTGAAGTAATACCAAAAATGTTTGATATTTATTAAAAGTAATTTTCATTCACATTAATACACTTATTGTGACGTTCTAAAAGTTTTTGAAAACAGTTAACAAATGCATCCGTAGAAGTGGTGTTCAATTCGGTGGTTACATTTTTCTGAATATCTTCTACGTCTTGAAATCGTTTCGCTTTGAGAACCTATTTCGCTACAGGAAAGAGGAAAAATCCGTCAGTGCCAGGTCCGGTGAATAGGGTGGATGGTTAGTCTTAACAACTCTTTCTTTCGCCAGAAATGCCCTTACAATTAGTGAATCTGAACAATGTGCATTTTCATGTAACAGAAACCAACTATCTTTTCTCGATATTGTGGCCACACTCGAGAAATACGCTTCAGTAACCTCTTCCTCACTTCAAGATAGTATGCATTGTTTTTCCGGTTAAATTTATTTATGAATTACACCCTGACTATCGATAAACGTAATCAGCACGGTTTCGATTCTGGATTTTTGCAAACGAAATTTTTTGGGTCTTGTTAGTGTTTTTCCAACCCACTAGATGCTCTGACACTTCATATCAGGATCATACTGAAACACCCATGATTCATCACCGGTGACAGTGCTCTTAAGAAAATTTGCATTGTCTCGACAATTTTGAACAAAGTCTTTGTGCGATGAAACTCTTCTCTGTTTTTGGTCATCCGTAAGATTGTGTGGCACGAACTTTGAACAAATATTCTTCTTTCCGAAATCTTGATGCAATATTTATCGAATCGTCTCCATATTGATGTTTAATTTTTCTGTCATCTTTCGAAAGATGTACTTGTCACACGCACTTTTGCGAATGTATCTACATATCGACAGACCGACGAACGTCCAATTCTCTAACGTCATCTCGTACGCTCTCACGTCTATCTTTAAATAGCTTAAACCACTTAAATATAGTGTGCTACGATAAAAAAGGTAGTGCTCGCCGCACTCTTCGAAAACTGCCAATATGCGCCAGACGCTAAACCTTCTTACCTCCTAAATTCAACCGACCTTAGATCCTGGTATCCTCAAGACTACACGGCTAACTTGTCGAAGATGGGCGGGGTATTGGTTAAAGATTAAAGATCTAATTCGCAAGTTAAAGAGGCGCCATCGCATTGTATAAAGTCTTTCCACCTATTACGCATGCGAAACGTATAACTAATATAGGGCATTGGAACTTTAAGAGAGTAAGAAATGATACAAAAAAAAGGAATGATAAGAAAACTAGAGGTGGTAGTAATCTCAGCTAAGCGACTGTATTTTACTTATAAAGAGATCTTGGTATTATAATTTAGAATGGTCTCCTAGGTCTAATAATAATTTAAAAAAAGGTGAAATGTTTAATTACAGACAAACAAAAAAAACATTGCAAGTATCTTGTCAAACCCACCAATGGCGATTACTCAGTATAATGATTGTACAGCATAAAACGGTGATATTTCGAAATATGTATCTTATATACGAAAAACAATCCTTAAATCGGTAACATGTGTCTTAACGAGTATACTTAAATTTTTTTACAAGTTATAGAAATTTAGCTAATTGATTATTTAAATGTTATTTACAAATTACTAAAACACGTAAATCGATTTTTTTTAAGAATCAAAGAATTTAATATTTAGAAAAAAAAACTAAAGATACTTGAGTGTCCCAAACAGACCAGATGTCTTCATAAGTACACCCACAAAAACTGTCCAGATGTGATTGTGGATTTATGGTCGTCTGGCAATTCTTAGATTTTCTCTTTTTTTTTCCCCACTCCTCGCGTCTTCAGGTATTACTATTTCCCTATTATGTAAAACAAAAGGCGAAAATCAGTTTCCATTTAATAAAAAAAGGAGTCTACCATAAAACGTAGACACGTTGATAGAAAATATAGAAAAAAAAGAACAGAAAGAATTTGCACAATATAAAATATGATTCGTACGTAAAGTCATTATTTTAGAAATATAAAGCAACTTACCCTTGAAGAAGGGGGTTTTCTCTTTTTGTTTTTACGGCTCAAGTATATATGGTAACGAAATCGTCTATTACAATAGTTTTATCCGCTTAGCGGAATTGTATTCTCCACAATAGGGACTCTTATCCCAACAAAGATACAATTTTATTCCTTACTATCCTTATATCCGTCTTTTCGACGCTATTCCACTCGGATAAGAGTATGATAATAAAGGCTTTGAAATAGGCTATAGTCAAAAAACCAGACACAGCTCGAACCGAAACAAAGGTTAACGGTAAAGTAAAAAATAATGAGAAATGGCCAGACCGCCTGGGTGACAATAAGGAAAGTCGGTTTGACTTGCGCGAAAAGATATGTGCAAGAGCAGCGTGGTCCATTTAAAACGTAACAAGTAATACGACTTTAAAGTTCCTAGATATATAAAGTACCGCGATTTGCCGCCATTTTGGCTCCAAATTAACCGGGAAATTGGGAAATAAAAATAACACATCAGAAACTTCAAATTTTTCTTACTGTATTAAGACTTTTATGAAGGAATTTATTATTGTAGACGACACAAAAAAATAGATTAACTGTGAATAATATAATTAATAAGAATAAAACATACATACAAGTATTTATTATAATTTTTTTCTCCTTTAATTTTACATGTAATTTGTTTCTTTGATAAACACATTAGAAATTTGTAAACACTAAAATTATAATTATAATTCATAGCAATTAAACATATAACAAGTGTTTATTTAACATTTTCTATTAAGCTACGCATTGCAACACTACGACTGCTCTTTACTTCCCTTAATTTAATATTTGATTTGTCTCTTAGAGAGAAATACATTCGGCATTTTATAAATAATTTTGTTAACCGCGATAATATATTATGGCAATTAGGAACTACTATGTCTAATTTTATGTGAGTAAAACACATATTAGCAAAATCGTCAACATTAATAACATTTCCTAGTATATGGTTTTCTTTTTGCCTAAACATTAATTCACATTGATAAATATATTCATAAAATGCTAAACACGGATACACTAAGATATTTTCTTTTAACTTTGTAAACATACTTATACTAGCTATAGTTGCAATCTTTATTAGTTATTAAATTCTTATTGCAGTCGCACATAAGGGTTTTAGATATTTTATGAATAAGTGTTCCTGCTAAATAATATAACGAAGCTTGCAAATGTGGGTCTAACTTAGTTTGTGTTAATTGAAAAATGTAAATGGCTTCTATCTGTTTGTTATTTTGCAACCATCCAGCTTCGTCATCATTTTCTCTCCTTGCAGCGTTTTCCAAAATTGCTGGTGTAGGTGCTGATTGGCAATATTGAACTAAGTTTACACAGTCACTTTGAAAATAATTTGTTTTCTTCAAATTTGTTTGATACTGGGAAATAGAGACCAGCCTTAATGATTTTTTAAAATCTCTAGCATCTGGTGTAGGTTGACGATTTCTAATCAAAGAGAATACATTCTCAAGCGAATCTTGTGTTAACCTACTCAGCAATATGTATTTAAAACCATAATTTTCTAAATATTCTCTTTGAAAATCCCTAGCAGTTTCTGTTGCTAATAATAGTCCAGTTTGATATGGCTTCCATACATTACTTACAGTAATATTTCTTATAATATCGATGAAGGAAGATAGAAAAGATAAAACAGACATGTACTCTTCTTCATCATTTTTAGAAAGAGCATATTTATAAAAGCGACCAGTCATATATTTGAACCATTTGTGCATGAGTTTTAGAAACCATGCTGTTGTTTCATGTTCCCTGCCAATCATATTCTGGTTTATGTAATATGATATTGCTGCAGCAATATCTGAACTTAATAATGTTGAACTCAAGTAAACATTCATTTTTTCAAAATGTGATGGATGTGTACATTTTCTTTTAATTTTGGAGAAAGTTTCAAAGTATCCATTTGATCTAGTTTATAAACTTGTTGTATGGCTTCCATCGAAATAAAATTTGATGCAAGCTGATATTTACTTACAATTGACTCATCAAGGATCATTGTGTGTCCATCTGTTAATGAGGAACTAACATTTTTAAAAACATCCACTGGGTCTGGAGTAAAATATAGCTTTTCATTTGGATTACATGGATGAGGAGTATAGTTCATTATTTTGGAGTATCTGCCAGCAGTAATATGAAATAACTTCCACATGCTACGATTCTGGGGACCCATATCTGTTATAACTGCCTTAATTATTATACCTATAGACATTGCTATTTTTATAATTGTTGTTATCTTCTCTTGCATTTCAATAGCTGAGTAAGAAGATGCAGTAAACTCATAGCAAACCATTTGCTTCCACCGAGAAGATACTCCTCTTAATAAAAACACTAATGCATGAGAGGCATATTCTTCACTACTGTCTCTTTCACCATAAAGCAGAATTGTTGGACGACCAATAATAGATGCAAGGGAACTATCATATTGAAGACCTGGTTTAATTGCCATTTCATCTACTACAAGGGTTGCATGTTTTTATTCGGCTGTAAAATTTTTAATCTTTTGAAAATACGTATAACGAAATAAAATAATTTCAGTAATTACTTACTTTTGCTTCAAGAAGATGAAATATATCTTCTATAATCCCTGGTTGAAATTTGAAAGATTGCAAACGTTCTTGTAGTGTTCTGATACTGGGATATGGTAAGTTTTGTTTTCTCAATTCCTCATAACCTTTAGTGCCACAACTTAAATATAACTGTATTCCCTTATTCATAGTGTTATCAGACCAACTGAAACCTTTGTGTGTACCTAACTGTAGATATTTTAACTGATCTTCATTAAAAACCTTTTGTAAATTTTCATTTTTCTTTTCCAGTTTACATGTCAATCTTCGATTCTCTTGCTGTAAGGTCTTAATTTTCTTTTTCAGTTCTTCGATTGTATCATTTGTGTTATATTCATTTAGTGATGAAATTGGTGAGTCATTATTAGTGTCAGTATAGCCATTCATATTGCTTGTATTTACATTTTCATCAGAATGTTGTTCAAGATGTTGATTATTGTTTACCGCTTCAGTTGATGGAAATAACGTAGACAATGCATTGTTCCTAAGTAATTTTCGATTATCACTACGATTTTGTTCGAACTGCCCTTCACCGAAGTGCATCTAAGATATTCAAAAATGAGCAATTTCATATGACATTAAGTAGACGAAATAGGTAAACCAACCTCGCAAATAACTGATCGATGTAGTAAATTGCCTCTGTTTATAAAATTAAGCCAAATCTGTCTTCTTTTTCTTTCAGAAGGAATTCTAAATAGGCGAAAACCTTTTTCCGACCTATTTTTACACGATTTTATACAACACGAAGGTATTATATTTAAATTTTATAATTTCAAAATAAAAATATTAAACAATGTCAAATTAGTATATTTAACTGCCCGCCATTTTGGCTGCAAAATAACAAATAGACAGGCTTCATGAATCGCGGTACTTTATATATCTAGGGACTTTATGCGACTTAAAGTGTGCGCGCTAACGTCCTTAGAAACTAACAACTGTTTTAGCTTCGCTTGACCGACATCTGTTAATGAGACTGTGAACTATTATAAGCTGTTTTATTTTTGATTCTATTTCAGGTAACTTCATTACAGTAGCGTCGACCCAGGAAATAAATTCTTCTTCTTCTTCAGGTGCCATCTCCTCTCAGAAGGTTGGCTATCATCACGGCTGTTCTCATTTTTGATGCTGCGGCTCTGAATAGTTCAATGGAGCTGCATTTATACCACTGTCTCAAATTATTTAACCAGGAAATACGTCTTCTTCCTATATATATGGAAATAAATTACCACACCTCATATATTAAAACATTAAATTACAAGACACTCTCCCGTAAAATCATCCTCGTATGTATAGCATAAGTGATTGTATCTTTACCACCAATCAAAATTCAATGCATTCGTATTAAATTTAAGCTCGTGTAAAAGATACCTGGTGTGGTTTACAAAAGATTTTCCAAACAATATGTAATTTTTTTTTATACAATGCAAATATGTACTACACTCCTAAGAATTAACGATCGTTTTATAATATGTACAGCGGATGGTTGTAATACAGAAAATTACGAAACTCATTCTTTATTCATTTATTTATGAGGATATTTCAGTGAAAAAGTGCAGTGTCACGCTATAATATGATGCGAACTAATATTTCCCGTAGGTAGTGCATGAAACGCAACTTTATTGTTCCTTTTTCTTTTAACATCACTCCTTGTTGCGGAATACTCTGGGGTATATGTAAATTACTTTCGGTAACACGCCACTTTAAAAGATCTGGCGCACCACATATAATGGCATCTAGGTCGCTGCTAGAGAATTTTTCAATAACTACATATTAGGGCTATAGAATAGGTTATAATCCCAGCTGAATATATAAGACACTTCATGAAATATTGAGAAAACCTATTCATGTACTGAAGAAGCCTAAAAATGAAAGTAATGGTGATAAGTTTTTCAGTTCATAATATAAACCAGCAACATTATTGACTGATTCTAAACAATTAATGGCGGGTACATTACAGTATACTGCTTAAATAATATTTCGTCTTAAAATTAAAGCTGTTCATTTGTATATATTGCTACACTCCGCATATATAAACAATTTTTCTAGCCCCGTGTTAAATTGTATTTTTCACAAATAAAAATTTTAGAATACAAAAAAAAATTCCTGGGACACTTTGTGGCATTTTAATTCATACTTTTAAGAGAAAGCCTTTCGTTCGTATCTTAGTAGTCATAGACGACACCTATATTTGAAGAACTATCGAACGGACAGCTAAGGCATATAATATTCTGTAAATTGCCTATCGAATGCATATTGTACATTTTAATTTAGTTATTAATTATGTACAACTTCTATTCTAATTATAACTTGATTAGAAATTTTATTTATTATCGAGCTACTGGTTCTCCATGTCAAAGTTATAACGGTCGCGTATAAATTTACATAATCCTATAGTCATGTTAGGGTAAAAGCTATCTAAACCATAACGTGCGACATATTTTAAAGTATTTTTTGCAAGAAATCTTTTAAGGCTATTAATTTTATTGAGGTCACAACTTTCTAGCTTGCGTCTTCAATTAACTCTTAATTCTTTAGACACCGCTATTTACAATATTATTCGCTATTCTCAAACTTGGTCATAAAATCCACCCGTAGCACCACCAGCTCTCTAGAAAAATAGTAATAGATTACCTTCTCTTATTTTACGACCATGGTATTAACAAGAACTACACCGCATGTGGTAAATTACGTTTCCTTTTTATCAATCACGAATAAACATAAGCAGGTATGTCTATAATTCCTTGATTATATTATTTTCCCTACATTTACAAAGCCCTTAATTTATTTTCAGTTTCTAAATATTTATTTTTCGGTACCCATTCATATATCTTCCATTTAATTATTTTAATCTATTTATTTTAAGTAAATATTAAATAAAACTTTAAGAACAGCATTGTTGCGTCTTATTTAATAAAATTTCTTTCATCATACGACATATGTCCTGGACCGTTGTTACTCATAATTACATTATTTTAATCATTTTCATTATTGCTAGGACGCTACAACTAGCCCGGAAAAAAATCACATAACTAGTTGATGCTCCCACGTGGTGAAAAATACGGCCAAGATAATTTCTTGGCCGATCATTTAATATATCAACTGATAAATTCTTGGACTTTTCGGCTTTTATATGAAATATTTACAAATATTATAAAATTAGTACGTAATTTCAAAGTAAATGTGAATGTAAAGATTGCTGTCTACAAATTACAACGCAAGTCATACGAAATTTTAATTTTATAAAATTTTGTCTACGTTAGGACTTGAATCCAAGTCTACGGTTTGCCCGACCGTCGCTTTACCAACTGAGGCACGACAGACCTTAGTTCAAGCCAATAGAAATGCATTATAAGGTAACAATGTTAATGATTCAAATTGTCAGTTATTGAAAGTAGATGTCAGTTTTGAAAGCAGAAGTCAGTTTTGAAAGCAGATGTCAGTTTCGAAAGCAGATGACAGTTTTGAAAGCAAATGTCGGTTATTGAAAGCAGATGTCAGTATTTGAAAGCAGATGTCAGATTTGAAAGCAGATATCAGTTTTGAAGGTTTGAAATTGACTTCTGCTTTCAAAACTGACATCTACTTTCAATAACTGATATCTGAATCAATAACATTGTTTGTTACCTTATAATGCATTTCTAATTAGCTTGAACCAAGGTCTATCGTGGCTTAGTAGGTAAAGCGACGGTCCGGCAAACGGTAGACTTGAGTTCAAGTCCCAACGTAGACAAAATTTTCCCATTAAAATATCGTATGACTTGCGTTGTAATTTGTAGACAGCAATGTATACATCCACATCTTATGACGATCAAGGCAAATTCATTCCCAACATATTATTTCTGTACTGAAGGCGACTTTAACAATACGTTCTTCCTTGCTGTGGGTATATGAAGTAAACGTGGCACAAGAAACTGATGTCGCTACAGTTAATCTACCTTATTAATAACGACATTCGGCGTAGATAGAGCGCAAGTGGTCCTTCTTATTTCTGATAGCGAGACGATGCCGTAGATAGTGCGCGGGATAGCATCTGTTACACATAAAAGAAAGATATTTCGGAAATTTATGCTGGATTCGCTCTAAGAGATTAATCTGAATACAGTAGACAGGATACCAGGCTATCGATGCATATTCAAACTTTGACATAGGCAAAGAAACGAGTCTTAATAGAATCGATATCATTGAAGTATCCGCATGTACGACTAATGAAACCAAAACATCTGGAGGCAGCAGCTGCGACACTAAGGACATCATCCGAAAATGTAAATTTTTAATCGAAGACTAGAAACGTCAACATTATTAATTGTCTAATGCGATTCAATTCTAGTAATCTTTTTAGAATAAGACACCAGAAAACACTTATCTGTGTTCCACTTTAAGTTATTGCATAAAACCAGTCATAAATTTTGTCAGCCACTGCTTGCAAAAAATTAATATAGTCAAAGAGTCAATTCCATGGTAAATTTCAATATCATGAGCATATGCCAATCCAGAATCAGTTAACAGATTTAATAAGATAATCGATGAAGATGTTAAATAAAAGTGTGTCAAGGTTTGACCCCGCGGTACTCCCAAAGTAGAACAGAAGAGCTTAGACCTGAACCCATTGCAATAAGCATAATTCACTCTATTGAAAAGATAAGACTGAAATAATCTCACTAACGACCTACCAATTGCAAAGAAGCTTAACTTTTTCAATAAAATGCTGTAATTCATTCAGTAAATATGCGAAAAATGTCCGTGTAAATGGCCACCAGTTATGTACTGAGATATGAGTGGAAAATTAGTTGCAGTAGAACTTTGTGACATAAACCCATGCTGCACAATAGAATGATGTGGTGTAGTGCCGTAAGATATCTGTTTATAAATCAGTATTTTAATAACTTTTGCAAAAGTAAAAATAACGGCAATAGGTCTCTTATAACAGTCTCAATATAACGTCATGAGACATAAGTCAAGTTTTAGCAATAAGATACAACAGTATCAAGTATAGTATCAAAACATCACTCTTATCACAACAAAACCTAACATCATAACGTATCAGTTCAATCGCAACAGCATTAAAACACAACAGTTCAAGTTCACCAAGACATGAAGAGTAGAAGAACTTCAGAAGTTTAATATTAATAATGCAAGGTATGTTTTGTAAAACAGGTTGAAGTGTTTCAATTTAACTGTCACCAAATAGCCAAATAACACAAAGTTAGTAGGGAAGTTACGCCCTGTTAACGGTGGGTCAAGTTACAATAAAACAAATAATTTGTAGACTTGCACTTTCCTGACATTGACTTTGACTGTGTCTTGTAGGAACTATTCATATCAGATGTTAAATACATATAAATAATGAATAGCTTAAGAAAATAATAGCATTTTTAAATACATTAAGCTCTTACTTTCACAGAAAATTAGTTAGTGTACTTTGACGACCTGGATCTTTCTATGTATTATGTATAATACATTATGAAGTTGAAGGACTTATTGTGAGAACACTACGTGATCGAAAGACCTGTGCCATTGTGGGCTACGGGTCCGTTATTTTGCGTGGAATGAATCATAAATCACAGAATTTTTTTAAGGCTCGAAACTTTCATACCAAAAAAAAATTTAGAGCATGTCGCACGTAACAATGTTTCTTTTTTCTGCAATCTCTCGTAAATTTCCCGTTTTCCCCTTTCGTTTCTGCGGTGCTTGATACATGTACGTATATGCTACGTGTGTAAATGTGTTTTATCTAATCGATAAAATAATGTAGTGGGTCGACGGTAAGCACTCCTTGTGAAGAATATTTAGGGAGTAGTAATCAGATATGCTACAAATTACAGAGGGGCGTTTCTGTAAGGTAATGAAGCGGTAAAAATTATAGTTGTTGATGAGAATTAGTGAACTATGATTATATTTATTGCACACTAATCAAATATTTTATTCATGAAAATAATAAAATAAAATAAAACAATAACTTTGTTATATGTACCACTTTATTCACATATAATCGTGACCGCGGTTTCGACATACAATGCCATTATCAAACTGCAAAAGTTACAGGCCTACATAGAACTTATAAATGACACAAAAATATATGGGGGTGGTTTATGATGTTATTTAAAATTACTACTATATACTTAACTATTATATACAACATTGGAAAAGAGGTGTATATATAAGATCCAGCTGGTCGTTTAAAACGATATCTATTGTGCTGTTTCGGCTTTTAAAAATTTCTAGGGCCTCTAAAAGATTTAATTTACGACCTCTCTCGGCCAAATGCAATATTTTACGGTGACCAAATGACCAAGTGACCATACATTTGGTCATCGTAAAATATTGCATTTGGCCGAGAAAGGTCGTAAATTAAATCTTTTAGAGGCCCTAGAAATTTTTAAAAGCCGAAACAATACAATAGATATCGTTTTAAACGACCAGTTGGATCTTATATATACACCTCTTTTCCAATGTTGTATATAATAGTTAAGTATATAGTAGTAATTTTAAATAACATCATAAACCACCCCCATATATTTTTGTGTCATTTATAAGTTCTATGTAGGCCTGTAACTTTTGCAGTTTGATAATGACATTGTATGTCGAAACCGCGGTCACGATTATATGTGAATAAAGTGGTACATATAACAAAGTTATTGTTTTATTTTATTTTATTATTTTCAAAATGAATTACCACAAAGTTACGGCTACCAGTATTAATTTTCTTATTTTATTCATGTTGTCCCTATGTTGAGAAAAAAACAATTTTAATCTTCATTAAATACCACGATTTGAATCACTTATCTCTAAGCTATGTCAAACCCTCATTTATTATATTTTGTGGAACTGCTCTTTTCTCAATAATTCTCTAAAGTAAGGTAAAGTCCTAGTTCTAAATGGTACTTTTAATGAATATTTACAATACCGGCTTTATTTTGGTAACTTTCCAATATAGATCCTGAAAGCGAGCAAATTGAGCGACGTGGGAGATGCCAGTATCGCACCTATTTCAGTTTTCTCTCGGTTCGCAGGTAGAACCTTGGTTAATCTGGGACGATAGAAAAAAGTGTAGTACAAATCTTCTTGCAGGTTTCGTCGTGCTGTCGTAATTTAGTTTGACGTTTCGCTATCTATACTTTCAGCTTCTTCAGGATCTGATATTATACTGATTCTCGTTGTTGTCGTTCTTCTTTATGTATGGTCTTGGTTCACGGGGTTTGACCGTCTGACTCCATTAATCATGATGAATTTTCGTAGTAGGCTCCATCGCACAAAAGGAGTGATTTTTTCTTCATTAATTGATGTTGCAGATACTTCTTGGTGAAACATTTTTGTAATTACTGCTGTACTTGGTAGGAATAACACACACACTTGGCTATATTTCACAAATTTTATTATATTTCTCTAACATATATGTTTCGGCTGTTATGCCATTCTCAGAGTTTTTTACAACTAACTTAATCTACGTAACAATGTAACTTATGTACCTAGTTTTGTGGTGAGGTGGTGTTAGATAATGTTTATAATGGTGTCTATGATGGGGGTGTTTATAAATTCTAGCTGTGTATTAGTGACTATTTCAATTTGTTTCTGGGCTTTTTTAATTTCTAGAATTTCTAATAAATCTAATCTTTTACTTTTTATTGCATTATGTACTAAGTTACAGCTATTTACGTCGGGCAAATGGTTTTGCTCAATACAGTGTTCCGAGAAACCTGTATTTTTAATGCTATATATCAATTTTCTTACATGTTCTGATATATATATATATATATATATATATATATATATATATATATATATATATATATATATATAATAACTTCGTGACCTTGGTATGATATGGTGAACCTAATCAGTAGGCGATTAAAGGTCTGTATATTACTTCAAAATATATGTATTTAAAAAACTCTACATGTTTCGACAGTTCGCCTTTATCAAGAGAATACAAAATATAAATCTGATGATTTATATTTTGTATTCTCTTGATAAAGGCGAATTGCCGAAACATGTAGAGTTTTTTAAATACATATATTTTGAAGTAATATACAGACCTTTAATCGCCTACTGATTAGGTTCACCATATATATATATATATATATATATATATATATATATATATATATATATATATATATATATATATACAAAGATAATTATTTTGTGACCTTTGTATGTTATATTCAATTCAATTTGTTGGCAATTTAAGGTCTATAATATATTTTATATTCCTTGAAAAAGGCATCATTTTCCGAAACATGTAGGATTGTTTTAAATATATACATTTTGAAGTAAATCAGACCTTAAATCGCCAACAAATTGAATTTACTTCACAGTCTTGACATCTAATGGTATATACTTCAGATTTTTCTAGTTTACCTATTTTATCTTTGTTGTTATTTAATATAGTACCTACTTTTGTCTTATTGCTACATATATTTTTAATGGGTAATTTTCTTAATACTTTGCTTACTTTGTCTGTGATAGGGGAGATATATGTTATTGCATACCAAATGGTTATATTTAATTCTTTTATTTCCAGGTATAAGAATTTTCTCTAAATATTCTCTTTTTATTTTTGTTTTATCATTTAGTATGGAATATCGGAATGCGATTTGTTCGAATCAATTTTCAAATATCTCAGCGTCGAATCAATCACTGGTAGATCTGTTGCAACGTGCGCCTCCAGGACCACCTTGGCACCATCCAGGGTATAAATTCTTGGCCTTGGAGACTATGTACAAGGGAAGAAGTTCCCCAGCATCAGAGACTGCAAACATTATTGATATTGACGATTTAGAACTGTCCATAATTCTTGCGTTCTTCCGCCCGTTTTCGACAAAGACGTGTCGCTTTCCTGGGTCATCTGTCAAGTTTGTGTCATCATAATTGATGACGATCTCAGGAGACACCCCTTCCAATGTTGTGTCAAGATGATCGAAATAACTGCTAATTGTTTCGGCCCAAATATCCGCATTTACACGTTTGAAATTCTCGCAGTTGCGTTGAGTAACTTGTGTGGAGTTCTTTTCTCAAAACCTTCAAGCCATACACGTCCACGTCGATTTTCCTTGATACATTTTACGTCAACGCTTTTTCTGTCAAGATACGATTTAACAAATTCTTTGCTGACATCCTTCTCGAATGAATAACCATAATTTGCGGCATTGAGCATAGCTTGGGCAACTTGTTCCTTTTCATTGTTATCAAGAACAGGAGGCTTTTTCAAGTCAGGGGCATATTTACCCCAATACTTGCTATGAAGTGTGGTTTTGGGCAAACCGAGCGTCTGCGGTGCTTTCTGAAACGACAATCTGTCATAAACAACTGCTTCCAGGGCCCGTTCCATATTTTCAGGATCATAATTTCGACGAATACTGGTTCCCAGCCTATGTTTTTGACGTGGCGGTATTTAAAAAAGCACTTTATTTAGTTTTTCCAAAATTCTCTGACAGGAGTAATTCGGGGAAGTTGGCAAAAAGTTGGATGTTGTAGTTGAGGGTTATGTTCTACCAAAAGTTTCATTGCAGTAATATCGGATGTTGTACTGGTACTCCACAAGGGATCAGACTATCTGAGTTATAGAAGTATCTACTTTTTATGGGTACACAAATGGATTTTTGCAATATTTACCTTCGACGTGAAATTATTTTAATCACTAGAACTCAACTGTCCAAACATCTATTGCCAATACACAGCCGTCAAAGTCACTAAATCAGTGACAGTTGTCGATTGCGGCCGCAATTTTTGAGTTTAGCACCTGTCGTTCCGTATAACCCCCTCGATTCCGTATATCCCCCTTCTACCGTAGCTCCAAGCTTATGGATTACATATTTTGGCACTAGACCTGTAACCATAACCGCGGTAGTGTTAACTAAGGTAGCAGTGAAGGTGTTTTAAGTAGTAGGTAAGTCGGTTATAAAGAGTTGGTATAGAATAGGTCCAGGGACGCTCGCTTTTGGAACACCTGAATGCATAGATGCTAGTTAATTAGTCCTTATACTTGACAGGAAAATATCTATAATAATATTTTGTAGTAAGGTATATCTAAATTACTACTACCCGCGGAAACCTGAAAGAAAACATATATATATATATATATATATACATATATATATACATATATATACAGGGTGTTACAAAAATTTAGGGCTGGCTATACATAGACGGTTTCTACAACTAAAAATAAGCAAAAAAGTTTTTATAAATTTATGTCCTAAAATGGTTCGTTACTGAGTTACGGCCAATTGAAGTTTTTTTATTTTTATTTTAGAAATGTTTACAGAAAACGGGAGTTTCTTATGTTTCTTATAGTAAGTGTTCAAAATGACCTCCACGGGAAGCAACACAAGTTTTTCGAGAAAAATTACTGATAGGAAACATTTTGAGTTAAAAAGAAAATTTAATCGGTGAAAGAAAAGCTCGAGTGTTTTTTGGCAAGTTAAATTAACGATTTAAATAAATAATAAATAATTATTTTTATTTGAAAGCAGGAGAACAGTTATTAAATGTACAATTATTATAAATTGTTTGGTTTGGTTTACTAATTTTAATATTATTTTCTTTGTTGCTTTCTACACATGCTGAATAATTGTTTTGTCTTATTTTATTGGATTCGCGTAAATGACAAGTTTTTTAGATATCATATTTGTTCCTATTGGAACATTTTTATACCAATTATTAGAATTTGTCTTGTTCCAAAAGGGATTTGGAATTAAAAAAAAAGTCGTTCAGATGTTACAAAAATTTAGGGCTGGCTATACATAGACGGTTTCTACAACTAAAAATAAGCAAACAAGTTTAAATAAATTTGTGTCCTATAATGTTTCGTTACTGAGTTACGGCCACTTGAAATTATCGCGCAGACGCGAAGCGTTCGTATTGCATGTTTGAACAAGTCGCGGACAAGTGAGTAACTTATGTTAATCATATTCAGTAGGCAGTCTGTGTTTTTTGCTGTCAGTCGTGAAAGTTGATTAAGTCATTTGTGATTAGTACTGTTTTCTAATTAATAGTATAAAATGGCAGATTATTCTTTCGAAGAGATGTCCGACATGCATTTAATGTATGGTTTGGCACATTGCAACAGAGCAGAAGCAAGAAGACTTTACGCAGAATATTTCCCAAACCGACGTTTACCAAATGAAAAAACTTTCGAAAGGCTTCATATTAGATTAAGAGAAACAGGATATTCAAACCAATAGCCCGAGATCGCGGCAGACCACGAACCACAAGAAATTTGGAATTGGAAGAACGTTTGTTGGATCGTGTTGAAGAAAAAGCAGGTGCTAGTACTCGAAGAATGGCATTGGCGGAAGATGTCGATCATGTGAGTGTATGGCGTATTTTAAGAACTAATCAGCTTTCTTCTTACCACCTGCAAAGAGTACAGGGACTTAGTGAGAATGATTTCCCATCACGAGAAGCTTACTGTGTATGGTTGTTACGGATATGCGCCGCCGATCATCTCTTTCTGTCGTGTGTGCTCTTTAGTGATGAAGCTGGCTTTACAAGAGATGGTATCGTCAATTTTCATAATTTACACCAGTGGCAACAAGAAAACCCTTATGCTATTATTCAGTCCAGACATCAAGCGCAGTTTTCATTTAGTGTGTGGGCCGGAATTATTAACGAATTTGTGATTGGTCCTTTTGTACTTCCACCACGACTTACTGGGCAGAATTATCGTTATTTTTTAGAAAACGACTTACCAGGTTTGCTGGACGATGTTCCACTAAATGTTAGAGGACGCATGTGGTATGCACGACGGTGCACCGGCTCACTTCAGTCACACAGCACGCGAATTTTTAAATGCCGTATATCCTGGAAGATGGATTGGTCGCGGTGGACCTGTAGCATGGCCTGCACGGTCTCCAGATTTAAAGCCAATAGATTTTTACGTATGGAGACATTTAAAGTGTATGGTATATTCTACTCCAATTCAAAATATTGAAGATCTTCAACGTAGAGTGGAAGATGGATGCCACCAAATTCGAAATACACCAGGAATTTTTCAGCGCGTGAGGCAGTCCATGTACGATGAGTTGAAGCTTGTGTTGCTTCCCGTGGAGGTCATTTTGAACATTTACTATAAGAAACTCCCGTTTTCTGTAACCTTTTCTAAAATAAAAAGAAAAAAACCTCAAGTGGCCGTAACTCAGTAACGAACCATTTTAGGACATAAATTTATTTAAACTTTTTTGCTTATTTTTAGTTGTAGAAACCGTCTATGTATAGCCAGCTCTACATTTTTGTAACACCCTGTATATATATAGTATATTGTATCTTCGTGAAATTCACGGTATTCATTTTCAAGCTTCCAGACTTTGAATACATTTGATCAAATTCGAGGTATAGAGTGATCTAATATTTGTATTCCACATTACATATTTTTCAATTAAATATTTTAATCGTGCTTTAGTAAGGTGTACATATATTTGAAACGTAAAGCCGTATTCATCGACCCAGCCAAAGATCTCTTGATCCGATGATTTTAAAATACAAAAATTAATCACCTTGTGAAGCTTCCTCTTCATTTAAGTAAATACGGGTGTTTGTAACCTTTTTAAAATAAGTACTTTTAACAGTAGTAGTACTTTCGTGCTCATTTATAATTTATCCTATAAGCAGGACGTAAAAACAAGTAGCATTTTATGTCTTGTCATTATTTTCCATCCGCCCTTCCTATTTTTTTTTTGCTTAATTGTTTAAAACGCGCAAAATGTTTAAACGTAAGGTCCCGAAATATCCTTGGGAGCTTTTAGCCAGCTCGTCGAGTACTTCCATAAATACCTATCAGTGTTCACGCTAGCGTAACGCATTACAACAGGTATAGAGATAATGACATGCTATAAAATACGTAGGTATTTATTTTCTTGAACTCTGGAAGGTGCGCTTCACTATTATTATTAAGCGCAGAAACACATGAATAGAATAATGGCACTTGCAGATCGCGAAATAGGTCAATGGTTAAACAATTAATTTTGTTTTGCTGTCTAAGCCTTGATATGCATGCATATTTGTATGCTATTTTTCGCTTGAATGGTTTCACATGAAATAAGTTAAAAATATGTTCGACTTTATTTGTAGTTAGTGTATTTTAATTTACAAACAAGTGAATTAATTAAAAGCGTGTCGCTGGACAGGTGTGCTTTTGAACTCGTAAAAATTACACGTCTAAAAATAACTTGGCAATCGGATTCTTTGTAAATAATTCCTAAATATGGGATCGTCACCAGAGAACGTGTGTTTTCATAGTATCTATAATGAGTCACCGTTTTTAACTCATATTTATGCATTTATGCATATTTGTTGGTGTTACAAAATTTGTTTTGGTGTGTTTTCTGTATCATGCGTAAATTTAAAAAAGAAGAAATTTAAAATACAAGCTTCACAAAAAAGGAATTTTAAAAATATTGTGATAAATAGAATTTTGATGCATGTTCAAGGCAAGGATGAGTAAGTAATAAATATGCAGAAGTTCCGGGTTAGTAGGTGATGACTAGAGCTGAGGATGTTTGCGGTACGGCAGGACCGTATGTAGTGCATCCCCACATTTAACTATTTATCTAAATATTCTCTGAAATGATTTGCCGGATCTCATAAATTAATAGAGTGATATTTTAGTATGCACTGGATATTGTTATTATACAAAATCATAATAGCCATTTGTATTTATGGATCATAAATAATAATACGCATGTATTTGTATTTGGTTGTGAACTCAATTTAAACTTAAAACGAATCGTAATATTTTAACGACAAGCCGTCCTTACAATACATGCATTCGAGACAAAGTGTGCAACTCTACGAATAACTTCCATAATTGATCGAAAATGGACATTTTGGAGCTGAAGTAAAGCCCCTATTCTTAGAAAATTTTATTACTGTCGTTAAGAACTATTATTATAAACAACAAAGGCCTTTTATTAGTGTTGAAGTTTTAGTTTCATTGAATTTCCATGTTGTAAGTAGTCAATTGTAAAGTGTTCATTCACAATATTCTAAAACAAGGTGTAAATTTAACTAAAATCCAG
Source organism: Melolontha melolontha (assembly GCA_935421215.2). Classification (NCBI taxonomy): domain Eukaryota; kingdom Metazoa; phylum Arthropoda; class Insecta; order Coleoptera; family Scarabaeidae; genus Melolontha; species Melolontha melolontha. Next base: position 25,897,098 of record OW285238.1, on the reverse strand, counting down.
AAAAACACATTCTGATAATATATTACTAGATTAGAAGCTGTGTTTATTACTATTTATTATATTATTTTTATAGCCAAATGCAATAAAAGCTACGAAAACAAAAGAAACCTAGATTTATTAAAATCTTGTCACACAGCCTTTCAAAGCCTGGCAGCACATATTTTGCATATATTTTATATATACTACCTACTTGAACTAGGTGAATGAAGTTAGAAGTTATAACTTATAACTTCTAACTTCATTATTATAACCTCGATTTATTAAAATCTTGTCACACAGCCTTTCAAAGCCTGGCAGCACATATTTTGCATATATTTTATATATACTACCTACTTGAACTAGGTGAATGAAGTTAGAAGTTATAACTTATAACTTCTAACTTCATTCACCTAGTTCAAGTAGGTAGTATATATAAAATATATGCAAAATATGTGCTGCCAGGCTTTGAAAGGCTGTGTGACAAGATTTTAATAAATCGAGGTTTCTTTTGTTTTCGTAGCTTTTATTGCATTTGGTTATAAAAATAATATAATAAATAGTAATAAACACAGCTTCTAATCTAGTAATATATTATCAGAATGTGTTTTTCTGGATTTTAGTTAAATTTACACCTTGTTTTAGAATATTGTGAATGAACACTTTACAATTGACTACTTACAACATGGAAATTCAATGAAACTAAAACTTCAACACTAATAAAAGGCCTTTGTTGTTTATAATAATAGTTCTTAACAACAGTAATAAAATTTTCTAAGAATAGGGGCTTTACTTCAGCTCCAAAATGTCCATTTTCGATCAATTATGGAAGTTATTCGTGGAGTTGCACACTTTGTCTCGAATGCATGTATTGTAAGGACGGCTTGTCGTTAAAATATTACGATTCGTTTTAAGTTTAAATTGAATTCACAACCAAATACAAATACATGCGTATTATTATTTATGATCCATAAATACAAATGGCTATTATGATTTTGTATAATAACAATATCCAGTACATACTAAAATATCACTCTATTAATTTATGAGATCCGGCAAATCATTTCAGAGAATATTTAGATAAATAGTTAAATGTGGGAATGCACTACATACGGTCCTGCCGTACCGCAAACATCCTCAGCTCTAGGATGACAAACAGTTTTTGTGTTTATATTTGTTGAATTGTATTTAAGTTATTCTGCGACATTAACATGTTTGATGTGCAAGAGCAAATTTCTGCTATATATAATATGCTATATATGCTATATATATATAAGATAACATTTTGATATAATAACTATGGATAGGTATGTGCTTATAAATTTGCGAGTTTTTTTAAATTAAATTAGCTTTGAATTTTTACCGATATGACGGGCAATTAATTCAGAATAATACCACTTTCTATGTAATTAGCTGAACGTGGCAATGCATTGCTGTTACTACTGTTGTATTCAACTTTAAGTTCATTGCAATGCTCCTGGATATACAATGTTTTTGGTGATTCCATTTGCCATATATACAAACAAAAAAAACTGAACACGAGAAAAACATCCGATAGCATTTCTTACCTCGTGAACTTCAATGTGAGAAGTTCTGTCTCTAAACGCCATCTACGTTTAAATAATAGTACTGCTACTAATGATATTATATTATTAGGTCTCTAACTTTTTTCTACTGGTCAAATCGAAGATTCCAATAGCTTTAAACCTTCTTCGAACGGCACAGATCATTTTGCAAAAAACCGTCCATAAATCGGTTCTGTGGTTTTTTAGTATACCGGTAGGTCCAGTTCGCAACGGGCCATATAGCAATGTGTGGCAACAGCGAATCGAATCCCCTCCATGAGCAGCTCCTACGATTGCAGCACATTCCATATTGCATTGAAGTTAAAAATTTAGTAAGACTTAAACCGCGCAAGGATATAGTTGTTTGCATATTCGTTCTGTATACGTAATTTGCCCAGTTGTTGTATTATTGTATTCTTAGCTGCTACGGAAAAGTAATTTTAAGTAATAAAAAAACAATAACGTTTTATAAAAGATAAAAGTAAAAAAATCAATAATTCTGCAAAATAAATTTAAATTTTAAGAAAGTCACTCAATATAGGCATCGTACACACGTTGCCACATCGCATTACGTTCCATACGTATATTGTTGCCTATGGCCCGTTGCGAGTTGGACCTATCGGTATAACAGACACATAGACACACATATACCTGTTCTTTTTATCATTACACATTGTGTAATGGTCATAATACATTAGGGGCGTAATAAGCAACCAATTATACACCAGTAAACTATTTTCTGTTGCTTAATTCTTGAATTAGGTTGCTATGGAGACTGGAGAGGTTTAAACAAATTTTAATGTCAAATATTTACGAATTTTTGTTCAAATATAAATCATAAATTAAATAAATTTGACTGAAAAATAGATAATTTATTTAAATCATGAATAAATATTAAATTGCTACCTTTTCATAGCAATGATAATGTGGTACCAGAAGAATAATAGTTTAAGATCGGTCAGAGACATTTTTATGAATTACTGAACGTAACCCACCTATTGGGGGCATTTCAGTAACGCCATAAAAGAAATGTTTATTATGATGAAGAAAATAAAGAACAAATGCCTGTAATCGAAACAGACGTTAGTCTACATCAAAAGTCACTTTCATTGTTTGGATTTTTGCAAGAAAGAATAAAAGAGAAAGTGAAATCAATTACAGCAGATGGAATAATAATTACAAGGCAATACCTGGAAACGCCAAATTCAAATCGGAATGTATTTTTTATGTATTTTATTTTGGAAGATAAGTTTAAAAAAAAAGTCCAAGTGCATTTTTTATTTGGATTCTCTTTTAGGTAACAGGAATGTAGCTGAAACCATTTGAACAATGAGCTACGAATTACTGTTTAGCACAGCTAGTTTAATAGAATAAAGGTGTGCACGACTAAAACCGAAAAATGATAATATAATAATGTTCCTAAATAAAAATTTAAAAAATATTAATAAGTAATCTATGTAATTATTTTATTAAAATTACACCAAAACTTTTCCTATTAGCTAAATAAATAACATAATAGGTTTCATCTTACTATGCCTTCTAACTACTAAAGATATGAATGTTTAAGCTTTCAATGGAAAATTATTTAGATTGCCATACAGAATGTACCTGAAACTCTTTAAATCTATTACGAAACTGTTCGCTTCATCAGTTAAAATTATTTTATTTAAAATGATTTAATTTTCATTAACAAATTAAACATTATATCACAAAAATTAGTTTGTTTTACTTTATCTTCCTCGAAAAGCTCTTGATGGTTTGATATCTTGTATGGCTTATATTTGAATTCTTTCAGGGTTTTGAACACCGTTACCTATACGATATTCCAAAATGCCTGGCAACATCTAAAAGCGATCATTCCCTCACATCGTTCCTCTACATAGCACAGAATATTCAGGTTCATGTGTTCTGTGAATACCTGATTGGTTTTATTTTTTTTTGTGAGAATTTAGAAAACAACCGTCTTCTTTGAATTTGTTTAAAATATTTATAGAATTGCTTTCGCACAAGGTAAACTTGCCTCTGCCCATTCTTAACCCTTAAGTACTCGCAATGGGGCACTGCATGCTCCGTTCTCAGTAAAACAGGAATTTACTCGCTTATATAGATAGGAGTAGCGCATCCGACTACCTAACCTACGGGTAGGGTGTCGTCATTCTGTACTAGCGTTTATGGTTAGTTGGAATCAGTGTGTTGTGAGATATGGACGTAAATACAAAAGCATGTTCCAGCGGTGCACAACGTGCTCCGGCGCCACCACTTTTGTAAGTAATTTCTTTTTTCGATTATTAGTCAATATTTGTTATCAACGTGTTTTATAGATAATATTATACATTTTTAACGATTTGATTTTATTTATAAAGGCTGTTTCATAGTTATAATAATCAATAACTGTTACTTTTAGGGTGCCACAAAAGCCAAAGGAATTGACAGATTCAGAACTTACTTACTATTTGGAAAATGACGACGATGACATGGATATTCCTTCTGAAAGGGGGAGTGACACCTATTGTGCTGAATCTGAGGAGTCTGAAGAAGAAATAATTCATGAGAGTGAACTTGATAGTGACTCAGAACAAAGTGAGGTAGAACATAACGACGAAAGTATGGAACACCAAGACTTTTTTGTTGGAAGAGATAAACAAACTAAATGGTATAAAAATCCAATTATTTCTAAGTTTAGTAAAACTGCAACTCGAAACATCATCAAAATTCTACCTGCACCAACACACCTTGCAAGAGATATCCCTGATGAATGTACAGCGTTTAATAAATTTATAGATATGCAAATGATTGATGAAATTCTAATGTATACTAACCTATACATTAGAAATCACCAAACTCCCAAATATGGAAGAGAAAGAGACGCCAAGACAGTGACAAGAGCTGAACTACTGGCATTTTTGGGCTTACTTTATCTCTCTGGGGTTAAAAAGGCAAATCATACTAATTTTAAGGAGTTATGGACAGACGATGGAACTGGTATCGAAATTTTTCGCGGCTGTATGAGTTACAAAAGATTTTTATTTCTCTTGGGTAGCATTAGGTTCGATGACAAGGAAACAAGATCTGACAGACGAAAAGTAGATAAATTAGCACCAATACGGTCTATTTTAGATACTTTTGTAGCTAACTGCAAAAAGAACTATTCTGTTGGGGAATTTATAACCATCGACGAGAAATTAGAACCATTTCGAGGCCGTTGTAGCTTTATACAATATATACCGAATAAACTGGCAAAATATGGTATTAAGATATTTTTGCAATGTGTGATTCAAAAACATTTTATACCCAAAATCTGGAAGTTTACAGCGGCAAACAACCAAATGGACCTTATGCAAAGCAAAATACACCAGCAGATATCGTGCATAGATTATTAGAACCAGTCAAAGGAAAAAATCGCAACTTGACATGCGATAATTGGAACACTAGTATACCACTTGCTGAAACTCTTTTGAAGGACAACATCACTACACTGGTAGGCACTTTAAAAAAAAACAAAGAGGAAATTCCCCCGGAATTTTTACCAAATAAAAATAAGGCCGTCAAAAGCTCGATGTTTGGATTTCAAAAAGATATTACAATGGTATCCCATTCCACGAAAAAGAATAAAGGAGTTATACTAATTTCCACAATGCATAGCGACTTTTCCATAGACCAAGAATCAAATAAACCGTAAATAATACATTTTTTACAACTCAACAAAAGGAGGAATTGATACAGTCGATCAATTGTGTAACTCATATTCTGTTTCAAAGAGAACTAGAAGGTGGCCGTTAGCTATATTTTTTTCACTGCTAAATGTAGCAGGAATCAATACTCAAATTATTTATAATGCCTCTCATCCTGATTCACTACAAACAAGGAGAGTCTTTTGAAATCTTTGTCGTTGAATTTGATGAAATTACATCTAAGGAACGAGCCACAATTATGGCGCTGCCAACGAACATAAAATTGAAATATTGTTTCTTAGTTGCTTATACTATATTTTTATATTTAAACCTCACACAAGTAGGACATGGTATAGTTTTCAAAAAGCAAAATATAAATGTAATAGTTCCTAGAATTTTAACTTGGGTCAACTACCTAATTAACGCTGTATCTTGTATGTATCTTTAGTCTTAAGTTGAATTTGAAGAAGCTACTGTGTTTGCGAAACAGCTGTCATTATTTTATTAATAAAGTGTAAATCTAAAACATCTTATATGTGTTTTATTTATTAGGAACATAAATTTTAATGTTTTTATTCTTTTCAGTGTATTTATTTTCTTTTTACTTTGTTTCATAGTTTGTAAGAAATTAGATTTCTTTTTCTTATTTCTGTATCCTATATTTTAAAATACATATACATATTTCCTACTATGTTTTTTTTTGTATTACACAAAATTTATATATTTTAGACATATACTAAATACAAATTATATTACTTTTACATTTTTAATAGTTTTATAGCACTTTAAAAGTTAGGTGCACGAAGTGCTCCTTGCGACTAATTACGTAAAAAAAGCCGGCGCGCCTACTTCAGGATTAAACTATTCTGGCACCACATTATCATTGCTGTGAAAATGTAGCGATTTCGTCTTTATTAATGTTTTAAATAAATTATCTATTTTCAGTAAAATGTATTTAATTCAACATTCATGTATGAACAAAAATTCATAAGTATTTGACATTAAGTTTTTTAATTTAAAAAGGTATATAACCCGTTACCACAATTATTAGTCGTATTCTAAATACGTATTTCGACAACTAAGTTGTCATCATCAGTATGTAAAAACTACTAATTAAAAGTCACACATGGGGCACAGTAAAGTAAAATAAACGCTTCCGCACAACTACTATACACTGCAACCCTGTAAAGACTAAATTTAACATGCCAATCTCAAACTACGAGACAAACACTTGCCTCCTACGAAAAGGTTTTAAACATGTGTTAAATTATCGAACAAAGGAACGGCAGGAATTCTTCTCTAAAGAAGGCGCCTACTAAAAACGATTTTTAAAGCTACGATGACCTACTATTAAACTAAACGAACCACCTTATATTTTCACAAAACACTAGTATATTTAACTATATGAATATTTCATGTGCATAGTACACATCAGTAGTTATATAAACGTATTATTTCGAGTACAAGTACAGTGACAAAATCTATATTGGGTAGGGTGTAAAAATTTTCCATTACAAATGGTTAAAAAATATGGTCGTATATTGTAAAATCTCATTGCAAATTCTGAGAAAGACAAAATTAAGAAGGGGCGATACATGTGAAGAAACAAGACATCCGACTGTGTAGTGTTATTTTAAATGAGAATCAATTCACGTGAAAAGGGTCTATTAATAATTGGATATTGTAGGTATATAATTTAAAAGTTAATTATAAATAGGTGACATGTCCTCGTTAAGGAGTTAAGCAATTTAATATAATGTATCGAATTCACGGTAGGCTCTGGGTGTGTTAAGGAGGTAATTTTTGCATATTAAATGAGAATCAATTCACGTGAAAAGGGTCTATGAATAATTGGATATTGTAGGTATATAATTTAAAAGTTAATTATAAATAGGTGACATGTCCTAGTTAACGAGTTAAGCAATTTAATATAATGTATAGAATTCACGGTAGGCTCTGGGTGTGTTAAGGAGGTAATTTTTGCATATTAAATGAGAATCAATTCACGTGAAAAGGGTCTATGAATAATTGGATATTGTAGGTATATAATTTAAAAGTTAATTATAAATAGGTGACATGTCCTAGTTAAGGAGTTAAGCAAATTAATATAATGTATAGAATTCACGGTAGGCTCTGGGTGTGTTAAGGAGGTAATTTTTGCATATTAAATGAGAATCAATTCACGTGAAAAGGGTCTATGAATAATTGGATATTGTAGGTATATAATTTAAAAGTTAATTATAAATAGGTGACATGTCCTAGTTAAGGAGTTAAGCAATTTAATATAAAAAGTGAATTAATATAATAAATTATATTAAATTGCTTAACTCCTTAACTAGGACATGTTACCTATTTATAATTAACTTTTAAATTATATACCTACAATATCCAATTATTCATAGACCCTTTTCACGTGAATTGATTCTCATTTAATATAACACTACACAGTCGGATGTCTTGTTTCTTCACATGTAACGCCCCTTCTTAATTTTGTCTTTCTCAGAATTTGCAATGAGAGTTCGGCTTTTACAATATACGACCATATTTTTTAACCATTTGTAATGGAAAATTTTTACACCCTACCCAATATAGATTTTGTCACTGTACTTGTACTCGAAATAATACGTTTATATAACTACTGATGTGTACTATGCACATGAAATATTCATATAGTTAAATATACTAGTGTTTTGTGAAAATATAAGGTGGTTCATTTAGTTTAATAGTAGGTCATCGTAGCTTTAAAAATCGTTTTTAGTAGGCGCCTTCTTTAGAGAAGAATTCCTGCCGTTCCTTTGTTCGATAATTTAACACATGTTTAAAACCTTTTCGTAGGAGGCAAGTGTTTGTCTCGTAGTTTGAGATTGGCATGTTAAATTTAGTCTTTACAGGGTTGCAGTGTATAGTAGTTGTGCGGAAGCGTTTATTTTACTTTACTGTGCCCCATGTGTGACTTTTAATTAGTAGTTTTTACCTACTGATGATGACAACTTAGTTGTCGAAATACATATTTAGGATACGACTAATAATTGTGGTAAGGGGTTATATACCTTTTTAAATTATTATTTAACCACAGTCTCCATTGAAAGAATTAAGTTTTTTTTAACCTCTTCAGTCTCCATGGCAATGTAATTTAAGAATTAAGCAACAGGAAAATACTTCACTTGTGTATAACTAGTTGCTTACTATACCACTAATGCATTGACTATTCTTTTTTATCATTACACATAGGAAATGTAATGATAAAAAAATAACTCTGTAAATATAGATATACTTTTTCAGTATAAATAGATAAGTTTTCATAGATAATTAGCTCAAGTAACTTATTGCTATTAAAATTTTGTCTCAAATTAAACAGTATAATATTATGATACTATTACTATGATATTCTGAAATTAACTTACCTAGTTCCAAACTTTGTATTTTTGACTCGTAAAAATTTCAAAAAGTAAAGAATAAATAATAAAGCGATAAAAATAAAGCTTTCTATTCAAAAAAAAAAGTGTAGTTTATAAAGTAAGTAACTTATTACTAGTTCCTCGTATACACTTAGGTAAATATTTTAAAATATAGCTCGTTGACGGGCCCATTTTCTTACTAGGCATTATACATATATCACTTTCTGAAGTATAAGATCCTTTTTTCTGAGTTTAAAAAGAAACTACGTCAGCGGTCTTCGTTGTCGAAAAAGAATGTCTGTAGAGTAAAAATTGCCTATATTATTCGAACTTGGGGAGTCGATGCTAATATTTTGGGCGACAGATGTTTCAGCACTTCGACACAAGCAATCATGTTAATTCTTTGTTCACCCCGAACTCATTAAGATTATAGCAAGTAGGGCTCCCCGAAGAGGGCCGCTTTGACACCCTACCCATCATTTTAAAAATCCAGACACCCAAGAGCAGCTTGTATAAATTTCAAAGTAAGTAGACTTTGATGTGAATTGAAATACTTACGTCATTTATACTTTCCGCTTTTGATTATAAGCGATTATTTAAATAAAACGGCATTACAAATTTAATACCGATTTGGTTCATTTGAATAAATACATTCACAGGTTATTGTGGTTAAACGTTTCAATATGTATTTGATTTGCATAAAAGTTTATATATACTATACCTACAGTAATTTGAATGAATTGGACATGTATAATAGATTAATTATTGTTTTAGTGGATACGCAAAAATAAATGTTTTAATGGTTTTACGGTAGAGTTTGCAATTAATGTGACTGACATTAACAGTTTTAGAATATATTATATTCAGGATAATAATTATAGATATTTGCGAAATTAAAAGATGGCTGTTATAATCCAATAAGTCACATAAATGAAACTAAATTTCAGTTAGTTTATAAATTGAATATTTTTCGAGTTATTAGAATTACTTACCAATACCTCAATAGCAAAAATATACGGGTGTGGCGATAAAGTTTAGAACAAAAATCATATAAGCATTCTATAAGTTTTACACATTTATATATATATATATTTCGTGACCTTTGTATGTTATGGTAAGGCGATTTAAGGTCTGGTTTTACTTCAAAATGTATATATTTAAAACAATCCTACATGTTTCGGCAAATGATGACTTTTTCAAGGAATAGAAAATATTGGAATGTATCTTTGAATAATTTTATCCATAGTAACTACAAACGTATAAGTATGACATTAATATACTGTCATTTATATTTTATATTCCTTGAAAAAGGCATCATTTGCCGAAACATCTAGGATTATTTTAAATATATACATTTCGAAGTAAAACCACCCCTTAAATCGCCAACAAATTGAATTTACCATATATATATATATATATATATATATATATATATATATATATATATATATATATAAATATATATATAAATATATATATATATATAAATATAATAACTTCGTGACCTTGGTATGATATGGTAAACCTAATCAGTAGGCGATTAAAGGTCTGTATATTAACAAAATAATTTGAGACATACATGAGTGGGTAAAAACCACACCAATTTGTATAATACAAAAGTATTTTTAATAATATAAAATATTATTAAAAATGGGGTGTAAAGAACACAATACAAGTTATATATTTGTGAATGTATCTCCTCTCCAGAGACGCAGATACGTATTTCACCTTTCTACAGGATCGTCGGTACGCCCCTGCTGGAGAAGAGAATTTGTATAACTTTTGTATTATACAAATTGGTGTGGTTTTTACCCACTCATGTATGTTTCAAATTATTTTGTTATATACGCATTCGGTTCGCCCGACAAGTAGTGAAGACACGATAATACAGTTTTTTATAGATATCGTTGTTACCGTCTATAAAAACACGTTGCTTAGTTCGGCAGTTATTATGTAGACAGCGCTGAATATTCTTTCACGCTCTGTCTTAATAATTTCTGGTTGATAGCAAGGTAGTTGTGTTTGGTTGAATGTATCTCTTCTCCAGCAGGGGCGTACCGACGATCCTGTAGAAAGGTGAAATACGTATCTGCGTCTCTGGAGAGGAGATACATTCACAAATATATAACTTGTATTGTGTTCTTTACACCCCATTTTTAATAATATTTTATATTATTAAAAATACTTTTGTATTATACAAATTGGTGTGGTTTTTACCCACTCATGTATGTTTCAAATTATTTTGTTATATACGCATTCGGTTCGCCCGACAAGTAGTGAAGACACGATAATACAGTTTTTTATAGATATCGTTGTTACCGTCTATAAAAACACGTTGCTTAGTTCGGCAGTTATTATGTAGACAGCGCTGAATATTCTTTCACGCTCTGTCTTAATAATTTCTGGTTGATAGCAAGGTAGTTGTGTTTGGTTGAATGTATCTCTTCTCCAGCAGGGGCGGACCGACGATCCTGTAGAAAGGTGAAATACGTATCTGCGTCTCTGGAGAGGAGATACATTCACAAATATATAACTTGTATTGTGTTCTTTACACCCCATTTTTAATAATATTTTATATTATTAAAAATACTTTTGTCTGTATATTACTTCAAAATATATGTATTTAAAAAACTCTACATGTTTCGGCTGTGTACGCCTTTATCAAGAGAATACAAAATATGAATTCATATTTTGTATTCTCTTGATAAAGGCGTACACAGCCGAAACATGTAGAGTTTTTTAAATACATATATTTTGAAGTAATATACAGACCTTTAATCGCCTACTGATTAGGTTTACCATATATATATATATATATATATATATATATATATATATATATATATATATATATATATATATAAGTAAAAATTTAAGAGGTTGACGACAAACTAGCAACATATTACTTGATGTTTTAAATTTGACGAATTTTAACATGCTTAGTGCCGTTATTTGCTAAATTTTAACTCTGAATTACACTCCTGATGAAGTAACCAATGCGTTATGAAATATAGAGTGGAATAAAGGAATTTTATTTTTACTTGACAGACCGCTCACCCGTTAATGAAAGTTTTACTTATACAGTACGGTCGATAATACTTAATAGTTAATGGTCTATATATATATATATAGTAAACCTAATCAGTAGGCGATTAAATTATATTTATATATATATATATATATATATATATATATATATATATATATATATATTTATATATATATTTAGTGTTTATAAGAATTTTATTTTTCTTATTTATTTTATTGGCCGTGTCTTAATATTAAAAGTAATAGACTTTTTATTGGTTTAGCGACCTAAAAGACTCAACACCTACACTAAAACAATCACACACAGTATATAACACACCCTGCAAAGACTGTGACAAAGTATACATAGGCCAAACAAAACAGTTACTACAAGAAAGATTGAAAGGTCACAAATACGCAAAAAATCAAACTGCTTTAAATAAACACCAATTGACACTAAAACATAATTTTGATTTTGGTAACACCAAAGTAATAACACAGAAAAAGAATACAAAAGCTAGGGAGGTCTTAGAAATGATACACATTTTCAAAAACAGCAGAACAGATCAACGACAGAAACGAAATTGATGGACTTTCTAAACTCTATTACCCACTCATTAAACAATAGATAAAATCAACCCCACCCACACACACAAACACAAACCAAAAAAAACTTTATCAGTTCCCATTGTAAATACTTTTACTACATACCCCTAAACACGGTCCTGACCAATTTGCTAAATTCCAAAATAGAACAGAAATTAACCTCTCTTAACAAAGCTACAAACACTTACAATATTCCAACCAGTGCGATCGGTTCGTTATAAAATATGGTCTCGGATGTCCCCGACAACACATGTTACACAGAATGCGTGTTTTTGAAAACAAAAAAAAAAAAACGGTGAGTTTTATTATCATTCATTGTTCATTCATTGTTTCTTACTGTAATTGTAGTTGATTTCAAATTTTCAATTCATTTATACAGATTTAACCACTTTAATTTTTCCTTACTCATTATTAATCTAAGTTTAAATTTTAACTTTAATTGTACAGTGTATACACGGCGTCCACGTATACAGTGTATACGTGGAGGCCGTGTAAAGTTGTTGCGTAAGCAGTTGTTCTAGCTTTACTGTGCCCCATGTGCGACACCTTGTTTAGTGGTTTTACCTACTGATGATGACAACTTAGTTGTCGAAAAACGTATTTGGATACGATTAATAATTGTGGTAAGGGGTTATATACCTTTTTTTAAGTTTTTAATGTAGATTTATGGTAAAATTAACACTTTCGCTCTTCAAACTGATTTAAATATTATCACTGAGTGGTGTGCGAATAAGGGATTGGAACTAAACGTTAACAAGTGTAAGGATCTATCTTTTTCTAAGAAAGAAATCACAGTTCAGTACCATTACAATGTGAATGGTGATCCTTTGGGCAGAGTGGAACTTTTTGAGCATCTTAGAGACTGATTTGATAACTCGTTTGCATTTAAGGAATATATCTGTCAGGTATGCAATAAAACCTGCAGATACCTTGGTTTCCTTTCTCACAACACCAAGTGAAGGCTGTTGATGATGTTAAAAAGGTTCAGCTGAAGTTTATACAAATTATTTATTTTCGTAAGCATGGTATATATCCTGAGAGGCTACTTATATTAGGAATTACTCCAAAAATTTAATGTAATAAGCTTGTAGGACAGACGCACAATATCACAGTAGCATTTCGGGTTTAAACTCATTAAAGGTGTTATCCTTGACTCCCATTTCCTATCTCTACTGAATCCCTCGGTCCCCAAGTCTCGCTCCTTATATCATCAACATTCGCCTGTGATTGATATGATTTGTACCATGAATAACATAATCAAAAAGTTAGACATAGATATTTTTGATCTAAATTACAATCAATTTGTCACTATTATTAACAATCACTTCATGCAGCTATGATTGCATCTGTGTTTATTTTATTTTATGGTTGTGGTATATAGTTTTGGACCTTTTTATTTTTTGTTTATTTTCTATTTTTTTTCTTTTGCGACGAACACTCACTTCATTTTGCTTTGAATAAATATTATATTATCCTGTAATTAGTTATTGTGACGGTTGGATAATAAACGTATTATTATTATTATTGAAAAAATAAACATTAACAAAACCGCTTGAACAGGTCAATCTTTATTTTTAATATGCCATCTTTTGGAGAATATCTTTTCAATTACATGATTGGTTTTTGCACAATGACGTCATCGCCTTATTTAAAAATTACAACCTTAACTTTGTTTTCTAAATTTGTTAGACCTTCTTGCCGTTTAAATGGCGATGTAAAAGATTTGCTACTGTACATAACAATTTTTTTAAGTAAATGACAAATTTACTTCAAAGCTTGAATGGTTATAATTTAGTAAAATAATAATGAAAAAACAAACATTCAAAAAATATTAAACAAATTAATCAACGTTCAAAGTACCCTTCTCCAACCATCTGGCATTGAATAAATGACACATTTACTAAGTAAAAAATAATTTAATAAAAATCTTAATTCAAATTAATTCAACTGGGAAAACTTTGACAGTTATCTAAATTGTCAAAAGGCAATCAAAATTTTGAAACTAAGAACAAAAATGGCACATTTAACCGAACGTGTAAGAATAGGGATTTTAATAATGGTTAGATACAAGGCTATCGTGGGTTTTCCTCCGCCGGAACTATTTCTAGAAGCGGACGCCATGACTGCGATCCTGAGGCTGAAGACAAATGATGTATGGTGTCATTGGTAATAAGGTTGTAGGGGGCTATATCACAGGAACTATACTGGAAAATCCAATATTTAAAATGCCGGCGGATAGTATGGCACCTGAGATTATGTTTACAGCTAAGCTGAACATATTTATACCGACTAAGGAACAGGCAAAAAGTCGCTATAGCGATTGTGGTGCCGGCACTTGGTACACTAATGGATCGCAATCTAATCAGGGGACAGGTGCAGGCATATGTGGAATGTGCCCTAGAAGGAAGATATCGATATATTTGAGAAAACAAACGACGGAATTGTTTGCAGTCACAACCTGCGCCGAGGAAATTCGGGAAGCCGGCTGTCCAAACAATAAAATCATCAACATAATGACTGATAGTCGAGCGGCTATTAAAGCCATTATGAATCCACCTACCAAATTTAACTGCAAATAGGTCCTCAATAAACTGGCACAAGACAATATTGTGTCGCTGATATGGGTGCAAAGACATGAGGGCATTATTAAAGGTAATGAGAACAGGTAAAAATCACTTGGAGCGAGGTGTAAATCACAGGGTGGATGATTCAAAATATCGAAGCCTACTTTATTGACATGCATAAAGTGGGCTTCGATATTTTGAATCATCAACGCAACACGACTCTATTGGACGGAAGCATTGTCCTGCAGGAGCAGGACACCTTTCGTCAATTTTTCCCTTCTCTTTTCTTTAATGACTTGTCTTGGCCGTCTCAGAATTGAAGCTTAGTATTCTCCAGTTATGGTAACGCCCTTATCTTTGTATTCTCTTAACATAATTCCTTCTGCGTCCAAAAAAAAAAAACTTTGCCAAGAATTTTTCGGCCGGGTGTGTTACCTTAAACTTCTTGGATGGTGGTATGCCTTTTTATTCCATCGCTTATAGTCTAGCTTGGATTCAGGTTCATAATTATGAACCTAAGGTTCCTCCCTATTAACAATTTGACTCAATATATCATCCCAGTCTTTATTACAGAGGTCCAAAGGCGCACGGGAACATCCCACGCGCTGTTGTTTTTGCAGCGGCGTGAACATTTTCGGCAGCCATCTTGCGCTGACTTTAGTAATGCCAAGATGATTACGATTTAATATTTTAAACATAGTTGTATCGAATACTCCAATAATTCCAGCGAGTTGTGACTTCTTTAACCGAGAATCTTCCATTATTAATTTTTCTACTCGAGTGTTCATGTCAATAGGCTGTGGGTCGTTATACTGATAACACTGATGAGAAGCAATTTGGCGAAGAGCCAAATTACGTCAAAATTTCCTTGTGTAAGAATCATCCAAAATTACCTTGTTGTTGTTTGTATGGCCTTTCTAATTCTGTAATAAAAAATGGGTGTTTATATTTTAAAAAGATGATGACCTCATATCGGCTTTCGGAGATAGGCTGTATATTTCAGTTTCACGTAAAAAAAAACTCTAAACTAAAAATACAAATCTATGGGTTCGAGGGTTTTTCTTTAAACTTCCCTTTAATTTTTATTGAATTTATCTGCTACTTTACGAATTCGCTGTATATCAATCCACCTTCGATATTCTATTTTTAAAAACATTTTTGATATTAAAAAAATACTCCTGTTTCTATACAAATAATCGGGATTTTTTCCCACTTTATATGTGATGTTTGACTGAGACTGTAGAGTAAATGCGATTAAATAGAGTTGACGACCTTATACAGTGTGTATAAGCCAAATGGAATAAATTCATTATTTCGGTTACTGTACATATTAAAAAATCCCGAAACATATCATATTTAATTTATAAATTAACATTCTTCAACTTGAAAATGCGATCCCTACCTTCAACCCCCTTCGAATGACAGGTACAACCCCCATTTTTTTAAATGGGAATTATAGGCTTGTGATATATCGTTGTAAAGGTCTCTTTATTCTCTATTCAAAAATGTTATAATTATCATGTTTGTTGCAACAATTAAAATAGAATAAAATAAAATCATGTTGTTATCGAAATTCGCTACAATATACTCAAAAAATAAAATTTAAGGCAAAATGTAAAGAAAAATTTAAAACGCCAAAAAAAAATATGAATGTCAATGAAGTAGATGTTCAAAATGTTCACCATGAACGTCTTGGCAACATCCTAATCTTAAATAAAACTGTCCTCTAACATTATTTAACATATCAGGCGTGATCGACCTAATCGCAAGCGTTATTCGTTCTCTTAAGTCATTTAAATCCAAAGGTTTAGTTTTGTACACAATGTTCTTCAAATATCCCCATAAAAAAAAATCAAGTAAGGTCAGATCAGGTGATCGCGCTGACCATTCTATCGATCCTCGCCTTCCTATCCACCGATTGGGAAATATTGCATCGAGGTACTGCCGGACATTGCGTTGGTAATGTGGTGGTGCTCCATCCTGCTGAAACCATATCGTATTCATTGGAACTTGAGGGTTTCCTGGATCAGGATATAAATTTGCCAAAGTTGGAATGACATCATTTTGAAGTAGTGCCAAATAACGATCGCCATTCAAATTGCCCTCAATGAAAAAGGGACTAATGATATGGTTTCCAACAATACCTGCCCAAACATGAACTTTTACTGGGTATTGTGTGTGTTCTTCCCTCATCCAGTGAGGATTTTCCGTAGACCAGTAGCGGCAATTTTGCCGATTAGCATGACCGCTAAGAGAAAAAGTGCACTCATCAGAAAACATAACGTCTTCTAAATTGATAATATTGTTATCCAGCATGTCCATCATTCGCTCACAAAAATAAGTTCTTCTATCAAAATCGTCTTCCATAAGCTCCTGAGTAGATATCATTTTATAGGGATGCATTTTATTTTCTTTTAATATGTTTACTATCCATGTATGGCTAACATTTAATGTAGTGGGTGCATGTCTACTCGATGTATGTGGGTTTTCCATAAACTCATGCATCACATCTACTTTGATTTCATCACTCAGTGCATTGGCAGCTGGTTTTTTTATCTGCCTTACATGACCAAACTCTCGAAACTGCTTCTCTATCTTACTTATTGTTCCTTGAGCTATAGGCGGTAAATCAGGAAATTTCTCATGAAATAGGTGGGTTACTTCTTGTTGTGTTCGGGTTCTATCTCCGTAACCAATCATTTGTATGACTGTTATTTTATGCATTTCCGTTAATCTAACCATTTCCCAGAATTGTATTTTACGAAATTCAAACTAAAATTATCAAACTGTCAATTTAAATGACAACTTTTAAATACAAAACAATTTACTAAGGCGTTTTAAACAAACTAATGTTGCCACGGAAACTTTTTAAAGTATTTTTAATGGATACCATCTAAAAAGCACATTGGTATGGTTTTTACTCACTTTCTTATTATGAAGACATAAACGGGAAGTAAGTAATGCAATGATGCCTTTGATGTATGTATTAAATCTTTATAAACGCAAATGAGCATCTACTTCATTGACATTTATATTCTTTTCTGGCGTTTTAAATTTTTCTTTACATTTTGCCTTAAATTTTATTTTTTGAGTATATTGTAGCGAATTTCGATAACAACATGATTTTATTTTATTCTATCTTAATTGTTGCAACAAACATGAAAATTATAACATTTTTGAATAGAGAATAAAGAAACCTTTACAACGATATATGACAAGCCTGTACTTCCCATTTTAAAAAATGGGGGTTGTACCTGTCATTCGAAGGGGGTTGAAGGTAGGGATCGCATTTTCACGTTGAAGAATGTTAATTTATAAATTAAATATGACATGTTTCGCGATTTTTTATAAATATGTACAGTAACCGAAATAATGAATTTATTCCATTTGGCTTATAGACACTGTATATCAAACCGCACTCGTCTCTTCTCGTATTTATTTAAAAAACGTATAGTATTGAAAGGAAAACTATACAACGTTACATATTTCTCTAAATAACCGTACCGTATTAAGTCAACTAAATAACCAGAGCTTTCATTTGTAATACTATAGCTAATAAAGTAAAGCAGGCGCGTAATCTCATCAACAAAGTTTTGGTCACTTCGTAATGACATGACTCCGTGCATTTGCCTTACATTTCCTTGCCTTTGATGTCACTTCTAACTAACCATTTGTGATTAGGTATAACTTCAAGATCACGATTTGCATTTGCAATTTGCCAATGTTTGCGCTTGCATGGAGTTTCTGGAATCCTGTGTTATTTGATCAGATTTAGAGATAAACTAGAACATACAAACGTACATGCTTGAATAAGTAATAACGACATCAGAGAAGGTGTGATTGCATCGGTAATATTATAACGAATATACCACGTCAACTTGTAGAACATGTACAATGCAAACTAAGGCCTCAAGAGATATACAGTGTAGAACACAGACAATTCGCATAGAAATCTACGGACGAGGACTTTGTTTATGCCTTAATGTATTCTATTAATCTTTAGATGTATTATTTTATGGAAACGTGATCATTTATTCTCAGAAAATTAAACACATAATTTAAATGGAAATTTATAACAAATAATGGGTGAGTTTGGTAAAATTGATTCTTTATGAGTTTACATAAGTACTTAAGTATGTACATAGATCTAATGTTAGAAAATAAAGCAAGTTTCTTCTAACACATTAGGTTTAGGAAAAAATAACGAACATATAAATATTGATGACACATTTACGTACTATAACTATTTGCTGTCGTGGTGTGGAATTAAAAACTTGCAATTTTTTTCATTTGTTTTATGTGGAGCTTTGTAAATTTACGACATGAATGTACAACAATAATCTACAAGTATTTAATTGTTCCACTAACTCTGCTAACATTTTCGAATAGTAAAAATGTCCTGATGAAATCTTTACAGGTGGTCTCATTACTAACATCGTCTAGGTTTGTGAGAAAAGAATTCAGACGGGAATTCAAAAAAATGTATTTTCAGGCTCATGTTATGATAATTTCTAATAAATTGATTAACAATTTCTTCGTAATCTACAGAAGATTATAATACAAATACTGTTTACCGTTTACTTCTCTAACTGTATTGAAAATACATATATCTAGGAGGGTGGGTTGATTAATTCGCGTGATCGTACAAAAACAAAGGAATAATTTAAATAAACGAACTTTATTTTTCTACGTAATCTCAATTTGTCTGTCTTAGAGTATTTGTGGGCTTGTATTCTTTTGTATGAATATTGTTGAGAAACAATATTTATACAAAAGAATACAAGCCCACAAAAACTCTAAAACAGACAAAACTGCTTTATCTACACACAAGCTACAACGCGATCACCATTTCGATTTTGAAAACACACAGATAATTGATAAAGAGCAACACACAATGAAAATGGAAATTAAAGAAATGATTAGTATTAAACAGGAAAAAAATTCAATTAACAACAGAAGTGATATAAAAAATTTAAGCAGTGTATACTATAACTTGATTATGTAACGATCTGCAATTTACCATCATAGTATATGTTGCTCTTATATAATTATATATCTTAAGTTATTTAAATATCATATACATTTAAATATCATATACATTTGCTTATCATGCTGACAGTTTTGATTCCTGTATAGTTGTCCGAGTAGGTTTTCGTGGTTTTCCTTCTCGTTTAAGGCGAATGCCGACAGCTTTACATCTTAAGACGCTCCACGGGCGCATACATAATAATAAGTCATGTCTTGCTTTTCCCTGTTTTTGTTGTCTATCTATTTTAGAATACTAAGGCATAATTTATTATTATTCAATTGGAATGTATCTTTGAATAATTTTATCCATAGCAACTCAAATGTATGACATTGATATACTGTCATTTATATTTTATAGTCCTTGATAAAGGCATCATTTGCCGAAACATGTAGGGTTGTTTTAAATATATATATTTTAAAGTAAAACCAGACCTTAAATCGCCAACAAATTGAATTTCCTATATATATATAAATTTATATTTTGCGAAAAACATTAGTTATTATGTTATTAATAGTTTCAATTTACCTTTGTAAAAAACATCTAAGTATTGTATTCAAATTTATTTTGATAGAGACAGAATAAAAGTCAAAACGTTTGCAAATGTAAAGTTCAGGTTTTTATTTGTTTCTAGTTACAATTATGTGTAAATTAATTAATAAGACTGCCGGAACTTAATTCTAGTTGAACGTTTTCTTTTTTGAAAATAAAGTGTGTATTGCAATTTTGTAGCACCTCCCGCTGAAGTCATTAATAAATGGCGAAATATTGGGAAATAACATTTAAGTTTTAATGTAACCAGATAGACAACCAAAATAATAATAAATTTATATATATATATATATATATATTATATTATATATTATATATATATATATATATATATATATATATATATATATATATACCAGTGGCGGCTCGGGGTGTTCACGTAGGGAGTGCATAATTTCAAAATTAAAAAGTGTAATACAAAAACGCTTACCCAATCCTTATTAATTTCACCGACGTACTGTTCCAGACAGGTACTGTTCATTGTAGAGTTTGTTTTGAGGGAATAGTAAATATTACACTACACAGTTTAATTACATCTGACGATAAACGAAGTCCATTTTACGTGTCTTTGACTTGCAGAACAGTTCTATCACTTTTTCATTAAAGTTTTGGAAATCATTTATACATTCTTTTTCACAAGATAACATAGTAAGGGCATTTAATCTCTCTTCTTTCATTGTATTTCTCAGGAAAGTTTTTATTCTCTTCAGCCGTGAAAACTGGCGTTCCGCTTCGGACGTTGTCATTGGGATTGTAATGACAATTTTTAAAAGCGTAACAACTTCATTAAAGGTGTCGCTTAATCCATTCAGCAAAGGACCTAGCAGACCTACAGCACCGACTTCTATATTTTGCCTAAATTCTTCTCTTGAATATAGAACGCTTAATTCAGTTCGTAGTCTGCTTTCATTGAGGCATGGATAAAATTTTACTGTTTCTTTAAGGCAGTCTTCCGGAATTTTTTTTTGAAAAGAGGAGAAGTGTTTAAAAGAAATTAAGTTTGCTGTATTGTATCCTTATCCAATTCTGCCGTAAAATTTATCAATTCCCGAAAAATGCCCTTGTTATTCGACGTCTGCTGTTCATCATGACCCCGAAGTGCCAGTTCAAACGCGCCACAAAATCTAATGCAATTTATTATTAAATTTAACACATGCCTATTTTTTGTTACATTGTCATTGTGTTGTTGAATTGCTTTTCTATATGATGAATCTAAAACATTCTGAATGTTATTTTTTCCTAACATTTTTAGACTAAATATATTTTCCAAATGCCCTTCGGAATTTTCATATTTAATAATTTTAGCACTAAGGTGAATTAAGTCTCTTATTCCGTTCTTTGACCAAGACAGTTCACCACCAAACAAAAGACACGGAAAACAAAACAAAGTATTTTTAATTTCACACCCACAAATCCAGTCATTTTTCTGATAAATATTCATTTTGAATTTTCTTATATCGTCTTTACCTTTAACAGATTGTTTAATTTCTAAACATAATTGAGGAATCGGCCGTTTAAGATTTTTTACTGCGATTTTTTCATTATACTTTAACCGCGAAAACGCGTTGTTCTCTAAAAAAGACACAGAATTCATTGTAACAACGCCCGAGAGCAGTCTAGTTCAGTTGCTCCAACGCTATGTATTATACGACATTGAAGTACGGCAAAATAAAGTTCTCCCCACAATATAAAATATTATTAACACCAGATTTTTAATAATATTTTATATTATTAAAAATACCTTTGTATTAAAACACACGAGGAAATAATTTTATTTTCAATCATTTCCTATAACATGAAGTTAAATAAGATTAGAGATGTTTCAATACTCATTGAAATACATAATATCTAATCCGTTAGTTTCAAATTTAGGTGTGTATCAACAACATTCACTTTTATGTTGATATTTAATCGCAACTTACTTAAAATTCCTAAGTTATGGTAAGTTTGTAATAAATATTTCTATTAGGGCGCACAGTAACTTAACTGCGCTATGTTCTCATATTTCGTAAACTTTATCTTATAATTAATTTAGTTTCGTTCGCACGTATATTTAGGAATAAACAACGTTAATGTATCTTCCTTCTAATTTTATTAAAGTTTCTGTTCGGAATAACAACGCTTCGTAATTTCTTCATTGTTATTATAATTATTGTTAGTAATATTATGCGCGCGGGAAATTATATTTACCCTACAAACTGCTTTAAAGCGTCTAAAAGGTAAATAAAAACATGAATAACTTAGTGCGGGAACTAAGTTTGAGCTAGTACGCTTTCAGGGTATAGTAATTTGTATTACTTTGTCGAGTTACAAACTTGCGATTAAGCGTTTGTAGTGATCAATATTGCGGGGATATTTGTAATTATAATCAAATTCTATGCATTTACGTCTTTGAAGTTACACTTCTATGCTGATATTGTATTAGTTTCCGTTTATATATAAATATATAATAATATTTCCTGGTAAATGTGTACATATGCAAAAGAGACCCGAAAAACTCTAATTGGAAGTAACAGACGAGGTCGGTTATTACCGCGACGAAAAGAAAACGCCTAACCCAGTAAATGTATACATATTTAAAAGAAATTGTTCATTCCTCCTGGTTTGATTGAAGTTTTCGGTATGTATTGACCGAAATATTTGAGTTGAAATAATGCAATAATTCGAATAACACTAATTTATTTACAAGATAATTAATTAATTTAATCTTGCAATTACGTTAAACTTAATACAAATGCATGATCTGGTCTTAATAGTAAAGGCCGAGAAACTGGCTAATACATAATATTTTCTCGTAGTGAGATTGCTGAGATCTGGGTTGGAACTAACTTTTGCTTTAACTTATTTTTTCCAAAAAAGTTTTGTCCCCGCCAGTTGCAGGAGAGGGTGAAAACAATATAACAATAAAACTTATGCTATTATAAAGGTTTACAACAAGCAAATGAACGGATTTAAGAGAAGGTTGTGCCTGTATTTATTAATAGTTTTATGGCCGTAGAAAACAAAACATAAAGCAATCTAATACCTGACTAGGCCTAGATAATTAACAAAATTAAATATGACCTTTCTATACACTTTATATTTACAATTAATATATAATTTAAACCTATGATTGAATACATGAAATAAATACAACTAAATCTATTTGATTATATTTAAAAAAAACTACAAATACAAATTAATCTATATTGACCGAACAGAAATTTTGTGCAAATATTTCCTGTGTTGCAAATAGTAAATGAGACGAACACATGCTGTAACACGCCTGGGCATACTTTTCATCACATCATCCATGTATTCTTGCGAAAGCTTATTTCAAGCAACTTGTAAGGTATCATGTAGTTGTTTCAAGTTCGTTTGAGGGTTAGGAAGCATACCAACTCTTCGACATATTATAGTCTAGGTAAGTGCTATGAGCGAAATATCTGCCCTCAGCGTAGGTCAGTTAAGAATATTGTATTGGATAGGCAACTCATTACATGTGGGATGAATCTATTGCCAAGAGAGGATATAGAAATATCTTCATGCATATATAAAAAGTTAATTCATTTGCCACCCGATGTGAAAAATCTGATATTTTACTCTGGCACATGTGGTGGTCAAAACAAAAATACTACTGTAATTGCGATGTTTATGTATATTTCAGAAAATCATCCAACTCTTGAGACAAAAGACCATAAGTGCGTTATTCCGGGACATACACACATAGAGTGCGAGTCTGATCATGCGATCATAGAAAAGAAAAGTTAGCGCAGTCCTTTTCCAATATCTTATCCAAGGGATCGGTGTCATCTAGTGCGAATAGCAAGTAAACGTAATGACTAAAGACGGCAGACTATGTGCCCCAGCAGTGGCTTTGCGTGGAGAGTTTAGCAGAATAACAGTGCGCTTACTTAAAAATAAATATATCGAATCCCTATACAAAACGTTAAGAAAAAACATAAATAACTTACCCAACATGTTTACATTGTTGCAAAAAAATGCGGATGTGCGCGATGAAAAAACTGCACCATAATATATGTTTCTGTATTAGTCTCGGAAAGGTCCGTATGTAGCGACGTATATATATGTTTATATACAGAGAAGGATTGTTCGACGTTGAGAGATGTTATATTTGCATAGTTAAAGCGCTCTTTGTATCTGTACAACGGATCTTCAGTATTGGTAAAAAGTTTCCCTAATTTTGTATAATCTACATTTTTATCTAATACACTGTTAAATCACAATCACTTTTTTCATCTTCAAGGATATGCAGCACTAGTTTTACGTGGTCAATAATTGCTAATGAGTCCGATAAGGACAGCGCAGTGTTCTGTAAATTTTTTATTGCGTCCAGTGTTGGAACGTAACTGTCGTAAATAATTTTTAAATTTGCTGCAACTTGAGGATTGTTAAATTGAACCTGGGTGAGCCGTATTGCAGCTGCTTCTTTGGCATCTAATTGTAAAATCACTGATTTAATTTTTTCAAAATGTTTATAATAATAAAATGCTGCTTCTAACCAAGTACCCCATCGTATAAGAATTGGTTGCGGCGGCTCGAGTATATCAGGACACAGCGAATGATATAGCCGAATCCGTTTCGGAGATTTAAGAAAAACCGCTTTCGTTTGTCCTATCAGTTGATCCACATCAGGATAAGTTGTACGTATAGTGTTTGTTACAAGGTGTAAAGCGTGAAGCAAACATGTGACATGCAGGAGGTTTGGTTGAATCGTTTTGAGTAAGTTTGCCGTGGAACACATAACCTTGGCGGCATCGGTAACTAACATTAACACTTGCTTCGGTAAAATCTCAAATTTGTGTAGTGTTTCTATTAATACATCATATATCGCTCTGGCAGTACACCCTTGCATTCGTTTACAGGTTAGTAAATAAGGAGGAGAAGGTCCTTGCGGAGTCAGCGTCCGTACTAGAATGGCTAGGATGGACTGTTTTTTAATATCTGTAGTTTCGTCTATTGTTAACCACAGGAATTTTTTTTACTGTATTTTTCATACAATTTACAATTCTCTCACGCACTGACGGTACGTAATTCCGTAGCGTACTTCTTGCTGGTAATTTCCACGTAGGATTGTATTTCTTCCAAAACTGACGAAACATTGGGTGTTCCACTTTCTGCATTGGTATATTGGTCGCAATTAACATCATTGTTAAATCACACACAAATTTATTATATGATCTGCGTCCACTATTATTCGATTTATGTTTGTCACTATTTATATGTCTTTGGCACTGACTTGCTTTCCAAGTTAAAAAAGTTGTTTCACAAACTAAACATTTCACTACGGTACCGTCATATGTTAAATCGGGAAACCGATGTAAAAATTTCTTTACTACGTTAGCATGCAACCGAGTCGATGCATTGTTTCTACGCACTCCCGACATTTTCAACACGATTGTGTTAACAATGTATCGTTTACAACGTCTCAACGGCAACTGAATTGATCGTCGTACGCCTCTACTCGATCCCTCCACATCACGCTACTGTTCGGGCACATAGTCTGCCGTCTTTAGTAATGACTTTATTGTAAAAGTTATGGGCCAGACCGCCTTTTTTATTTTTTCTGATATATAAGAAATTTTTTTTCAAAAGCAGAAATTTAAAGCCACTGAAGACGAAAAAAAGATGTGATATACCACGCGATTACGAATTACCTTGCCCGTACCGTGAAATTCTTCAAATATCTATATTGACAAAACAAAATTTATTATTAATAATTGACAAGATTGATTGAAATGCAGCAGAATTTTATAGAAATTTGCCTACTATTCAATTGCCAGATACTGATCTCGATTTAGATGGCTTAAAACAAGAAGATGAGGTTGAAGACAAATAAAATTTTACTTGGCACAATTATTATATTTATCAGTTTTGTTGAATGTTATTGCTTATATATTTCATTTGCAACAGGGATTTTTTCAAAATATGTACATGTCCATTATTTATATTGTCTAAAAGCAAATGATTTATATAAGTTTACTTATTTCTTTTAAAAGTATAATAGTTAATAGGAATTAATAGCACTTTTGCAAGACAAATATAAGCAGATACACCGTTATTGCGAAATTACAATTTAAAAAAGCGTGCACAAAGGGAATAAGTCAAAATGTAATAATGAATTTTAAATTACTTCCTTTCTGTTAAAAATTCTCTTTTACCGAAAGATACCCCGAATACATACAGTAGCTAAAATTCTATACAAAATGTCATTACAAGAAAATACGAATTAAATAAACACTAATTTAAGCTTCCTGTAAAACAACATATTAGGACCTATTCCTCTATTACATGTGAGCACTGAATTAATATGAATCGACAGTTGAAGGAAATGTTGAAAGTGATTTTTCTTAATTAAATTATTTTTCATTTACAAATGCTCAACATCGTTTGCCCTTGTAATATGACCTATATCTAATCTGTACGGGAATTCGTAAATTTAACGTATCATATCAGGGTTAATAGTTTCAATTCCTTTAGTTATCTAAATTCGCAATTCATTTGAACTTGCAGGAATAGATGGATCAAAAACTTTCTCTTTAACGTAGTCCTACACACAGAAATCCAATGGCGTCAGATCTCGGCGACCAAGCTATCGTTCCACTACCTCCCATCCAGGTTGCAGTGGGATTGAGGTAACATGTAACATCGTGACGGAAACGCGGAAGTGCACCAACCAGTTGAACAATAAACTGTCTGTTCAGGCCTTGACAAAATTGTGTCATGAAGCAATTTTCCAACATATAACTAATTCAGGTTACAGTTTTCTGGATGAAAAAGGATGGTCCGTACACTTGAGTAGAACTTAGTGCACAAAAGACATTAAAGTTAAGCGAATCTCTTACATGTTCGACTATCACAAATGGCTTTAAAGTACTGCATATTCGTACATTATAGCGGTTTACTTTTCCGCTTTCATGGAATGTAGCCTTATTACTAAACACCAGGCGCGGCTCGTGATGACGTACTGTTGGGGCACGTACAATGATGCGAGTGCTTCGTGTCTTCTCGTGTTCTAACTGTAGCGTTTTCTTAGTAAACACCGAAAACACACGAGGCACTCGCATCATTGTACGTGCCCCTACAGTGCGTCATCACGAGCCACGCCTGCTAAACACAATTTGATCAAGAAAATCATTATTGTTCTTCATTCTGTCAAACATTTCAACACAAAATTCAAGTTGTCTTTCTTTATCAGTATCACTTAAAGCTTGCAGACAGCGTATTTTGTGTGGTTTAAATTGCAGACGTGTCCTTGGGATTCTCCACACTACTGTTTGAGGAATGTTATTTCTAAGCTGGCACCTACAAGCGATTTCTTTGAGCTACGATCATGGTTCTCGCGTACTTGTACGATTATGTCTTCTGCAACTCGAGGCTTGCCCTGACCTTGTGCCCTGTGTCAACCAAAACCAGTTTCAGTAAACTGTTATAACACGCAATAATTGTTGGTCGTTATGGTAAGTGCTTCTGGTATTTGGTTCCGAATTTCCGTTGAACAGAAGTGACTGATCGCTACTTATGAAAAACAAACAACAATTACCAAATGATGGCGTAATAGCGTGATGTACGCGTACTCTAGCGGGAGGATAGTAAACTTGAATATATGGCGGAACTATTAAAACTCGCTAGACCTTGTTACTATAGCCCAGTTCTAGAGCTGTAGAGCAATACTTTTGTATAACTAATTTAGGAAGATCCTTTATACTGCACTCACCGCTAAAATTAGAGTTCTTATTAACAACTCAAATTCCAAATTTACGTTTCAAGATATAAAATTCAATTCACAGTAAAGAAAAATTAAGATCTGTAGTAGTTGGATATTAATGAGCTTTCGTTTGGAAACGCAAATAGAATTTTTAGATAAAATAAGTATTATTTTCACTTTGTTTATAATATGGTTATTTCTCGTGTTCTTGCTAAACATTTTGTAATACATGTCTATTGCTATGTTTTTTTTTACTTGCGTATGCCCATTTACTTGAGTTTCAAACTCATTATCTCTAACATCTTTGTTCGTTCTTTTTATATTTTCTCTTTGTAATTTTTAAACTTTCCTCGAAAGTTTCTTAAAAAAACAAACCAGATATTTACATTGTTTAATGTCAAAGACTTTATTTGAGTAAAGCAATTAAACTTTTACTTTTATAATTATACTACCCTGTTTTACTAGGAATATTTTCTAAATGTTTGCGGAATTTATTCATACATATTGCAGTGGAATGTGCTTTTTAATTGCTTATTAATTTTTTTTATTCACACTACAACTTATGCTGCCGGCTGTTCAGTCTAGTAGATTCCTAGAGCTCACTTCTCCTGGGTCGCTCTTCTCAGATTAGGGCCAGGTTATGTTAGAGGTAAAACAATAAATGTCAATAAAAGTCTCGGTTAGCTAATTTACAAATTTTAATCAAAAAAAAAATAAAAAAAAATCCCTTTACCGAATGTATAGGGTGCTAAAGCAACATTAACAGTAGCATCAGGAGGAAAGACTCTTTGTGAATATGACTCGCACACAGAGAAAAACCCCCTGTGACTCTCGAACAAACATAAAAATTAATAAATAATGGAGAAATTTGTCAAGTTTGACCTCTACTTTAACCCCTACAATTTCAAATGTCAAAAACAACAAAGTTATTGAAACCGCGTAAATTGGCTTACAGTCATGCGCAAATAAAACACGACACAATTCAACCCACAACTAAACAAAAAATCCAACCTGAATTTAAAACGTTCTAGAATAATATCTTGAAGAAAAACTCCACTAACTAAAAAAACATGACAACTTTCTCTAGTATTCATATACTACTTCAAATATCAAAATTATCACAAATAAAACATAGAATTATAATAAGCAAAATAATCGTAGTATCAATTATATAAATTAAATATTTTTATCGAACTTACATAGATCTATGCACTGATAACACAAAAACAAACTACGTGAGAGATATCATACTTATATTAGATCCCAAACTCTTGTAAAAAATCGAAATAACATTACATGCACATGAATAAAATGCATAAACAAAAATAAAACCCGATTTTACTTAAAACAGAGAATAAAAAATTGAACTTCTTATCCTCTAACAACCGGTCACTTTGCAAGTTTAGATATCTCTAACAAAATTTACCTCGAAAAATTCCTACATCTACTTCAATAGTACCACAACAGTCCACATCCATACGTTTAAACTAATAAACATACAGAGTCAGTTCAAAAATATAATTACAAATATAATAAATATTAATAAAATTCAACAATTGTTCAAGTTTTAAATCTTCCATCTTTTTCTCTCTCTCTGGATAGAAAATCCACTACACAAGTCTATTGCGTTATTGCGTTAACCCTTAAATTCTGAACCATTTAAATTATACGTAGATTCCGAATGGGGGTATATTGTGGACCCCAGCCGTTTTTTATCAATAATAATAACTGCAATAGACTTGAACAAGTATTTATTTATTATTTGTTACAAAAACAAGCAAAGTAAAATATTTTTCTATCATTCATTACGAAAATAAGCAAAATAAAATATTTTTCTACTGAACTATTGCAAATAATAATTTTTAAATCTAGGGCTCTTCAACGCTGCAGTTAGTGAGGCAAGATACTGCTTTTGCTTCTTTTCTGTGCTGTTCGCAAATAAATTGTTTACATTTGTCACATCTAATCCTGGACTTCTTATCTTGGTTTCTGGGATATATATGACACCTACCTCGTTTTCGTTCCAAATTCTGTTTTGTGAGCAATGTTTTAGGGATGTCAATTTCGCAATTTTTCAAGGCCTCTTAAATGTGTTTTTTTTTTATCTGGTTTTGCAGCACGAATTTTCATGTTGGCGTTCGTAAGTTGATCTCCTAGTTGCAACATAAAACATTTTCTGCGATACAGTTTGTGTTTCATCCAATCGGGATTTCTTGAAATAAATAAAATGAAAGCATTTAGGGCACAAATGTCTAAAATATTCATAAAAATTCTATAAGGCCAACGAGCTGTTCGTCTAGCACACATGTATTCACGAATAACTTTGTCGGCATTATCAACACCTCCTTTGCTCTTATTATAATGTTCAATCATGATTGGCTTTTTGTGCTCGTTTTGAGAAATAGAGTTATCAGAATGTTGGGTGGATAGCACGTGTACTGTTCGTCCTTTCTTAGGTACATAAGCTACCATTGTGACCTCGTCACTAAATGCAAATTTTGAAAACTTTTCTGGCATTCCTGGGAACTTTCAGTTCGTTTGGTGTATCAGGTTTAGATTTTCGAACAGTGCCGAGTAATGTTAGATTCTTACTCAGTAAAAACTTCGCAAGCTGTACAGATGTGAAAACGTTATCAGTAGTCACACCGCGCCCTGTACCATAAATTGGTTCACACAAGTCTTTTACCACACGATACCCTTGATTTACCTCAGGTTTACCTCCGGGCAATTTACCAGTATAAACTTGTAAATTATGTAAGTATGATGTTTCTACATCAGCAAGTGCCCATATCTTTATACCATACCGCGCTGGTTTTGATTTGATGTACTGCCTGAATGGACACTTGCCTCGGAACGCGACAAGCTGTTCATCGACTGTGGTCTGTTCGTGAGGTTCAAATGACTTCTTACAATTTTCAACAAAAAGATCCCATACCTCCCTTATTGCTGCTAGCTTGTCATACGCCTTTCTTTCACTTCTAGATATTTTGTCGTCGAATCTCAAATAGCGCGAAATTTGCTGAAAACGGTCTCTAGACATGGCAGCGACAAAGAATGAACGTCTAATACTTTTATCAGATGTCCACAACTCGTGAACACTTTTCTTTCTACATCGTAGAGCTCCAGATTTCAGCAAGATTCCCACAAAACAATCAAATTCAGTTTTATCTAAGCTCTTCCACTGTCTTGGCGAATTTGGATGTGCACTATTCCATGTAGCAATATCTCGTTCCGCTTCTTCATTTGTATGAGTACGAATTTGTCCTTTTATGTCGTCTGTAATAAGTAAATCAAAATAGTCTTTTAGTGTTACAACATTCTGCACATAATCTGTGGGACCAGGTTTAGCGGTAATTATATTACGTTGGTAGCGCCGTGTAGCCGGTTTTGGTTTACTAAGCCATTTCAATCCCGACTTGGCCACAAATTCTTCACTAATTTCTGCTGCATCAACTTCAAGTTCACCTACTTCTTCATCACTATCTTCTTCGACTTCTTCCTCCAATTCGTCTTCTGATTCGATACATTTTCATTTGGAACAAAATCTGTATCTTCTTCATCTACATCACTGCACTCACTCAAATCACTAGAGTCATAGAAATTTTCAGCTAATCTCTGTATCTCTGCTTGTGTATATACTCTGGATGTTCTTTTACTGCTCATTTTTCTTGAATTTTCAAACCTTATCTGAAACAAAGCAAATAATGTTATAGTCACACTGATTCCGAATGGGGGGACGTCGTGGCCCACTCACATTTCTATTACATATAAGTTTTCAGGTATAAGATCCTGAACTCGTATTTAAGTAAACATAATCTCACACTATAACTGACACATACCCAGAAGCAGGGTGACCAATAGTTTTTATTAAAAAAAATATACCGAAAACATTGAAGTTGGGTCCACAGTGTCCCCCCATTCGGAATTTAAGGGTTAATTTTGTATGAGTTTAATAAAAGCGATTGATCGAAATAATTTTGTTGCCTTTTGAAGTTATAGTTATTCGAATTGTGGCAGCGACCATTATTGAGCATGTTGCAGCTGTATAACTTGATGATTAAAGCAAGATTAATCTTGAATCATACACTATTGTCTGAATTTCTTCAAGAGAAGTGACAATCAGACAGAAGAAGGCTATAACAGTGGACCGTATAAAAATATAAACTAACAAAATATTGAATTGATAAGTTATCTCACCACCATAGAGCCTCGACCTAGCACCAAGGGTTCTTTAATTCTCACGCGTCATTCACTTCGGTCAATGAAATTATTAACGCTTTTGAAGCAAAAATAAAGTATTTCCAAGAACTTGGAAAAATGTTTGCAAAAGTAAAGCTCGAAATAACATTAACTGTAACAGGAAATATTCCAAGAAAATGAAATCAGACTATTATCGGGATAAAATAAAACACATTTTAATTAATTTCACTTTTTACTTTACACTGTAACTATCGTGTGGCTGCAACCTGAGCTTCATCAGACATACAACTAACTTATGGACAAATTTTAACACAAATGTACGGTAACAAACACATGTTTTGTTTTGAATAGTTGAAGAAATGGGTGCTTTTTATTACTAAAATGTTATTACTAAAATTACTAAAATGTCTATGTATAAAACTTTCACTAGGGTTTATATAATATTGTTCTTAAGTGATAAAGCTGAGGGTCTACATTATGTTAAGGGGAGGTAAAGAAGTTCTATGGAAAAATACAATATATGACTGTCTGAATATCAAATAAATAAATTGAATAAGGGTGAATTATTAGTTTCTAATTGATCATTGAGGATCTTGTCGGTTTTCTTTAATCTATTAATTTCAAGTGACTCTAATAAATTAAGTTTTTTGCCCTTATTTTCTATGTGTAATATTTTAAATTCTTTGTTAAAATTGTGGTTTGTTAAATTAATACGAGACACATACGAAGAGTCACTTTTATTATTTCTAAAGGAAGAAAAATGTTATATGATGTATATTTCAAACGATCTGCTTGTCTGTATTTTATTATATTAAATTGAATGTTGAAGTTGAATTTTATTTGTTTGCGCTGCCGGGTTCCCTAATTTCCTAGGCGCAGGCTGAAACTGCAAACAATTCAGTAGGAAAACTATTGTATGTTTCCCTAGACTCAATGATGTCTTACTTCTAGGGCACATTCCACATATACCTGCACCTGTGCCTCGATTGGGTTGTTATCCATCCGTAAAACTGGTGCCGGTACCTCAACCGCTTGAGCGACTTTTTGGTTATTCCCTAGTTGGTATAGATATGTTCAGCTTAGCTGTAAACATAATATCAAGTGCTATAATGACCGCCGACATTTGTTGTACCGTCTCTCTTAGTATGGTTTGCGTGGTATCTGTATGCACCCTCCCTCAACCTTATTAGTAGGCCAAAAGTGATTGTAGTTCAGGCTGAGGATCGCACCCATGACTTTCGCTTTCACAAACAGTTCGAGCGGAAGAAGAACCATGATGGCCTACAAGGAGGTGGTTCCCGTGCTGTTCATAGATCCTGTAATTCCAAGAGCTTGTCGTTGGAGAGTCGTAAGGAGCCCCTCCACCGATGTCAGTTCCGTTTTCCTCCACCAAACTACTGCCCCATAGCTAATCGTTGGTCTTACTAGACACATACGAAGGGTCACTTTTATTATTTCTAAAGGCAGAAAAATGTTGTATGATGCATATTTCAAACCATCTGCTTGTCTGTATTTTATTATATTAAATTGAATATTAAATAATGAAAATGCATTAAACTTATTTTGAAGGAGCTCAATTCCAAAATGCTGCTTTCCCCAGTTATATGAAAAGATCGAACTATGCCACGTTTCACCAACGTTATAAATCAAGAGAAAGAATCTTCGGATACAGCATATAAGAGCAGATTTGTATCAATAGACGATCCTTTTGTGAGTAAGTATAACGGAGATCCAGTGAACATTTAGTTTTTATACACCCAAATTAGTGTGCAGAATGTCTTCCAGCGGTCGAATTTGACGATCTTCTTCTACCATGTTGCATACAATCGCAGTATTTTTATTATTAACATAATTTTAGACTCATTATAAGAAGCTAATCCTTCAAAAATTCACGTCTGAAACGAAATGTATTTCAACTAAAGGATACGATACATTATTAAACAGCCCCTTCAATTCATCGAAATATTTCCAACGGTTATGGATTAAACCGCACAGTTCTCAATAAAATCTGCAAAATGTAATATTTTTTTCGATATGTGACTTTTGTTGAAGCTACAAAGAATCAATTAATCAACTCATAAAGTACCGATATTGAAAGAATATGTTTTAGTATGTCGGTATGCCAGTATATTAACATAGTCCTTAATTCGTAATTATATGGAAATGAGTAAGTAATTGATGAGTGTTCATGGGACAAAACCTGAAGATCTTAGTGGCCCTGGTAAAAAGATACTTTACTTAAATAAGGCTTAAATAATCCTGAAAGAATTTTTTGGTTACTGTTTGCGTGAAAGAAGAGGAGACTGAATCACATTTTTAATGGAAAGCTGGGTGGTGAACATACTGAACTAAATTTAAAATTAGTAAAAAAAAAATAAAAATTTCGCTATCAAAATTTTAATAATTACTGGTAGATATAAAAACGGCAATAACTAGAAGTTAATATAAAGTTAATCAATTAATATTTTCGATGCCACTATTCAGTCAGTGAAATTGTAAAATAAAATATATGAAATATTTTGAGTCGAAATAATTATGGAGTGCTACATAAAAGTACAACAAGGTATCAATAGCACTGATTCTCCGACTGTAGAAGCTTTCATTATGTGCATTCTACTGTTACTAAAATGAAGAATGAAAATCACAGGCCTCTCTTATTTACTATTAGCTGCAGCTTTTACGTTTTCATATTAAAATGTATGGAAATAGATATGAGTGAAAAAGATCCGTTTTAATTTCCGGTTTGTATGTTGTACAGGTACAGAGACGTAATTAAATATGTGGTAGAATAGCGCGAACGTTTAAATTTAGTGAGTGTAAACATGTAACAAAAATACAATTATAGACGCCATGAGTTTCTATTTGTTAGATATTTTCAATTAGAAATTATTCAAATATTATTGAAACATAAAAATGTCTCTACATCTGGTAACTTCTTTTAGAGAATTGAAGCAATTTTCTTTCAGCGTATAATTGCATTGATCATTTCTAAAAAGGCTTAAGTCACGTTGGTACAGTTTGAAATAACATGATAAAAACTATTTAATTTTTGATATCTATATGTTTCCGATTTTTTCATACACTAATTAAAGTAATTACTGTACTTAGTGGCCAATCTTTCTTTCTTGAGTATTTTGTACAAATTGACATGGTTAAAGATACAGGATTCAGGTTAGAGTTGTATAAATACTATATTTTAATTAATTATTTCTTTTTATTTGCCATAAAAAAATTACATGTAGACTGTTTTAGTTTAAATTCAAATTTAATTTCTCTTCCTTTTTTTCTTAGTTTCCCAGTTGACAATAATCTTTTAATAAAAGTCCTTGGCTCCTCCTGTACCCATTTAAATAGAAATTTTAGATGTGCAATTTTTGATTCGAGAATTGGATATTTAGGAGCCTGCATAGGCTTTATTTTTTGTCATTTTCAAATTACGGATTTTATTTGGGAGGGCTAGTTTGAAGCTATACATAAAAATTTATTTGTACAATTATTTTTAAAAGGTTGACGCGAAACCAACATCTGGTTAATTTAGTGTTTTAATGTAGATAATTGATCTAAACATGATAGCGTCTTTGCTAAATTTTAACTCTGTAATTGAACTCCTGTAGAAGTAACGAATTGTTATGAAATATAGAGGGAAATAAATGATATTTTTTTTTATTTGACAGACCGCTTACCCGTTCAATTAATATTTACTTAAATATATATATTGTAATAGATTAGAGTAAAATTACTTTCGGATGAGACTAGCGCAGAAACACATTTTAGTAATTAGAAAGAGAGCCGCCTCATAAATGAAAGAAACAGTTAGTAGTATAAATCCGTGTACTATACGAGCCACAAACGTTTATCGATTATTTGTCAGTCGATAACAGGCATTTGATCTGTGCGTTTCGTAGTGGTCTTGTACGTACATTGCTCCCGCTGCCGACTGCTGCGACTGCTCAATGTTTTTTAGGTGTTCGGTATTTTTGTAATGTCGCTCGCGCATCTTCAGTCTCATCCGAAAGTAATTTTACTCTACACCCCACGTCGGCTCGACGATAATGTACTAACACAATGCCCACGCTGTACCAGTACTCAATTTTTAATTATATTTTATATCACTTAAAAACTGTTTTTGTATTATTGAATTTTTTTAATAAAACGTCTTTTTGACAACTCATTAATTTATATTTTATTTCTTGTTCGTTATCTAATATCCCATAAGATGTCGCTTATTTTACAATTCTACAATATTAGAACTACCACTATATAGGTATATACGAGGGTATATCAGATATAAACGAGACTGATTTTTTAATGACTCGTACAAAAGTTTTTTGAATCGTCGAAGTAGGTGGCTATGTAGACAAAGCACTTAGAGTGGGGAGAGCAACGTCTGAAATTCCGTCGAGACCGTTCAGTAGTGCAGTGACCATGAGTGAGCAAGCAGTGCACGTTTCCGTGGAGCAGCGGATAATTATTAAGTTTTTGACCAATGAGGGAGTGAATCCAACAGACATTTTACGCAGATTGCACGCACAGTTCGGGGACAACACCCTTTCACGACCTCGCGTGCTTGCAAGCATAAACAATTTTCTGGAGGCCGGGAGAAAGTTGAAAACCAGAGCCACGTTCGACGCCCACGGACGAGCGTTACCGAAGCCAACATTAAGGCTTGATTTTCTTCATGATCGCCGCACAATTAATGCCCAATATTATTGCGACGTTTTGGATGCCGCAAAATTGTCTTTACGACGAAAAAGAAAGACGCAATCCGTTAAAAATGTCATTCTCCTTCACGACAACGCCAGACCACATTCGGCAAACATTACGAAGCAAGAAGTGGAACAATTCGGCTGGGAAATCTTGGAACATCCTGCTTACAGTCCAGACTTGTCACCCTGTGACTACCATTTGTTTGGACCTCTAAAAGAAGCTCTTGGAGGCCAGCGTTTCGACAGCGACCAAGCGGTAGAGACATTTGTGCTCCAGTGGCTGTGTGACCGGCCTAAAAGCTTTTCCGATAACGGGATTAAAAAGCTTCCAATTCGTTGGGAAAAATGTGTTGCGCGGGCGGGAGATTATGTAGAAAAATAGTACATTTGTATTAACCTTGTTAAATAAAGCATTAATAGTTTTAAAAAATCAGTCTGGTTTATATCTGATATACCCTCGTATATATATATATATATATATATATATATATATATATATATATATAAAGATAATTATTTCGTGACCTTTGTATGTTATTGTATATTCAATTTGTTGGCGATTTAAGGTCTAAATCGCCAACAAATTGAATTTACCATATATATATATATATATAACAATTGATAAATTATTGGAGTTGTTCGGCTTTTATATGAAATATTTACAAATATCAAATTAGAATGTATGTAATTGCAGAGTAAGTGGGGATGTAAACATTACTGTCTACAAATTACAAAGCAAATCATACGAAATTTTTTTATTTGAAAAATACGTAGGGACTCGAACCCAAGTCTACAGCTTGCCGGGCTGTCGCTTTTACCACTAATATATATATGTAAATATATTACATATATATATATATATATATATATATATATATATATATATATATTTAGATAATTTCGTAGCTGTTCATTTAATATATCAATTGATAAATTCTTTAAGTTTTTCGGCTTTTAAAATAGTTACAAATATTATCAAATTAGTATGTAATTGAAAAATGTTGTTTACGTTAGGAGTTGAACCCTAGTCTACGCTTTGCCGGACCGTTGCTTTACCAATTAAGACATGATAGATCTTGGTTCAAGCTATTAAGAAATGCATTATAAAGTAACAGTGTTGATGATTCAGATCAGTTAATGAAAGTAGATGTCAGTTTTGAAAGCAGAAGTCAGTTTTGATAGCAGATGTCAGTTTTGAAAGCAGATGTCAGTTATTGAAAGCAAATGTCAGTTATTGAAAGCAGATGTCAATATTTTGAAAAGATATGTCAGCTTTGAAAGCAGATGTCAATTTTGAAAGCAGATGTCAGTTACTAAAAGTAGATGTCACTATTTGAAAGCAGATTTCAGTTTTGAAAGCAGATGTCAGTCATACGAAATTCTTTAAACTTCTAATAACCCATGTCTGCAGGTTCATACCAACGTACACAAAATTTTTCAATTAAAGAATTTCGTAAGATTTGCGTTGTAATTTGTAGACAGCAATGTTTACATTCACATTTACTTCGCAATTACATACTATTTTGATAATATTTGTAAATATTTCATATAAAAGCCGAAAAACTCCAAAAAATTATCAATTGATATATATATATATATATATATATATATATATATATATATAGTAGATTAAATCAGTTGGCGATTAAAGGTCTGTTTTACTTCAAAGTACATATATTTAAAAAAACACTACATGTTTCGGCAATGATGCCTTTATCAAGCATATAAAAAATATAAATGACAGAATACAAAAATTTTTGTATTCTATTTAATCTACCATGTCATACCAAGGTCACGAAAAATTTATATATATATTATATATATATATATATATATAGCAGATTTATTAGTTGGCGATTTAAGGTCTGGTTTTGCTTAAAAATGTATATATGTATTTAAAACAATCTTACATGTTTCGGCATATGATGCCTTTCTGAAAGAATTTAAAAATAAAAGCAGACCTTAAATCGCCAAGTAATTGAATCTACCATAACATACAAAGGTCACGGTATAATTATCTTGATATATATATATCACTCAGAAGCAGTCATTCAACGAGTAAATGCGGCCAATATTATTAAAATAAGTAGCGTTATTATTGTTATTGTTATTATTTGTTATTTAGTGTGTTTTATTGTTAATAGATTGTGTTTTAAATTACTGTTAGTTTGATTTAAACAAACCTGAAAGACAAGTTTTTTACAATATTTTTCATAAACTAATTTATAATTCTTAATCTATCTTCAATCCTTCATACGTATTACACACATTATTGAAGGTAGATGCATTCGAAGCCAACAATATTATTAAAACGTTGGCAGTACAACTGACATTTACAATTCAAATCGCTGTAGCAGAAAAATTTCATAACTATCCGTTGCAAACAATTCCGTTGGGTGGTGATTTTCATGCAGTAATGTAAATACCACTTTCAAAATAGGGCCCGGTCACATTGCACTTGCTTGCAACACATGAACGTCTAGGAATTCTTTTACATAAAACCTATTAAAGGCAGGCTTTCCTAATCGACTGCGGTTAGAAGATAAGACTGCTCCTTTATTGGAATATAAATTATGTATTTCCTTCATGAATATATTATGGTTCCTACTTATTCAAGAGACATTCTAATCGAACGTTACAATTAACGAGAACATAATAGCATATTTTTATTCTCTACAAAATTAACGGTTCATCTCTAAATTTTTATTGATATGGTATGTAGTTTGAATTCTATTCAGTATGTTATATGGTCTATTAAGTTAAATTGTTCGGTTAATTTTATTTATAATGAATTGTGTCATTATTTTAATTATATTGTTTATAATGATTTATATGGGGTATATA
The DNA here is from genome assembly GCA_935421215.2 of Melolontha melolontha. NCBI lineage: Eukaryota > Metazoa > Arthropoda > Insecta > Coleoptera > Scarabaeidae > Melolontha > Melolontha melolontha. Next base: position 25,857,255 of record OW285238.1, on the reverse strand, counting down.
CTTAATACAAGTTATACTTTTATATACTTGGTGAGTCAAGAGCAAAGGACCAAACTCCGGGAGTTTATTGTACACGCAAACTAATGTAAATGAACGGAACAGAAGCAAAAACATTGCCATTATGTAAAAGAACAGCTTTAAGGATAATTTTTGAAGAGTCAATGAAAAGTCTCAAGTCAGAAGGTGTGTACTCATGAGCTCCGAGGAAAGTAAGTAGATCAGCAATTTCTTGGCAGTACACGAGTGATCCGTTTTGTGCAAAATATTTTACGAATCCAGCCTCACGATTTCTATACCAAGAGAAGGTAGTTTCTGGGGTATGCAAATTTTTTGTTTCAACCTAGACCCCAGTACTTCAGAAAGATCTTTTGAAAGTCCCAAATCTCTTACTAAATCATTCAGTTCGGCTTGTGAAAATAGATGAGGTTGGTTTTGACCTGAGGTTGATGGTTCAAAATCACTATCCATCTGTACGGAGCCGGAAGTTGAAAAGGTTTCAATATCTTCTTGTAGTACTTTGGGGGGTATAGGTATAGGTACATGATCACTGTGAGGAACTGGTATGACAGCTGATTTAATATTGTTTGGGTACAAAATATGTTTCAAAGTTTTTCTATTATGACCCTTAATATCACAAAGACAAAAGTAGCAATCTTCATAATGATTTTGCGGTTCTCTCCAAACCATCGGTATTCCAAAAGGAAGGCTTTTTCTATACCCTTTGGTCCAATGTCTTAAACCTTCTTCACATACCTTATAAACAACGTGCGGTGCCCAATCTTTATCTTGATCTCCTAATTTGATTTTGAAATAAGCATAATATGCATTTTTCACAAATTCACCAATTGGTCTCTTAAACTTTTTCAAGACGAAATATCTACAAATATAACAGAAATCATCTGGTTTGTTTTTGCAATACCGGCTAGACATATTTTTGATCAATGTTTATTTATCAAATACCACGCACAATACTAAAGACAAATTAATTTTACTTGTTTACTGATCGACACTCAGAGCTATAATGAAGTAAATGACATTAAAATATACATTTTGTTTGGAGTGATAAACTTGAAATCCTTCTTCGCAGTACTAATAAAGTGAAAGCATAATAAATAGGATTTAGCAGGTAAAAATTCCCGGAAATCTTGTCCAAAATTAATACATGTAATAAAAGATTTACATCAGGTAATGAGGGCCTATTTAACAAATTTCTTTAAAACCACAACAGAAAATAATTTTTGGGTTAATACCTAGAATTTGAAGTAGTACATTAATTTTAAAATGTATTAAAACGCCTATTATAAGATTTTTTTAATTTTTCTTTTGTGCAAAAAAAATCTGTGTGTGGTAGAGACCAACTGTATTTTAATTAGTTATTGCTATATAAAACTGAGCTTAACAAACAAAAATCACGTCATCACAAATTTTATGCAGGCCTGTGTTATTAACATGTTAGAGTTACAACACATAAAGTTACTTTAGAACTGGTCGAAAATTAGATAATGGAAATTGAGTTTATTAAGTGCTTGCATGATTTCCGGAAACAGCTTTCTAATCTGCCAGTTACTTATACACAGCTGCTAAGTCATGTTCATGCTTCCATTCATCAATTTTGTGTAGTAGATGTAATAACTCGTAAACCTGGCAGTGATGCATCTAAAAAACTAACCGCAAATTCCATACAGGATATTCGACGTCGAATGGACAGCTCACTTAAAGAATCAATTGCACAGCTTTCTCAAGAAGTTCATTTGTCAGTGGGAATATGCCATACCCTTTTGAAAAAGGACTTAAAGTTGTTTCCATATAAAATTCAATCATTTTTTGAACTCACGCGGGTAGATTTTGGTACGAGAACATATGAGACAGTGGTCCGCAGAAAACCCTCACGAATTCATAGAAACTATATTACATCCACAAAAAATAGGCACCTGGCTAGCAGTTTCAAGGAGACGAATTATTGGGTCTATATTTTTTTACCAAGCCGTAACTACTGAAATATACCAAAATGAATTACTATAATTTTTTATTATTGAACTTCATGATGAACTTACAGAAAGATTTTTTTCAACAAGATAATGCGCCGGCACACAAATCTCAAAATACAATAGCTTTTTCTTAACAATTTTTCGACGATAGAATTATGAATTTTTTTCCAAGATCTCCGGATTAAACAATTTTAGATTTTTTTATTTTTCCATATTTAAAGAATACCATTTTTAACACCAGACATAACATAGCTTCGCAATTTTATTATGGATTCCTGTGCTGACATAATCTCACAACTCCTGGTAGCTTAACTCCTGGTAAATGGTTATGAGAAATAAAGCGAGTTCGACTTTGTCTTCAAAATAATTGACAAAAGTGATTAGTGCGTTCATGCACTGTTACCAATCGTTATTATAAAACATGGCTGTCTCTAGTCAGGAAAGATTTTGAAGGTATGGTACTATCAGAGGCGGTATGTTAAACCTGACGGACATTAGCAAAAATAGTAGTCGTCTTATTGTCGGTCTCACTCTATAAACTTTTAATAGTTGACTTTTCTCGAACCCTTAGCATAAAAAGCAATTTAAACAAAGCTATCTTCAGGAGTTTTTATAAATATAAATATTGCGGCGTGTCTTCGCGTGTAAATATTTTTTATAGACATTCTGAATCCATGTATTATTTTATATTTTCCACAAATTTTGACGCAGATAGCGTATTAGACATGCACCATCCTCTCGTCGGTATTCCCTGAAATCACTGTAATGCGTCATACAACTCCCCTCCAATTGTTTCTGAAGACGTATTTCATCCTGCTTTGGATATAGTTCTTGACAATTCGCCGTCAAACAAAAATTTTGTGTTACAACTTTCGCAATGCTGATTTAATATTTATAATGCGTTAACTACGATTGACTGGACATTTCTGACGAGATTCTCAAATGTTAATGACGCTGTTGGCGGTTTATATGGTGCAATATATACAGCAATTAATTTATTTGTTCCACACTATAATATCTCACATCGTAGGTATCCTCCATGGTTTACTTCTCTCATTAAAAAAATTCTGAAGCTCAAAAAGTATTACTTCGCTAAGTGGAAACACACAAACTCTGCGTATTACCGTTCTGAGGTTTCACGACTTTGGTCATTTATTAAAGTGAAGATTAAGGCTGCATATGAGGAATATCAGGCTCAACTTGAATCGAATATTGCATTTGATCCGCAACTGTTCTGGAATTTTGTCAATAATAGACGCCGCTCCTCTAGAATTCCAGGATCTTAACACTAAGTGATTTTCTTGAACAACCAGTTGATATCGTTCAAGCCTTTGCTGATACTTTTCAATATAGAACTAACTCTCTTATCCCTTTACAGTCCGACCAGTTTGATATGGATCTGAATCTCGTTTTTTTATATTGGGAGTTTTACAGAGGAGGAAGTGCTTCGTAGAATGAAGAAGCTTAAATCTAATATGACTTCCGGTGATGACGGTTTACCTGGTTTTCTTCTACGGGATTGTCTTTCTGTACTTTGTCACCCGCTTATCGCAATACTTAATTTATCAGTCTGTACTTCGACTTTACCGGACAACTGGAAGATCAATAGGATTACTTCTGTTTTTAAGAAAGGTGATTGTCATAATATCTGTAACTATAGACCTATTAATATTCTTTGCAATTTTTAAAAAGTGTTTGAGTACGTACTCATGTACATGGTTTTGTTAGAGGTAGATCTACTGTCACTAACTTGGTGGAACTTACGCAGTATATATGTGAAGCATTGGATGCTCAACAACAAGTGGATGTTATCTATACTGATTTGATTAAAGCATTCCATACAATTGACTACTACTCTCTACTGTTGTTGAAGTTACAATCTATAGGTGCTTCGCCGAAAACTATATCCTTCTTTAAAACCTACTCATTGAATCGATCGTATTATGTACAATATAACGGATATAATTCCAATTCTTTTACCGCTACCACTGGTGTACACAAGGCTCCAATTTAGGCCCGCTGTTCTTCAAAGTATACATTAACGATTTTTTGATGCTGCTAGATTGCAAAGTTTTCGCGTGTGCAAATGACTTCGAAATCTTTAATAATGTCACTTCTCCACCAAACTGCCTACTTCTGCAGAGAAATCTTAGAATGATTCACGAATGGTGTACAAATAACCGAGTGTGCTTGGATGTTAAGAAATCGTTCTCTAGACGTTCAAGCATTATTTCCTTTGTTTATACGGCTTCCAATTCCACAATTCCTAGGGTTTCACAATCTAGAGATTTTTGCGTGCTCTTTGATTTACATCTGGCTTTCAGTCCACATATTACTAGCTCCTGTTCATCCGCATCTAAGTCTCTAAGTTTCCTCATTCTATCTTGTCGTATATTTGGCAATTAGACATTGACCATTTTGTTCCATTCCTTTCTTAGAACTAAGCTAGAGTATGCGTCTGAAGTTTGGTACCCTCCATCTATCAGCAACTGTCACTCGAACGTGTCCATAAACGTTTCGTGAAGTACTTGTCTTTTAAATTAGATGACATATATTCTCCTCGTGGCATGATTACGAATATTTATTAAGTAGACATGGTTTAACTTTCCTAACTCAAAGAAGAGATGAAGCAAAAGGCAAGTTTCTGATTAAACTAAATTATAATGTGAATTCAGCTTCTTTGCTTAGGCAAATCAATTTTTAGGTGCCAAAGTGCAACATTAGGTCATCAGATACATTTTATGTATCTAAGGCACGTACTAATGTCCTCCACAAATCGCCATTGTTGCGTATGTGCTGTAATGCTCATCGGCTGTACCCTGATCCATTCTGGAAAGTATAGTTATTATTATTATAGTTGACTGAACGGGCTGATACTTGTTGAAACTCCATTTTAAAGTAATAAAATAAACCAGAGTAGTTTCAAAGTTTTTTATTGTTACTTATTATTATATTTATTGTGTTATTTTACATATATTTTTTTTTACAGAAGTGTATGGGTATATTCTAAGAGGGGGTGTGTTACATATTTTATATAAGTAGTAGAGGGGAGTTATTGAATTCTGTTTGCTCATTTAGAGTTAAGCCTGAGTTAAGATGTAACAGTTTTAATAGTTCCACCTGTTTCTCTTATTTACAATAAAGAAAGAGTTTATAAATTATTTACAGCTGATATATTCGTACGTAATCGTATTGTGGTTACTAAATCCTAAGTAAACAAAGCTGCTCAATTGTCTAGTTTTTATAACATCGACAGTCGCCTAAACAATGTTATCCTTTGGAGTTTTCATAAACATAACATTTCAAAGTATGTTTGTGTTTAAATACCATCAAGGCTTTCTTGTAGACGTTTTCATCTATAGGCGGCAGATAATTTTATTTTCAGAGGATTTTTAAATTTAGAGTTCGCGTGGTAATTGGCTTACAATATTTTAGATTTATACTATATATATTTGCATCTTTCCATTTCTGATGCGTTGTCTCTTTATTTGAGGGACAGCCTGTATAGTTTTGCAATGGATTGAAGATGATTTAAAACTGTGTAATACCTGTATTCAAAAACAAGGAAATTAATGAAAAATACATTTTTATTTATGCTGTAGTCTTATGTTTTCATACCCAGTCCGGGTTAAAAATGCCCCCTCGTACATTACCTTTTTAGAAATAGACATTTATAATATCATTTTACATTATACATTTTATCTCGCTATAATAGAAATTTATATTTGAAAATTTTCAAAGATATTGCGTAGCTTTTAAGTATGCGCATTTATGCTGTGCATGCCCAAAAATTCTAAATAACTTTATTACATCTCAGCCGTACACTTCCAAATCTGTTCGTTTGACAATATTCCTAAAGTACGCAATAAAAATAAAAGGGAATCCCTTGCTTCTCGAGTATCAAAAACTTTTACGAAGAGCAAAAATATTAAATTACAAAGAGAAGCTAAGAGGAAATGAAGTGGAAAAGAAATTTGCAAGATCAGGCTGATTCGAGAATTAAATATACTTTCATGAAAGTATAAAAGTGTGCACTTTTTCGAGAAAGAACTTTTATGAATTCTCATCTAAATTTTTGTTCTTTCAACGTTGATACGGTAGATGTATGAAAGCGAATGTATGAATTCATTACAATTTCTTCTGCGTTTTTATTCGAATACGCGCCGCATCGTTAGAAAGTATCACTTGCAGACCGATGACTTAAACTTTTCCTTCTTGTAAAAATTTTTCTCGAGATAATACATAATTTATGTATTGAAATGTTATTAATAATATCAAACGACGACAGCTTTTTTGCTTTTGTCTTGATATTACAAACAATTTATAATGCTCCTCTATACTCATTTCGACATTGCAATAAATATTTTTACTAAACTAGGGTAAACCTAGAAATAGTAGTGTGGTGTGAATAATCAGAGGATACGCCAGGCGATGATGTAACCACTCAACACGTCCTAGGATATCTCGTGAAGACCTTAGAAGGAAATCTACAACCATATATAAGCAGCTGGGAAGTGTGAAACGTCATTCAACGAGTAATCGCTGTCGTGTTGATATTTTTATATAAATACTGATTTATAAATATTGTGAAATAAATAGTGCTATTATTAGTTATTAGTAGGGACCGGACACGAGAAGTCGATGACTCATCGCTACGGTGGTACTAATGAAAATTTGTATTATTAAAGAATTTTTAATTTTATTTATAAAATAATGCATTCTTGAAATCAAAAGAAACAGATTTGCCTTTTTTTAGCAACATACGAAACGATCGTCTCGGTAGAAGTGAATCCAAATAGAGATTATTGCACCTCTCTCGTAGAGGACGGCAGAAGTTGTAACGCAATGAGTCTTTTATTTTTTTTTACTTTTTCAATGTATGTCAAATTATGTTTTTTTAATTACCTCACTAATTCTAAAGATGAATATCAATTATCGCCTGTAATGTTGTGAATATTTTTTAAAGGAATTCGCCTTTCACAATCGTTTGATCTGGCTTTTCGCCCTCATACAGATCTACAGACCACCTATTAGATAACTTTTTAAAATTAAGCAAGATTTTTGATGAACCGGGATCAAAGCCTGCCACTAATGTCGATGGCGTATCTTTGGTCCCAACTCGACTCAGGCTGACAAAAATGGGTGTACAATTTTGGGGTAATAATAGGGTGGTTGGTGAGTAGTGCTGACCACGTTACCATTCTAGTGTACCGAACGGCCCAACAAGTCTACCATGTTACAACCCAATGGCTTGCAAGGCTAGTTTTAGGGACTATTATTATTATTTTAGAAGGTATTTGGAGTCAAACGTTTTAATTTCTATGTAGCACTAATATACCGTCGGTAAACGTGGTAAGTTAACGACACTGCTGCGTAAGACGCGTCCCCGCGAACTTTACTTCCCTGATATGTTTATTATTTATAGTGTAGCATTTGATAAGATTGATTGGATAAGCAGTAGGGATAGGTCAGAAGTAGGTGTGGTATATACATACTGCTATGAATAGTGGGTTCGTAGTTAGATGTACCACTATTCACACCAACTCTGTCCAGCTTAGATACCCAGTCGGTTACTTTCTTTAAATGGGACTGCTTTCCTCTCCGGGTTTCCAATGGAAAACGTGGAAAAAATATCAAAGTTACTACCACAATCAGGCGCCACACAAAATTTATTTGTGAAAATAGTTAGTTTATGTTTTCTGAAGTTATAGTTACGCACTCAAATAGAAGGGTAAACAAAATGATATGCACAATTTACTCAAATGAATCATATTATATATATTTTAAAAAAAGAAAAAAAGAAAAAATATTCTTTATAAAATATAAAGAATAGTGTAATACAAACTTACACTTAGAGGTAAAATAATTTGCTGGTATTGACCGCAAAGCAAATTCAAACGTCCTCTAATGAATCGCGAACTAAATTAAAATTAAATAAATTCCAAAGATGTCGTTAAATTTCACCCCTAATAACAACTTCAAAAAGGTAAACAACCAGAACTGACAGACCCGAATCAAATCTCTAACACATTCGCAGACACACGCAATAAAAACTCTGCCCTTGAACTCCAACGTGCAAAATTTTAACATTATAAAAATTTTTTACAAGAAACTTTAAAAACTTTCTTTGTCATTTATATTAACTACGATTAATGTATATATCTAAATTTCACAATAGGAAATACAATATTAAATCCATACAAATAATACAATATAAATTAGTAATAATATTTTAACTTACTTTTATATGAAAAAATATTTTTTCACGAGACACTTTAAGCAAAAAGAACGTATAAAATTAAATTACAATATCAGCAAACTCGTATCAAAATAGCGATAATGAATTCGAGCACATCAACTATTTAATAAAGATCACGAAGCTAATAAACTAAGATAAAATATAAAGATTTATATCTTATACAAATACGTCTTGTCAGTTGAGATAACCGTTAGTGTCTGTCGGATACATGCAGCACGCATCCAAACATAAAAAAATACAGTTATCAAGTACATTGCCCAGCAACTCCAAACGGCTTCCTCGAACTGCGCAAGTCTAAATATAAAAATTCAAATATAATACAATATACAAAAATAATTAAATCTTTTCAAAATGTTTGTTGGGAAAAGTTCATAGCATCACGTATCGTATTTTAAAGATGAGAGGTCTTGCACCGCAGATAATAATTATAAGAATGCACAAATGCTGTACAAAAAAAATCAGAGAAAACAAACGCATAATTCCACCAAAGCGACTGTGTATTTATAAATAACTCGTTCATTAGAAAACTCGCCCACGGCTCGTTTTCTAAACCTTGAACTCGTGCGCGAAAATCTTATCTTATGAAACTTGTATCTTAATATACTATTTACTATATATGATTGTTTCGGCCTTTACTTGATGAAATTCCATTATAACTATTAAGATAAAATAAAACAAATTTTATGAATTTCACTTTTTAATTATCACTGTAACGAATCGTTTCGCACCAACCTGGGCTTCGTCAGACATATAACTAACTTATTTACAAAATATTTTTTTTATATTGAACACAAGTAAACGGTAACAAGCAAAAACACATGTTTTATTAAAAAAAAAAAAAAAAAAAAAAATAGTCGGAGGGATGGGTGCTTTTTATTACTGGATGTCTATGCACAAAACTTTCGCTACGGTTTATACAATATGTACTTTCTGAAGTAATAAAACTAGAGGTTTACATTATATTACAGGGAGGTAGAGAATTCTATGGAAAAATACAAAAATACAATATGTCTGTCTGCATATCAAATAAATAGATTGAGTAAGGGTGAATTATTTGTTTCTATCTATCTATATAGAAACAAATAATTCACCCTTACTCAATCTATTTATTTGATATGCAGACAGTTACATATTGTATTTTGTATTTTTGTATTTTTCCATTGAATTCTTTACCTCCCTGTAATATAATGTAAACCTCTAGTTTTATTACTTAAGAAAGTACATATTGCATAAACCGCAGCGAAAGTTTTGTGCATAGACATCCAGTAATAAAAAGCACCCATCCCTCCGACTATTTTTTTTTTTTTTTTTTTTTTTTTAATAAAACATGTGTTTTTGCTTGTTACCGTTTACTTGTGTTCAATATAAAATAAATATTTTGTAAATAAGTTAGTTATATGGCTGACGAAGCCCAGGTTGGTGCGAAACGATTCGTTACAGTGATAATTAAAAAGTGAAATTCATAAAATTTGTTTTATTTTATCTTAATAATACTATTTACTACTTTTAAATTTGATTTATTTATTTCTGAACAATACGATTTAAAGGGAGGTGTCAAAAAAGCTTGGTATATGCGAAGTGCTACAAGATGGACATATTGTAGGTGATTTTAATGTTATTGAATCAAAGTAGCGTTTACTTGATGGAAATTCATATTGCTTTTTGATTTTAATTTCTTATTATTTAACTATACTTTAATAAACGAAAGATACTATCCACCATATGACAAACTAATGAATTTTTGTGAAAATTTAACATAAACAATATAAAATATTGGATAAATTCAAATAGTTGCATGCAAATCCAATTTGTTTGGTTTTGTTTTCCTTCGGATGTAAGTCGAGATTGTAGTCTAAACTTTCCGAACAGCTTGTTGGCGAATACAACTGATCAATTCACAAACTTATATAGGAAACAAACCTATCCAGAGATACATGTCGATAGTTAAAGGGGCTATGACATTCCGAGCTCCCGGTAGTTAAAACGAAAATCGATTTCTAATTACTGTTCTGGTCTGGCAGCGTAAATTATATTACGACGAAACGTTATATGCTACATTACAAAATCCAGTAATCAGAGAATAAAATATCGAGCGACGAAATTGTATCCAAATTTGAGGATCCAAATTCGAACTTATAAAACAACTTTGATAATATATTTTTTGTGAAGTTTAAAATATTAGGTACGAATATATCGAATTTGGAATTCGAGACCTAGATATTACTACGTACATATATTGCACATTTGTTTTCATTTAGATGCCTACATTTCCCTTTAGTTTATAATTGCACTCACTGTTAAATATTAAAAAAGAACACATACAAACCTACATATATACATGTACTCGTAAAATAAATATCCGTGCTATGCGGGGTTAATTTTACCGGCATACGCATGAGTCCATTTTAAAATTAAATATGCCGTCATTTGCAGTATATAATCAGAGTGAATTACAATTTTCCAACTTAAAGTATGTCATTTATAAATGTTTTCCTCAAAATAATAGTATCCCTAGGACTCGTTACAAAAATGAGCCAAGAATTTGCTTTCGATTTCTTGGAAAATTGAATATCTTTCAAAAAATAAGGCTACCCAGAAATTAAAGCACTATTACTAACTGGGGCTAGGCTAGGGATAATAATAATGAAATTATTTTATGACAAATAATTTGTGGTGGTGATGAAGTTCCTTCAAAGGTCCAGGACGTGCGTGATGATGGTTAATTAAAATAAATACACAAAAACTTAATACATAAAATAAAACACAGCGGCGTCCTTAAAATTTGTATTTATATTTACATAATAATAAATCGAAATTCGTATATTTAAGTAATTAAAACAAAAGTAATATGTACACGAGGAGCAGTCAATAATTAATTAAAAAATTAACACACAAAAAATACTCTGAAAACGAACGTTAAATTGAGCAGTAAATTATGGGTTCATTAATGTATATAAAATAACCTCTGTATCGAAGAATACAGAGTTACCTTTGATTTGCGGCGATGGGCACGTGGTCTGAAGATATACTAGGACAAGTATACGTAGAGCGGTGTTGGCCGGAGGAATCAGAAATTAATTAGTTTAAATTAATATGGGTTCGCTTAAAAGGATAATATATATTGAACAATACAAAATTACTTTAGAAGCGGAAGAGACACCGGACGGCGTGGCATCGCGAACTTGAACAGTTACGATGAGTTGTGTGTGTGTCACTCACGAACGTTCGAAAGAGAAGAAGCACTGATAGTTTTCGTGTCGATAGAAAAGTCTAGAAACGGTCTGTTTTATGATGCATCGAAGAGGGGGTCGATATCTTGAATTATAATTAATTAGAAGCGCGACCTGAAGACGTGGTCTATCGATGTGTCATACATATTATTAGAATAACCCTTGTGACATAAGCTTTCTAACGATATCAAACACAACACATAAAAGAAGAAGTATGTAATATTAATTAAAAGAATATTTAAAATGGAATTTTCTAGAAGAAATTCGACCGTTAACGTTAGATCAGGTAGATAAAAGGTCTCGTCGGTCAAGAATATAACAATAGAAAAACTTTCCCTTTGTACACGAATATATACAAGAAAAATGTCTAAGTTAAATATATTATTTTAAATCGAGATATTCAAAGAAGAAATATATTTTGAAATAGCTTAAATAATTCCTATACGCTAAGCGTAACAGCACTTACTCTAATTAATGATAATGTTTATAGCCCTAAGGAATATACAAATAAGAATGTTTATTATTATTTTATTTAATATGTGGAATTGTTCAAAATTCGTAGTTTTATTATTCGTAATGATGCAAATGTTATAATGAAATCACTTTATTAACTTTTTAACCTGATTTTGGGCAATTGTGCATTTTTTGAGCTATGGAAAATTGGGCAAATTTGTCCTGTATTCATTTTATATAATTTTGCAAAAATTATTGAAGCGACTATTTATGAATCTATATTCTATAACATTAAGTAATATTTACTGTCTCTAATTTGATGAAGTTAAGCTCAATTAGAGATTTACAAACTTTAATTTAATGAAGTTTTTCACTGGAAGTAAACGCTTTTATCACTAGGTATTCCTGCATAAACTTAATCGTATAGGCTTCTAGCCAGCACTTCCTGAATTATTTAAAGTTTACTTAATTATCAGAAAGCACGGTGTATAATAAAATGCTAGTTGTGTATAGTGACCAATAAAAAGGGGGAGAAAGGTGTATGTGAGTAATGCCTTCATTCAAAAAATCGCGTTCCAATGTTCACGTAGTAGGTAAATATACGGGTGGCAAAACAGGCTTCCATCTCTAATTCATCAGTAATTCTTTTTACCGATTAATTATATTGTTTTATAGGTATTTGTCAGTACCACCACAGATTTAAAGAAAAAAAATTAGGTGTAAATATGTAATTCCATACAAGTAATTAAAAACCAGGTATATCTGTACGATTAGACACGCTACATAAAGCTTTTTATTTTAGGATAATTTTTGTTTTGTTATAAACATAATAATATTGCTTTTAGAAGAAGTCTGACGTTCAAACTATTTAGTTTTAATCATATTTTAATTAATGCGACACAGGTTTGTCGACATATTCGACGTAAAAGCTTATTATTGATATACACAAAAAAAAACGTAACCATATGTGCTGTCGAGGATGTTTTGATAGAAAACAATAACATTCACTATAAATAGGACTTTACAAGGAAATAAATATAATAGGAGTCATAAGAGCACAAAGATTGCGATGGTTAGGACACATGGAGAGGATGTCTGAAGCAAGAATACCTAAGGCATTATTGACAAGAAGTATTGGAGGAAAGACAAGGAGAGGTCTACCGAGAGCAAGGTGGAAGGAGGAAGTAGAGAAGGACATAGAAATATTGAAAATTGTCAGATGGAAGGTAAAAGCTAGAGAAAGAAAGCTATGGAAAAGAACGATTAATCAAGCCATGGACCTACTAGGTTCGCAGAGCTAGTTATATATATATATATATATATATATATATATAGGACAATGAACTTGATTACAGCTGTATTTTTATAAATGTAGAATAAACAAAGATATGGACCGACTTTAACTACATTTTGGCCCCAAAATTTTGGAAATTTTTGATGAATTACAAAGAAATTTCTCTTCATTTTCAGTTAGATATTTATACGTATTCTTCGGATTCGCATAATTAGCAATTATAGAGCAGGAATATGAAATAAAGGCCATAACACTATGTCGCTGTCTACCACAAAGGTTCGGGGATCAAATTTGATGCGAAACAAAATTTTATTTCTCGCGTAGGTGAAATAATCGAACATTGGTTTTATCTATTGCAACGGTTCAGAAATATAAACTGTTTAAAAATTTGAGCAATGCATTTGCAAGACCTAAATCAAAATATGACTCATTGGATTGGTATCCGATTTATTCCATCCATATTAATAATATTGGATCTGCTTAATCTCGGTTTCTCTACTATATGTATCATTTATTTGATGGAATTTACCCTGAAAGAGGATCAGACTGCAGACTTATGCTATATAAATTTCATGTACTTCAGATAGAGATTTGATATTGAGTATTAAATACTTTTATAATATTCTATGCAATTCTAAACATAGATTGTCATTTCTAATATATATATATATATATATATATATATATATATATATATATATATATATATTGATAAAATTCGCTGATGAACTGAGTGATATAATAATTTGATAATAATAAAAGAAGATAATAATAGCAGATATTCAGTGATTTATGATAATATTAAAATTGTAAAGTATAGGAATTATACTATAGATGCCTTGGTTTACTTAAGAACCTATTACACACGTTCACCAGCGCTCCTCCTATGATTTCACTATTAGCGGCTAGGTCGTCGGAGAGCACTAAAATTTATAACAAAGTTGACTGTCTAGGATCTTCGTCGATATGTTTTACCTAAGTGTATGGTGGTGAATTGTCTAGTAAAATAACTTAGTTTTCTCCAGCTAAGCATAGATAAATAAAAGATTTGATTTAAAGAAATGTATATAAAAGTTTATTTTAAATAAGTTTTCTGTAAACAATGATATACAACGTGACTATCGACAAATAATAGAATTATAATTGCGTACACGTGTGAATCGAGAAAATAAATTGGGTTATGTTTTAATGGTAAGAATGTTATCAAGTGAGTTACGTTATAAATTAAAGAATAACTATATCTAAGTAAGTACCACAGTCTTTTATCAAATCAAAGTTCTTTCACAATTATCAATAATGTTGGAATGTAATTTTCAAGTAAGATTATGAGGATATTTATTTGGTTATTAAGAAAAATACTTTAAATGTAAATCGTTTTAAAAGAGTCTTTATTTGAAATAATTTTTATTAATAAGACCTGTTTTTTATCGTCTAAGGCAGGAATCTTGATGGTATTAATGAAGATTGGTCGATTCGTCGTGCTTTCAGAGTGCGGAGATTTCAAGTTTTCTTGACCGGCTCTGAGCGTGTTCCGTCGATGTGGGATCCTTCCTCGCACCGGTGTTCGATCGAAAGATGCTAAGCTCGATTTCTGACCGTACTTCGCTGGTATCGTCTTCAAATGTATCTCAAAAGTAGCCCCAAATTATTGTTTAACTTTTATGGTCACTTATAAATTTTTAACTCAGGTATTTCTGCTTTAATTTAATTTTAAATTTGGAGTCCCACTTTTTTAAGCACTTCTAATCAAAATTTTATAACCGACGCTCGATGGCAATTATTTCATTCAAAGCCTATTTTACTTTTGTGAAATAGCCTCGAATTTTACTTTAAATTACATATTATAATATTATAAATATAAATAATGTATTGTTTCTAACTTATGAATAAAACTAAAATAATAATTTTCAAATGGTTGACCTGGGTATTTAAATGTAGGGTTATGTGTTATGTGTGAGAAGAAAATAACCGTTTCGCGGGTTAGATTACATTTGAAATGTGGGCGTGTCTAACTAGTATCGATACAAATTTTTAATGTAGATATATTAGATATCTGTAACTTCGCGCTAATAATTTAAATTATAAAAATGACAATTAAATAAATATTAAAAAGTAAATTTTGAAATAAATGTAAATTAATTTGAAATATACAAAGTTATCGTAATATTAATTTATTTACACTTCGATACTAATTTTACAAACTATATTCGCCAATTTTAACCATTCTATTATATGTTATTTCTGTCTTTCCTTTCGCAGTTAGCTGGAATTATGGGGTAATTCTGCCCCACAACATTATATATACTTAATATAATACTTAATAGTCTATATATATATATATATATATATATATATATATATATATAACAATTGATAAATTATAATTTATCAATTGTTAAAAAAACTCCAATAATTATTGGAGTTTTTCGGCTTTTATATGAAATATTTACGAATATCAAATTAGTATGTATGTAAGTGTATATATATATACATACATACTGCTCAACAAAATTAGCGGAACACAAATTTAATAGTGAAACATTTTTTAATTAAAAGATAGACATAATTATCAACTTTGGTATATCAAAGTTTTAACATTAGTTGACAAGATTTTAATAACAAAATGCTCTAATTTAACAATTTTCTTGTACAATAATAAACAATTAAGAAAACTACCAAAATCAAAATATATTTTATTACTTAAAATTATTAAAAATTCTGTTCAGACCCGAATATCCAGATTTAATATTGTTAGCATTAATGTCTTGTGGCAAATTTTGCCATTCTTCTGCAAGAACTTCTACTAACTCCTGAAGAGTATGATGTGCCATTCGAGAAGAAATCGCTTTCGTCGGCGTAGTCTGTTTTGTCCGTAGGATGTCACTGTTTTGTCCGTAGGATGTACTTCCTTCGTAAACCCGCATTGACAAAGTCGTTAGAGAGAAACGCATGCGTCTGTGGTTGAAGTTAACGATAGTAGCAAATACTTGCTGTTAAGTCCATGTTTACAGATACAGATTTGTTTTATGCAGATTTATATTATTTGTAACAACGCTTGATGCGGGCTCTCGCATCGATATGCTAATTTGTTTTTGGTATATCAACAACACCTATATTATCTCTAGCCATATGGGAGCAATGTTTTCCATATAAATTTTCTCTTCCCATATACTCTTCTTCATTTGGATGTACGTTAAATCGTTATATGAACAATGTGTGAGTTTTTATCGTTGTACGTTTAACGGTGTTTAGCTTTAGTCTGCTTTTGTTATTGCGATGTGTAGGTTATCCTCTTTATTGTAAAAGTATTGTAAAAGGCTGTGTCATTGTTTTGCATGGCGCTCATGGGCGTTAGATGTTCCTCTTTCTTATTATTAATATTATTATTCTTAACACCATCTACCACTTTCTACGCCTCGCACTCCGCACAAGCGACAAGCACGCAACCGGCGTAACCCGACGGCCACGCCCCCGCTGGCCAAGCGGTATGTCGCTTTGTCAACTTTGTTCAAATAAATGTATCAATAAAACGGAATAACAATAATAATACTAATAAACATGGTGTCGTCAAGATTTTTAACTCTGTTAAGCCTCCACTCTGGCTGCTGTGATATTCGTCATAGTCGGTACGTGGGTTGGCTGACTGCTGTCTCGTGCGATACATCTACGGCCTTGGTGCTATCCACCATGGCACCTAGAAGTCTTCCGGTATCTTCCCATTACGGCGCTTAAATGCCGGCGTATGTCATTCCGGGCGATCTCAACAGATGGAGCGAGCCCAGTAACACATTCTTCTGCATTCTCGCAACTAGCTGGCCCGTCTTGTTCTCACAGATAGGAATTTGCCTGATTTTTTGCTTGAGATAAGCAGGTACGGCCACAAGGGCCCTTATAATAATTGAAACAATTTTTGTTTTGTTGCTTGCGCAGGTCTTCTGCAGATCAAATTGGAGATACTTATATTTTTCTCTCTTCTCCTTTTCTATTATTATTATTATTAATATCAATATTATTACTATTTATTTGCGTATGTACGTAGTAATGTAGTTACAGTTTACAGTGGAACATTGTCACTACAGGTGGCGAAAATTACATTATTATCCATACAAGTGCAAATGGACTGTTGATGATTTATTGCGTCCGTAAAGGGATACTAATATACTAATTAATGCGCTGTCGAATTGACGTTGCATTTCACACGGCAGGTGTAACGTTGTCGACATATTCATTCTATGGTAACGAGAATATGAATTCTATTGGGGAGGATTCTCAGATGTACGCTGTAATAAAATACGATATAGTTGTGAAAGTTGTAATGTTATAGTTTGCAGTTTTTGTATTATGTAAATATTTGTGGTAAATGTTTCCTACGTAAAAATGGAATAATAATAATAGCAATAATAAAAATCATCGTCATAGTAAAAATACACTGAAAAATTACTAAGGATTGACAATATTTAATTATCTAATAGACATAAAGTAATATTATACAAATATACTTCAACACAATTCAATAGAATGCAAAAACCAAAGAAAATCCCTTGCTGTAGACAAGACATAAGGCTAATTGTATTGTAAATAGTATTTTAGTTGTATATAATTTTGTCGAAAATAATAGTACTAAAGCAGATAATATATTCGGAAGATTCATAAGCGTACAAAACAAAAATTTAACTCTGCTATGATGACCCCGAGTTAAAGTCAATAGTACACATAATCAAAGTAAGTACTTTAACAGCCAATGAATCTCCACATACATCCGAATGCTTATTATTAACGCTTTTTGATTGTAAGTAAAATATATTTAAGAAAGTGTTTCTCCCTTTCCTTTACTTTTAAATAAAACATGGTCAGACACGAATTTGAGTAGGGTAAGACTTATAGTTGGTCCTCATCACTGAATGAACAGTTTTCGTTATTTTCCTTTCCCTTTCATTATCTTCTTCTCTGTAGCTACTTAATATGTTTTACTTTTTATTTTACAAATTAACCTCTTTATTTTGTTAATTCGAGCTATTATGATTAGTTGAACTCGATCTTCATAAACAGACTTTATTATTATTATTATCATTAGTACAATGTAACAGCAAATCTATTGTGTAAGATAAACATTATTATTATCTGTCAGTTACTGATGATTAGAGCAGACCTATTTCCGTGCGCGCCATGAGCGCCGGTATAGGAGTGTAATTCGTAATATATTAGAATATGCGATAGAATAGGGACGCAACATGAGCTTGTTACCGATATAAGTATAGAAGTAGAGACATTTATTCTATCAGAAATAATTAAATATACATTTAGATTTCTGCTATTAAAGTAATATGCATAAACACGAAAAATAAGAATAGTACATATTATAGCAGCGTTGTATGTACCTATAAATAAAATGGAAAATGTATGAAATCAGTGATTGTGGATTTAAAAAAACACACCGTTTTAAGCGTCTTCCAAGGATTGACAAACTGGAGAAACTCGATTGTATATTTTCAACATCAGGTGCGTTTCTAAGGTTATTTCTGTAAAATATGTCCGCCGTGAGGAAAAAATATGTTTATATTCGGAAAACGAGCGTGCTACATCTAGTGATGTTATACTCGCATAATAAAAATACTTTTTTAAGCAACTTAACGCATCTGTAGACGTGCCCTCACAAATACCTGTTAAGGTGTCAAAATCTGCATTTCTGTCTAAAACACTTTCGAATTTAATTAGAACACTTTCACTTTTTGCGTCTTCTACAGCACACAGTTGTGCGTGAACATCTTTAACGATTTGCAGTGACTCCTCTAACGACAGCGACGAATTTTCTAATTTTGTTATTGCTTCTTCTAGTCCCAAGTAATTCTCACGAATACTTTGTAAATCCATTTTAATCTAGAAATTTTTTCTGGCTTGTATTGATAGCTGCACTTTCTTTCGGATCGAATGATAAAACCACGTCCTTAATTTTTTCAAAATGTTCATGATTAATCATGATATTAAAACCCCGCCCGTAACCATGTACCCCAACGTGTCAGACTCGGCTGTGGTGGCTCAGGGGTATGGGGACACAATTCGTGAAATTTCCGAATACGTTTTGGAGATTTCAGGAATACTGCCTTTGTACTCGATATTAAAGCATTTACCTCTGGATAACATCTGCGAACCTGTTCTGCCACAAGGTGTATAGCATGGAGTTTACAAGTAACATGTAACAAGTTAGGACAATATTTTCTAAGAGACCGACCTACAGAACACATGGTTGCGGCACCATCGGTCATAAACATTAATACTTGGTCTTTCAAAAGTTTAAATTTTTCCAAAGTATCTAATAGCACCCTGAAATTTTTTCGGCATTACATTGTTCTAGTCGTCTGGATGCTAATAAAATTGAAGACGTTGGTTGTGGTTCCATATTACGCGCCATCACATTAACTACAGATTATTTATTGCTGTCAGTTGTTTCGTCCGCACATAACCACAGTTTTTTATTTTTCAGTTCGGCTTTGATTTTATTTTCAACCTGTTTACGCACCGATGGTAAATCCCTTCGTAACTTTGTCGTGCTCGGTAATGTTTGATTCGCGTATTTATTCCAAAATGAAATAAATGAATCATTACTTAACAAGGTAAACGGCAGCGTACACCCAATCATGGTTACACATGGTTCATGTATAAACTGTAGTCGATTAATTTTGTTATTATTGTGCTTCGAACTGCTTACGTGTTCTTTACAATGTGTTTTTGACCAACACATTAGATATGTATTGCACACTAAATATTTAATTTTTGAGCCATCGTATATTAAGTCCGGGATATTCATAATAAACTTATTCACTTCGTCTGACAACGGTCGTTTTCTCGATTTATGTATCGACGACATTTTATTACGTATGCTTACACTTACATGCAGTCTAAACAAGTACCAAACACATACTGAATGCTTTTTATTAGTTCTGATGCAATACAATCATCCTCACATCGGCGCACATGGCGCGCACGGAAATTGGTCTGCTCTAGTCATAAGGTATATTGTAATGAGCGTATGATGTGATATTTTTTTATGTATGTAAAAATTGTATTTATATCATCCATACAAAAATATTTTCATGTAATTACTCTAATTGGCGTAACTGTGTTTATAACAAGACTAAGCATAATCATATCAAGAAATTAAACTGCATAGAATTCAATTTTAAGTACACACGAAATTAGAACAATGTTGGGAATTTTATGTGAATATGAATCAAGTTAACTCAATTTGTAACACATATTGTTTCATATTACATGTATTGTAAAACAATAGAATGTAATTTAGTTTAGTAGGAAATACGCAATTATGTGTGATATATTAAATTACCTCTAAAATTTTGTAATGGTGGCTGATGTTGATATAATCCTTTAGAATGTATTCTAACAATGTATCTAAAGCAATGAAGGCTGTTTTATTCGAGAAAATTTAGTTGTTATTTTTGTTACGATAAAATTATTCACACTATTTAATGGTTAAATCTTAGCGCGAGCATTATTTAAGAAGAATAATTGCATGTCTACATTTTTAAAATAATTTACATCGTTCTTTCTTTCTTTCTTAAAGTTATTTTTATCTCACATAAAGCTCTTAAATTCTTCAACGCAATCAGTTTATCTAATCCTGACCTTTTCTTTTGTGTATTCTTCACGACAAAGTATTCTGACACACATCCAATCCTTTTTAGAACTGTCTATCACTCTTCTATTTTATAGTTTCAAAGTTACTATTCAATACATCAAATTTTATGGAATTATTTCTTAAATACTATTAAAATATAAATTAATTTAACATATACTACAGCTCTACGAATTAGGGACCTTTTTATTTGAAATACACTCAATTAGAATTACAAAGACGCAAATTGCAAATTTCAATATGAAATGACAATGAACATAATGATGGAATAATTGATTCAGGATTATGATATAAATTCTACGGACTAAAGAGAATCCCTGTACGTGTAGGTATGGCAGATGTTGCTAATCAACTTAAACCTTATCCAGGGGTAGCCATTATGAATGTTTAATGTTTGGGACAGGTCAGCGATCGATTTAATTCCGTTCAGCTAAAAGGTGTCTGAATATTGATGATGTACTTTCAACAGATGCCAGAAAGGACGAAGAAATATACTCAAAATTAAATTTAGATAATTTTATCGAAACTTTTATAACTTTCAGTGGGAAATTTGTGTCACACAGCCATCAAATTAAAGTGCAATTATCAAACCGTATAAGAGAAAAGAAAGAAGTTTCCTTTTCTGAACTTGATTTTATATTTAACTAGCTGACCCGGCGAACTTCGCACCGCCGAACAGTCAATAAATGTCGTGTTAACTTTTAGCTAAACTTAATTTAGAATTTTTTAAACGTTCAAATTAATACAAAAAAATTATTAAGTTCAATAGTTTAATATGATATATATATATACAACGTGTCCACTTAAGTATGAGACAAATGGGAAATATTTTTATTTTTGATTTCACAGAAAACTTTATAGAAAAGAAAAGTTCGTGCATCCTAAGAAACTTGATATTTTGTATTCAGGGTTGCGTTGTATTACTTGGTTAGAGGAAAAATTAAAAAACATTGAAGTTGCCGTAAGAGTACGCTACACTTATTTTTAAAGATATCAAAAATATTCATATAAAAATGTTGTTTCAAATTTCAAAATATGCTCAAATACGAATTGTTATTTAAAATTTCGAAAAAATAAAAATTAAATTACCTATCAAGCAATAATAATAGCAAATACGCAATAGTTTTTAACATCCATCTATGTGGCAGTAGTTCTATGGTTGTCATTTGTATTGTCACTTTAGTAATAAATTTTATATGATTGTCAGATCCGCTGTCACTTTAATAATTAAGTAATTTTAAGACAATTCATTAAGTTATTACCTACCAACTGTGGCTGAACGGTTAACAATGCAAGAGCGAGCTGAATTAATTCTTATTTGCGGAGATAACTACAAAACATGTAGAGACGCAGCTGATATTTTTAATTAAAGACATCCCAACAAATTTATTAGTTTCCAAAGCATCTCAAGAATTTTAAATCAGTTTAAAGCAACTGGTAGTTTAGAAATGCGTTACAAAAAAAGTAGGGAAAAGCAAGTGAGACATTTCGAAAATTCTTTACGTGTTATGCAAAGTATAATTGAAAATCCCAAAATTTCTGTCAGAAAAATTGCAAGCAATTTGGATATTAAAAAATTATCAGTAAGAAACATTTTGGTTAACAATAGATATCACCCCTATAAGCCAAGATATATTCAAACTTTGCAGGAAAGGCACTACTACAATAGATTTGAATTTTCTTTGGATATTCAAGGTACATTAGAAACGCAGAAAACGTTTTTCAAAAGCATTTTGTTTACTGATGAAGCAACCTTTACTACTAATGGTGTTGTGTGTGCACAAAATTGTCGTTGGTGGTCGTCTGACAACCCACATTTTAGAATTCCCTGCAAGAATCAATATTCGCAAAAGGTAAACGTTTGGTGTGGAATTTTAAACAGAAAAATTTTTGGTCCGTATTTTTTTCAATCGTCATTAAATTCACAACGATATTTGGAATTTCTACAAACATACCTCGATAACGAATTAGACGAATTAGACGAATTGCCACTAAATATTATAAGAACCCTTTGGTTTATGCATGATGGAGCACCTGCACATAGTGCACGAATAGTTGTAGACTATTTAAATGAAATATTTGGAGAAAGATGGATGGGACGAAATGGACCTTTTCCATGGCCAGCGCGCTCGCCCGACTTAAACCCCATGAATTACTTTATCTGGGGATGGCTAAAGAATAAAGTATATTCAGAAAGGCCGTTTCAGAATTTAGAAGAATTGAAAAACAAAATAGGAGATGCGGTACTGTTCTTAAGAAATAATCCTATTGTGTTACAACATGCATGCGAGGATTTCAACAGGCGTGCAACCATATGCATTCAACGAGAGGGGCATCAGTTTGAATAGCTTTTTTTTTGTTTGTATTTCTGAATTTGTTGTTTTTGTTAATTTCATATTTATTTTGTAATATAAAAATGTATTTTCATAAAGTTATATACAAATGATTTTTGTTTCATTCTATTGCATTTCAGCGATAAAAAATTGATATCGAATATAAATGATTTCACATGCAATTACCTAAAATTTATTATTAAAGTAACAATAAAAATGACAACCATAGAACTACTGTCACATAGATGGATGTTAAAAACTATTGCGTATTTGCTATTATTATTGCTCGATAGGTAATTTAATTTTTATTTTTTCGAAATTTTAAATAACAATTCGTATTTGAGCATATTTTGAAATTTGAAAGAACATTTTTATATGAATATTTTTGATATCTTTAAAAATAAGTGTAGCGTACTCTTACGGCAACTTCAATGTTTTTTAATTTTTCCTCTAACCAAGTAATACAACGCAAACCTGAATACAAAATATCAAGTTTCTTAGGATGCACGAACTTTTCTTTTCTATAAAGTTTTCTGTGAAATCAAAAATAAAAATATTTCCCATTTGTCTCATACTTAAGTGGGCACGTTGTATATAAAGAAAATGAAAATTCAATAAAACTACAAAAATCAAGTATTTCAATGGCGTGTCAGCAAGACATTTGCTTTATTGAAACTATGTATTTTGCTGCATGGGTTGCACTCAGATTAAAGCTCTTCAGATATAATGCTCTTGTGATATACGACATTTTTCGTTTTGTTATCAGGAGCGAGAACAAATAAAGCGGATGGCTTTCCGGCACGCGAACATGCCCAACGTGCAACTGACCATGAGAAAAACATTCATTTTCTAGATTCAGACCAAAAACATTCAACGATTGGCCTTGTAATTTGTTAATTGTCATGGCGAATGCAAGACGAAACGGAATTGAGTTTGTTTAAACTCAAACGGCATATCGGTTAAGATCATCGGAATCCTCGGAATGAGAACTTCCTAACCTTTGAATTTTCGTATTAGTATCGTCGCGTGAATCACATTGATATCACGTTTCTTATCACCAAACGCGTTCCATTGCCTAGTTTTGGTTGATTTAGATTTCGAAGCATGATGACTACCGAGCCATCCTTCAGTTGTAAATTATGCGATGGTAATCCAGGCACATTCAAGGAGTTTAAAAATTCAGTTAGATAGTTGGTGGCTTCGTCTTCGTTTGTTACATAGTCAATAGATTTGAATGAATGCAGAGTATCAACGATTTCATTCTGAATTACTAAGTTTAAGTCATCCACATCTTTGTTCTGAGCCGCCAAAATTGCTCGCTCACTCAACCATTTGTTGTTTTTGTGGTTAGCAATGATGTTCGGGAATACTTTGTTAATGAGCTCGTCTTTCAATGAGATGAAATTTTATTGCAAAAATTCGGAGGGTATAAAACCAATCCGCTCGATTCGTTGAAAGGAACACCGCCATTGCCGATAGCCAGCAATTGCTTGGAGAAATCTTCAGCAGATACATTATTCAGAAATGCAACTCTCATGTTTGCTGCCAGCTGAAGTTTCTTCACATAGCGCCACAGATTCGATGATTTGAGGCAAGCGTTTATTTCATCGGCAGCAGTCGATCTTACACTCTCGACTGGCAGTGTTTGGCGGAAATTGCCAGACAGTAAAATCATTGCGCCTCCAAAACATCTCGAGTTATTGCGCAGATCTTTCAATGTTCGGTCAAGTGCTTCAAATGCGCGTTTCTGCGCCGTTGTGCATTCATCCCAAATGATGATTTTAGATGCTACTGAAACTTTGGCCATTGTGGAGTATTTTGCAATGTTACAGGTCGGTTGTTCAGTAGTTTGAAGGTTTAACATCAATTTTGACTCTGAATGAGCCGTACGGCATGCTTCTAGCGAAGTGGCCGCTATTCCACAAGTAGCAACTGCTGCCGCAATGTCGAATCTAAAAAAAAAAAATTTTTTTTTATATTTTGTACGTCAATTTTATTATTTTTCAACTCTACATTTTGTACCCCAGTAGAAGCGACAAAGTCTGTTGCGAAATATAGGGTTATTTAATAAACGAGTTTTTTTTACTTAATTGACCGCTTACCCGAATTTAAATTAATTTTTTATAATATATCACGGTCGATAATTTCGTTTCAATTATATATATATATATTGTAATAATACTGAGTTGCTATCATGAATAATTAATATAAAAGATATATTTATTATAGATAAATAAATAAGTTTTGCTAGCTCAAGATAATAAGTAAGAATTAATAAAATAGAGCAAAGACTTTATATCTCAGGATCTAAAGGCAGGTTCCGGATGTGTAGATATCAGGAGATTAAGTACATAAAATAAAACAAATATGTAAATGGTAATAATAAATATAATTCAGAATTAAATTGTTTTTTTCTTTAAAATAATCAAGATACAATTTAGGGTTTTATGAGTATGTTATTATTATAACAAACAAGTGTAATGGGTTGTCTAGTCTAACCCAGTATATAAATGGCGAATGTAAACAAAGTATTAAAGATTTATCTGATGCATAAATTAAATTTAAAAGGTAAAATGATTATTAATTTTTGAGATACGTGAGTAATAATAAAAGTATTTAATACTTGAAAGAAATGGAATATCTTACGTATTATTACAGGTAATTAAAACTATGGTAAATACCTGTACAGATAACATAAGTAGTGACTAAAACTGATCTAAAAGTAACCTTCTGGATGACATATAGACTGTAGGGCAATCCGTCTGTTACAGATGTGGAAAAACTTGGTAGAAAGGACCAATACGGCTAGTAGACAATTCTTAATGTTAATCGGTTTAAAGTCTAGATGTTCGTAGAAAACTGCAAGGTTATGTGTACTTATTAATATCAGGAAAAAGGTGTAAATTATCCCAATATATCCAATAACAATACTGGTAACTCCTTTAATATCGCTGCATTATCATAAATAAGGATTAGTAACGAAGCTTTTACATATAGATTGTATATAAGTATTCCAGGTTATTTTTCATACGAGAAAATCCTTTCAGCAAGGTAAATATACCAATTGATCATAAGTTAAATACCTCCTAGAGTAGATTATGTTAAGATATCACTATTAAATTACTATTCGAAAAGGAATCTTTTAATATATCTGTTTATACACCAATTTTCTGTGCAAAAATCTACTTATTTATTATTCTGTTTTTTGGTAGTCAAGACTCCCATAAGAAATATTAGCATTCCATAAATCAGATTTTCTATGAAAATGTACACTGAATTCAAAAATTAAATCAAATGTCATTTTGACAAATAAAAAAGGAATAATTTTAAAATGTTACTTTAAAGAAAATCTTTCATAAACCAGAGATAAAAATAACTCTGACAGATTAATCAGAATATACATTAACATCACTCACGTAATCGCAATCACAGTTTTAGGAATTTAAGTAAATCAGAGTCATAATAAATAATACGATGATAGAAATATGATAACATATAATATAACCAAAATTAGATTTAGAAAACCAAGATCCTCACGAAAACATTTAATTTAAGAGCAAGAAATAAAAATAACATGAATACAAATTACAATATTAATCGATATCAATATTTCTAAATCCAATTATAATTTTACATCGAAAATACATAAATTTAGCTATTCAATAATATATTTAAAAATCATTAAATTGCAGATATACCATTTCTATACAAGAAAACATAAAAATGAAAGAAATTAAAAGAATATCAGATGAACTACATCAATATATATATATATACCTTATAGGACGAGACTTGCTTTATCGTTGTGGGCGATTTCAGTAAAATATAAATACAGATACAAATCAGATGTTTAACAGATTTTATCAATTTGTATACATTGCTTCACTAGCTTGACTGATGACGCCTAGATGGCAGAAACATATGTATTAAGCAGAAGTAAATGCTGAAAATACAAGGTGTATTGTCCATGTGTAAAGTTACAGATATGTAAATTATTTACATGTCTGTTTATGGATTTCTTTCAACATAGTACGTACGTCCTAGACCTCAACCCAGCATTCATTAATAGCGTACTAGTAACAGAGTATGCTTAAATGCTGACAAGTGTGCCATTCGTTCTTTCTCTTAGTACTAGAGTATTATTTCCTTTTATTATACCGTTTTTAGTGACATGATACGTAGGGTCGCACAAATTCGAAATATTGATGTGCTTCTGATTATCACTTGTCTTTCGGATCATATACTACTAGCACTTGTTCATCGGCTCTAAGTATCTAGCTTCATATGATCTTGTCATATATTTGGCAATGTATATACATTCACCATTTTGTTCTAAGCCTTTGTTAGAACTAAGCTACACTGAGAGAGCTCATTAAATAGGCACGATTTCACTCCCTAAACCAGAAGTAGAGATGAAGTATACGTCAAGTTTCTGATAAAAATCGTTACCAGTGATGTTGATTGACTTTCTCTGCTTTAATGAATTAAGTTTATAGCATAGCATTGTGTCCTAGTATAAGTTCTATGTACCTAGAGCGCATACAAATGTCCTCTACAAAGCTCTTTTATTGCAAATGCGCAACAATAGATCCTGATAACATTTTGATCCATTTTGTAGTAACTCTCTTTCATTTTGTTTTAGCTTCATATTTTTAATTGAATTCTTGTCTTGAATTAAAAATGTTTATTTGCTGTTTTTTTTAGTATTTTTTAATCCTGTAATTTTATTGTATTCATGTGTTAGGTGAATAAATATTATGAATATTATGAATATTATTATTATATTTATTTAAAACTAACCTAGCAACATTCACAAAATATAAACAACGCTACGACTAACAAGATAATAATAATGTTTATTAGTTATTAAATGTAAACAATTTTCTTAAACGTTTCTCGAAGATGAAATATGAAAATAAAAAATTGAGATAATTTTACTAAGGACTGTGATACATACGCGTCTATGACATATAAGTTACTAAATGTAAGTGCGATTCGTGACGACTTGCCTTAACATAATTGAATAAATAATGAATTTATTTTACAGCCACAATTTTTCTTACAGCGGATATTTATTAAGATTTCATCCCTACATCCAATATAAATGTAAATTTTTCGTATTTAATTTTTCCCTGCTCTTCCTATTAAGACGTCCAGAAACCACAAATAAAGCAGAAAAGGCAAATATATATCCTGATGAATTTATAAAAATCGTCTTTAACAACAAATAAAATCGATAATGGTAAGCTTATATTTAACGATAATTGTGAACTATTTATTAGGAATATTTGCAAAAAGAACTCTTTGATTAGTTAAACAAAAACGTATTAATAAGCATTAATTATCCATAAATTTAGTAGTTAATAGGTGAAATATCAGTATCGAATTTGTTTTTGTGTCAGACAAATGCTTGTGCTGTTTAATTTATCGAGTAGGGATGACTAAATTAGATTTATATGTCTGCAATTTAACATGTTTAATAGTAGTTGTAAATTAAACAACCAATTAATCCAGTCACAGTTATATGCTAATAAGATAATTACTCAGGCCTGTATCCAATAGAATTCGGCACTTTTGTCTAATATGAATCATTTAGTTTTTTTTTTAATAGTCGATATCAAACCAATAGGTACTTCTTATTTGAAGTAATCTTTTCTTATATTCTCTCTATGAAAAACTCTCCAAGTGAAGTAGTGTAGTTTCATGAAGTTATATTTTATAAGCGTAATTAGTAAAGATGCTGAGTTTAACTTTTCTAAGTAACTGCGGAATGTGTCAAATTATAGATACCGTTTTGAGAATATGTATAATTTTTTTATGAAGTAATACCAATTTATGTAGTTGTAAGATATTTGTTTGCTAGATATCCACCTCTTCGTTGTAGTTTGTAATTGAACATTCATAGTTACAAGTATTCTTTTGGAACTTCTGGTTCTTCATTTCAGATTTAGTAGTCTACTTTTTGGGTCGTTTATTTAAAGAGAGTAATCTTTATTTGTCTGTATTTACGCATACTTTGCTAACAGTACCAATATTTCGGATGAACGATAGTTAAACCAGCACTCAGGTTTACATTAAATTAGCTCTATAAATTTACCTCTATCGACTTGATGTTATATCTACATGTTCGAAATACATAATTTATTAACGAAGAAGATACGTGTTGAAACTGTTTAAATGTAGGTTAAAAGGCACGCTTTAAAGTTTCAAATTATTGTTTATTGCACAACAATTGTTTCTCCAAATATTAGCTTCATTAGGTGATCACCTAGACCTTCTAAAAAATAATAGGATGTAATAATAATACTATTGACACAACATCACAGAACAGGAAATATCTTTGTAGAGATCGAAGGATTTGTTGCAGGTATATAAGACCAACCGATAGCAACGAAGTTCTGCAGAAAGACAATACTTCAAGAAATGCTGAACTGACTGGGGACATTAGATCATATAATAGCTGGCTGCTCTGTTTTGGTTCCAAAATTATACCTTAATAGACAGAGTAGAGTGGCAGAAATTATACAAGAGCAGTCAGTGGAGGAATATCTGAAGGAAGTTGAGTGTGCAAAACATCATCATTTTTTATATAAAACGAAAACATTTATACGAGGGTCACCTTTTATATTTTTACAAAATCTAGGAAGAAAACTAAATTTTTAGGAACAAACTATTTTATTATTTTTCAAAATATTCGCCTTTATGACCCATGCACACGAACCAGTTCTCAAAAAGAATTTTCAACTCTAAAGGTTGTATCTCAGAAACATGGTTTTCAAAGACTTTGACTGCTTCTTGATGTGTTGAAAATCACTGTCCACGCATTTTTTGTTTTAACTTGACCGAATCACAGAAAGCAGCTCGTGTCAATTGGTGTAAAGAGATGCGCAAAAAAATCGACATAGGAACCGCAAAATCCGTACACAACATCGTCATAGCTGACGAAACATAGATATATGCGTATGAACCGGAAACCAAGCTACCGTATGGGTGTGCCAAGATGAAGCGGACACCACAAAAGTTCTTCGTGCAAGGAGCAAGAAAATGAACGCTTGTTTCTTCGCGCAAGAAGCAAGAAAATGATCGCTTGCTTCTTCGGCTATACAGGACACATAGCAATAATTCCTTTAGAGAATCGAAAAACTGTTAACGCTGAATGGTATACAGTAATCTGTTTGCCAAAAGTTATAGACAAAATCAGGAAGAACAACCGAAAACGTCGCATTATTCTTCATCACGACAATGCGAGTTCCCATCCAGCACATCTAACAGTTGACTATTTGGATGCGAAAAGTGTTGAAATAATGTCTTATTGTCCATATTCATCTGACTTGTTGCCGAATGATTTCTTTCTGTTCCCAACTGTGAGTGGAATCCATCTGGAGCATATTTTTTTACAAATAAATGTTCATGTAATATCGATTCAATTGCAGTCTGCGATATGCCAAGAGATGCCTCTACTTCACTGTAAGTCACATGTCGATCGTGTTCTATTATTTTCCGCACAGCATCGATGTTTTTTGGAATCACAACAGATTTTGGTCGACCTTTACGTGCTTCATCACTCACTGAGGCACGACCATGACGAAATTCTGCAAACCAATTGTAAACTGTCTTCTCTGATGGTGCTTCATTACATAAAGTTTAGCGAAGCGATACAATGCATTCTTGTGGTGGTAGGCCTTTTTTATAATCGTAAAGAAATTATCCAACCAAAACCTTCACGAGTAATCTCCATTATTTTACAAACTCACTGTCTTAAAACTGTCACTGTCAACAAACTGCTGATTCAATTTCTAAGCTATCGCGGATTTCTGATTGAAAAATGTGAAATATCAAATGTCAAGACAATGTTTAAATAATTGTTTATATGGTATATGATATCTATAAATAAGATGTAAATTTATTGTCAACAGTGTTTACAAAACTAGGATAACAGTTTTTAGTTGTATTTGGACAATTTCTAAGCTATCGCGGATTTCTCATTGACAAATGTCAAACTTTAAGAATATAGTGATTACATATGTCAAAAGCACCATCTAGTGGTTGATTGTAAAAATATGAAAGGTGTCCCTCATAATAATATAAAAATTTTATTAAAAATCGGGTACAGTCAAGGCTGGAGTGTCACGTAGAAGCGCCTATTTTGTAGGACGCATTCTACCAACCTTCTCAGTCGGTAATCTTTCCTTACACAGTTTTGATCAGTAAAACTGTCAGTTTTGATCACAAATCATATCATAAGCTGCACACAGGTCTATTAAAAATCAGCCTAGTAAAGTGCTTCCACTCAAAACCATCCTGGATGTATTCTGATATCGAGGAATTAACTACAGCTTCATTTCACCGGTATAAAGCCAGCCTGCTCCGGTATGATCTTCCTCTCGATGAGGCTAAAATTTGGGTCACGGACCATTATCTCGAGTGCCTTGAATATATGGCGGAGCAGGGATAATGTTCTAAAGTTCTTTGGATCGGTTGGTTCCTTCTTTAGTTTAACACGCCATCGCACGCGCTAGGAGCAAATCCCTCTTATTTTTGTTATTTAAGCCACAAAATGGCAACGCTCATATTTATAACTTTGAACGTCTAGGTAGGCCTTCAACGTTGTTTTTAGGAGGGGGTAGAGAAGAAGCCAGTTTTAAAAATAGAAATTTTTGTCAGTTTCTCCCTGTGAAATAAGAAGTGATGTCAGTGTGAGCGCGCTCCTCACTACGCGTATAAACACGTTAATTTTTAATTGGTGGGCAAATCATCTATTTTACATTTGTTTTGAGGAAAAATTTTTTTTTGATTTTTAAGGTAAGTTCTTAATGTTTTATTTTTCTTGTATCTCCTGTTACTATAACAAAATTGTACTTGATTGAGTTAGAAATTCCATTTTACTTTAGTGGTCTGAAGAACTTGAAAAATAGGAAGAGGGGGGAAATGAACATCTAGGTGTTTTAGATGATAGTGATGTAAGTGAAACTGAAGAAGTTGAGGTCTAAGTGGATGACACCGATTTTCAAGTTACTGCGAGTTCAGAAGGTGAACCAATCTATGTCGTTAATTAGTGGAATTCTAAATATATATTCGCCTATCTTAACGTCCTATTTCTTTTGTGCAGTTAAAGATAATCAAACACTTTGGAATGTCCACAACCGAAAATGTTCCTGTTCAAAATCTTGTAATTACACGTCCTGGTGTAAAAGGCAACGCGAAAACCGCCCGTACTCCCTCTGAATGTTGGAGTTTATTTCTCTCTGACGAAATAATTGCCTAAATTGTAAGGTATATAAACAAATATATCGCGAAAATTCGTTACAATCTATCCCGATTGAGAGATGCTGTAGATACCAATTTTGATGAAATAAAAGGTCCCTTTTATGGCAGGAACTTGGAAAGGTTCTCATGTAAATGTAGATGATTTATGGGACGTGGATGGACCTGTCGTTTTTCGGAATACTATGGGGAAAAATCGTTTCAAGCTTCTGCTAAGAGCACTTCGATTTGATGATATTACTGACCGGGAAGAACGCAGAAAAATTGACAAATTAGCCCCAATTCGGGAAGTATTCGAAGATTTTGTTGAAAAGTGTACCGTTAATTATGAACTAGGATTCTACACCACAATTGACGAAATACTGGAGGCATTTTGCTGGAAGTGTAGTTTTAGACAATACATACCTAGCAAACCAGCAAAGTATGGTGTAAGAATATGTTCTCTGGTTGACGCCCAAAATTGGTATACTTCTAAAATGGAAATGTATGCAGGCAAACAACCTGAGGTTCCCTTTCAGCCTTTTGCATTACCATAGTGCTGAGAATGCAAATCAAAGACCAACTGGGAATTCAAGAAAAACCAGAAGCTCTAGAAGCAACAAGAAATTCCAACAAATGTGGTTACTGTAGTAAACGAAAAAATCGAAAAACAATGTAATAGGCTGGATTGTAGAAGACGTATTTGCAAATAGCACACAAAATCCATTTGCACAAACTGTTGGAACAAGAATATACAGAATAATTCTTTTACAATTTTTATTTTTGGTAATTTTCCTTAAGAAATGTTTGAGTTACATAACAGATAAATGCAGGTCACTTGTAAGCATGTATCTTATTAAATATATATCCATTATACAAATATTGATTTTATCATTACATCAACGTTTTAACGAAAATACGCGTATGTATGTAGCGCACTCACATGCGGGCAACGGCGTTATAAATTAAGGCGCGTGCGATGTCGGGTTAAGGCAACTACTCGCGATTTCTACTACGAGTTCCGGAACGTGGAATATATAAGTGCATTCGTTGAGCATCTGGAGCACCCATCCTTAATAATAATAATAATAATAATGCTGTCCTTAAAATAAGGAGACAACGTATGGAATAATTATGACACGAACTCCAAAATTAAAAACACCGTGAAAATAAAATAATTTGCCGTCTATGAATAATAGTGTCTATAAAAAAATAACTCGATTCAATTTACACAAAAACATACGCTGCAATGTTTATGTTTACAAAAACTCTAAAAGATAGCGTTGTTCAGGCGGCTGTCGTTCCTTAGTTTACTTAGGGTTCAGTAACCTCAATACGGTTACGTACGAATCAGCTGCGAATCATTTATAAACTCGATTTGTAAATAGGCAAAACAGGTGGTAAGCTCAGATGAAATGTTCAAAGAGTCTTCAGCGTGAAGAGGCGGTGAAGGCGACAAATATTTTCTAAATATTTTTGTAATTTTTTTTATCGCGTCTGCAAAGGAATTTGCGAAAAATGTTTTGGATTCATATTCTATGTAATTACATCTTTCGTAATTTCATATGCGTTATGTGAATGTGTTTTTTTTTTGTTACGAGAAGTAACAAATGTAAAATATGAATATGGATTCAGAATGTCTATAAAAAAACGGCTATTGAATTTACACGCAAACATATGCTGCAATGTTTATATTTATAAAAACTTTTAAAGATAACATTGGTTCGACAACTTTGTATGATACGGATTCGAGAAGAGTCAGCAGTTAAAAATTTAAAGCGAGGCCGACAATAATAAAACTACCCCTTTTGTTATTTTTGCTTTACGATATCGTCTCCGATACCCTCTATTATCGCACGCTGGTGCGACAAACATTTTTTAAATATATTTGGCATTATTTTTCTTGCTTATGAGGGGGAATTTTGGGAAAATATTTTAGTTCTATATTCTATATAATTACATCTTACCATTTTTCATACTTTGTTCTTTTTTACAAGGACAGTCTTTATATGTATTTTTTGTCAAAATTCGGTTTTTATGTTATTCTTTGAACTGGATTCTATATATTCAAACAAATTAAAAATAAACATTATTTGATAACTATAGATTGTAAAAATTTAGGAATTATTGTTGTCTGCGATCGTATTAAGTCAAATTTTCTATGCCAAAATCATACCCACTGATAACTACATATACACAGAATAAATTGTAATATATCGATAATTTGATAATAATTTTTCATTTCTAATAAATATAAGGTCGAATATAAATAATATTTGAATTTTTACTATTTTAAAATTAATTAAATAGGTTTATGTTTGATATAATATTATAGAAATCAATAGCCAACAGTTGAACAGTGTCGATAATCGAAACACTCTTACTTCGAACAGGAACGCATTAATATTTATGTGACACTTGCGTTGTTGAAAAGACTTGTGGTATTGACCTTAATATGATTACAGTAATCATATTTAAAGGTTAAAGTGACAGATTAATTTACATAAATAAAAGTGCAAGTAATTTCACTTTGTAATGTTTAATTCTATTTCGAAAATAGTAGTAATTATGGATATTGATCAAATATGTACGTACGAGGTGCAGTCATTAAATATAAAGCGTTTCTAATTTACAAACATATATTGAACAGTATAAAGGAATTGAAATTAAGATTATATAGCCTCCAAATAGGTCGTTTCTAACTCGACACAGCAGTTTCAGTGACTTTTCAACTCGAAAAACAGCTTTAGGACTTGTCCGAAATTATTTCCGGAAGAATTAGCGAAATGGTCGTTTGAATTTACTCAACTCCTTCAAAGCTTTTTTAATCTTGCTCTTTATCTTGTCGAATAGAAAGAAAGCGCAAGTGCCTAGGTCGGAGCTGTACGGAGCGTGGAAAATACATAAATGTCTTCCGTGCTAAAAATTAACGAATAAATAATAGTCAAAGCGGAATACGACGGCGTGTTGTCGCGATAATAATAATAATAAAACTTTGATGTAATATGGATATTACATCATACATGTATGGAATATGTCAAGAAACAGTAAAAAATAGTAAATATAGTAAAATTAACATTTACATTAACATTAATAATTGCTGACATATAAAACAAAAGTCTACATTACATTACAATGCAAGTCATCACAAATCCATGTTCCAGAAAGTCTTGTACACTGTAAAATGTTTCTGATGTTAGCGATGTAGGAAGCATTTGCTTTTAGGGATTCCTGATTGAACGCAGACGACTTTAGTTCTTAAACGCTTTAAAACTTTGAAGCAGCGGGTGGAAGTGACTGTTGAAGCAGCTGCTTCAAATTCGTGATGAATTATACCTCAGATATCAAAGAAAGCAATGTTTCACAGTAATTTGAAGGACCTTGAAACTCGAAAAACAATATTAGGACTCTAGCCTATTATTTTTGAAATAGTCTTTTAAAGCATTTAAAATAACAGACGCATGTTGGCTTATATCTCTGGAATACTTTGCAGAGACACCGGACTGTTAGAGATTCAAGTATTCCTATTAATATATATCACAAGATTTAACAGTTAAACCAAAATATTTAAAGCTAGTGCATCTAAATTTTCCAAACAAAACAAAGTCAATTACCATATATTGTATCCAGGTTACATTTGCAAACACAGCAAAATACGTGAGTATATACCTAGACCCTTAACTTCGCAGGGAAGCTCTTTTCAAAACGAAAAGACCTGAACTTTAAATTAAATACAGAAATACTTTATAAAGCGATACTTAGCTCTCTCATCCAGTAACGAGATTATGCCAGATAATTCCAATAATATCGAAATTATAAATAAATTTCAATCAATATAAGGTACTAAGGGATATCATGGATACTCCTTGATACAATAAAAACAGCAATTCTTATGAGGATCTGGTGGATACTGTCAAATTAATCATTGAAAAATTTGGTAATCCTGAACAACAATTTCATCAACAAGCGAATGTCGAAGTTATCCAGTAAAGGGCTGCATGGATGAATTCATTCCGCTTTACACACTGTATGAATTATTGTCGTGTGTTCAATTGCTTTAACTCATATGAGCAGTCGAACATCATTCGACAAACAACAAAGCGTACAAAACAATATATGGCAATACTTGTTTAATGCTCATCAAAATCAAGAGAGCATTGCTCTCTTCTCCATATTTATTGTTCCAAAACAAGCAAAACCTTGTGTCTGATAACTGTGTGAAAAACAACGAATACACGGTGTGAATGCTTTCGCTATTTCTTTTTCCTCTCCCTCTTACTAACGGTTAACGCTATGATCGCGAATTGAATTGAATCTGCGGAATTACAATATTTTTTGTAAATTTTTGTTTTTTTTTGTGAAATAGAACAGAAACTGATCCTCGAAATATTGTATTTCTCGTCCTTGGTCATTTTATTAGTAGACGCTGCACTGAAGTATTTGATTTTTACATATACTTGTACATACATGTGCTCCCTCCGAAAGAATTTTTGCAAAAGCATGGCCTCTAATTAAGACAAAGTTTAATTGTCAAGAATCCAGTTTCCGTTAATGAAATAATGTTTTTAAATTGTAATTTGGATAACAATATCTAGTAACTTTTATGTTCTCATACAAATGTAACTGCGTAAACATCTTTTGTTTATGTTTACTTTTATTTTACTTTTCATTGCATTTATTTTATTTTGTAGTTGAATAATAATAAATATTTTGTTTAATAAATATCACATATATAATTTAACTTCATCCCTGTATTATACCGTGTTAGTAAAAAGTATGGAATCGACGGTTTATCTCCGTAATTATGAACTTTATAACAAAATGTCTTTAAGAAAACTTTTTTTACTAATTATTCTCCATTTCTCAGCATACTCGTTGTTTTCTGTATGTCAACGCATTTGTTACGTTATTTTTTTTTAAATAGCAACCATGTATTTTTTTTTGCAGATTTCTATTCCCCTTTTTATTCTTAAAATGAGTTGATATTTTTTTCATATGCTTTCATAACAAAATTTTAGAAAAAATACAGATAATACTTTATTCACTCAAATAATATTTAACTCAAATTAAATGTTCAAACTGAAGACCCCTTGCCGCTTGACAATAACCTAATCTGTCACAAAAATTACGCAACGAATTTTGTAGCCAGATAGGTGGTTTTTCTTCAATTTTATGTCTGATTCTGGCTGCCAGCTCCTGCAAATTTTGTGGTTTTTCTTTGAACATTTTATTTTTTAAATGACCCCAGAGGAAAAAAATTTAGAGGACTCGAATCAGGCGACCTGGCAGGCCATTCAATAGGTCCTCGACGTCCTATCCAACGACCTGGAAAGGCGTTATTCAGAAACAGGCGAACATCAGCTCCATAATGAGGTGGAACGCCGTCTTGCTGAAACCAAACATTGCGGTTTGGCGTTCCTTGTCGATCTTCATCCGAAAATAAATGTGAAATGTCAGGCACAATGTGTTCACGCAACAGGTTTACATATCCATCTGCTGTCAAATTTCCGCCTATAAAGTATGGACCTATTATGCGGTGCCCAATAAGACCAGCCCAGACATTAAGTTTTTGTGGATGCTGTGAATGGTGTTCCATCATCCAATGAGGATTTTCACTGGACCAGTAAACGAGAGCTGTGTCTGTCTACAAACCCATTTAGACAAAAAGTGGCTTCATCCGAAAATAAAATATGGTTTAGAAAATTTGGATTATTATTGAACATATCCATTATTTTTGCACAAAACTGCATTCTTCTGTCAGGGTCATCTTCGTTT
Source organism: Melolontha melolontha (assembly GCA_935421215.2). Taxonomy (NCBI): domain Eukaryota; kingdom Metazoa; phylum Arthropoda; class Insecta; order Coleoptera; family Scarabaeidae; genus Melolontha; species Melolontha melolontha. Next base: position 25,819,029 of record OW285238.1, on the reverse strand, counting down.
AGCTCATGGAGAAGATGACTCTTGTAGTTCTTGTGTTTGTTCTTTTTTAATATTCGAACAACCGACGGTTGACTAATATCATTATCCAAAGCAAGTTGCGTGATTGACGTAATTGGATTATCCGTAACATTACGTATCTAGAGCTTGATCTTGATTTGTGACCTACGCATGTCTTTTACATTTCCAGTTTCTCTAAATTTTCTAACCAATTTAGACACTATGGTTTGTACAATACGATTTCTTTCGGGATTAACTTTATTAAATAAATGACAAACATCTTAGTGTGAACGTTGTCGATCTTCATATCCAGTTTCACTGAGTTTCACCATGTTTACAAATTAAAATGAAACTATTCTTATTATATCAATTTATTGAAAGATACTTCACAATGACATGAAAAATGACATTAAAGAAAACAAAGGCCACTATCATTTTTTTTAGAGAATCTGATTTTATATCACATTTTGCCGTTTATTGTAAATTATGTTTTTCCACAGAAATTTTTTATGAAAGCATATGAAAAAAATATAAAGTCATTTCAAGAAAAAGAAGAGGAATAGAAATCAACAAAAAAACCACATGGTAGCCATTTGAAAAAAAAAATGTTTCCATGGAAATTCGTTGACATACAGAAAGCAACGAGTAGGCTAAGAAATGGTGAATAATTAGTAAAACAACTTTTATTAACCCATAACTGGTGACGTAGAATAAAATTACACTAGTGGTGACGTGGAGTCTGCTAATTTTTCATTATTTTTGTTAAATAAAAATCGTAAATGAATAAATTGTAGTTATATTTAGTTATAATGTTAACATATAAACATCGAAACATTTGAATAAAGTTATCAAATAAAAAAGTTATTGTACTTGTATCAGTAAATTGTAAATGTAAATTCGGCATCCTTCAAATTTAAAATTTGTCATTTTAGAAGCTTGACAAGTTAAACAGAAAATGTTCTTAAATAGTAAAAACTATGGATAACAATAGAAATTAAAGGCAATGTAAGTTAATTCATAGACAAAAAAAAATGTCAAGGGTTCAAATCAGTCATTTCTGGCACAGCATTCGGTCCACACTTTTTTAGCGCATTGCAGACCAACACATTCGACAAAGATATTTGGTCTTTCTCTTTAGTTTTGCACACAAGAAACAGTACTTTATGTTTTCTAGTGTTTCTGCAGGTGTAGGTTCTGGCTCGATGTTCAATATTTTTCTGATACTGTTACGAATCTCTAATGAAATGTTTACGTTGTCGACTCTTCTTTCCATATGGGGCTTCACTAATTTGCTTGCCAAATCTTTCATAAATGTAAAGCTTTATAATTGACAATTATTCTTATACATGTTGTACATGATAAAAGAGTTGACTGTACTCATATCCAATATCTGGCCATCTTGCCATCGGCCAGCGTCTAGTTCTTCTGCTTGAACTATATACGGCGCACCTTTCTATTATTGTAATGAAGAATCATTTCGGGTTTATCATCATTGTTATTTAACTTACAATGATACATCGATGAAATAAGTAGTACTACTTTGCGTTTCTTCGGAACGTATGATAGAAGAGCCATATCTCTTGTAAAACCATACAAAGAAGTTTACTTGTCTTGTGTTGTTGGGTAAAAAATGGGATGGAATTTCTCTTTTGTTCTTTCGTAATGTGCCTGTATACGTTAAATTTCTAGCTTTTAACTCACCCACTAATTGAATTGACCTAAACCAATTGTCAGCTGTAATATTTCGGTTTGTACCTTTCAAATGCTTAGCTAACGTTAGCACACTTTGCGTGGGTTTCCTTTCTTCTTGTGACAAAGTTAAACCATCAGAATCTTTACCACAATATATGTATCCATTATGTACATATACGCTACGGGAATCTGTGAGCATCATGATTTTGATACCATATTTAACTGGTTTTGCTGGCATATAGACTTGAGAGTTTTTTATAAATTTGTTAAACAGCTCGCTAATTGCCACAGCAGGGTCACTTACTTATCGCAAAGCTTTATCCTCTGGATTGTCAAGTCGAAGACAAGATAACTGCACACAAAATCGTTTCTGGCTCATAACTAATCTAAAAATATCACTTTCCGTATTATCAGTAGAAAATATAGAGGCAATATCTTCAGTGTTAGACTTGAAAATGGCTGTATATATCAGAAGCATCATGAACGGTTTCATTTCGATATCATCAACTGGTTTGAGTTCCGGTTTGTCCGCTCTTTTATATTTTTCACGTACTATGTTTAATTTTATATTATTCCATTGCACTGTAAGTGAAATAATTGTGCTATTAAACAGGAGATTCCAGACCTTTTCGGTGTTCTGATGTTCATCTATCATTGTAGGAGCTCTTAGTCCTGGTAGATGCGACACGATGTTATGAAGTGGTGTTCGGGTATTTCTTGTTGGTTCCTGACTGGACCATTTATATTTATTTTTTTTCATCGTAGTATCGCGTCTCGAAATATCTTCTACATCGGTTGATCGTGTTTGATCTACTTCTATGCTTGCTTCCGGTTCGATATCATCAAATATTGTAGGTATATCTTCTGTATCCGATACCGATTGTTCTGATTCTGTGTCATGATCGGAAACCTCAAAAATGTCATCTTCTATCATTTGTTCGTTATCAGAATCACTTGCAAGTTCGTCAAACCACTCCTGCAGTGTAGTTTCAAAATCGTTGTCTCCAAATTTAACTTGTTTTGAAGTTGAAGGCAATTGATCCATTGTGAAAATCCTTAAAAGTCACGCAAAATTCGATTGTTAAAAACTATTCAAATTGTGCAAAAAGTTACACTTACAGTGACATGGGGTCTTGGAGACTCCGCCTGGACTTTACAAACATACACCTACACAACAGCAAGTCAAACAGGACTGACATGTGCACTGCAAATTACTTGAGTCAAGAAATGAATGTACATAGAATCTGGTGGGGGTGAAATCGGGATTTGTTAAAATACAAAACAGACAAACTTTGCCAGAGTCTGGTAGACCCCACGTCACCAGTTACGGGTTAAAGACATTTTGTTATAAAGTTCATAATTACGGAAATAAACCGTCTGTTCCATACTCTTGACTAACACTGTATATCTCGAAACCGTAGTTAATTAGAAAAAATAAAAATAATAAGTAACAAATCTTTATAAGCATTTCACATTCACTTCATTCAGTGTTATTGCCGTTTATTTTGTTGCGTATTGTATGTTTGCCTTTAGTGCGATTTTCGTGAATAGTTCTACAAATCACTTTTGTTTTGATTCTCATTTGTTGTGCGTTCACTTCAATTCTCTCTTTATCTGTCGGGTCTTTAAGTTCATAAACCAGTTTAGTGTAGTGGAGAATGATTCACAGCATAACAACTGAATGTCTTGAAATGCTTATCAAATGCACTCATGCAGTTTTTTATTATCCAGCTCCTTGATCACATTCTAATAGTAAGAAAGCTTAAGAGTATCAAAGACTTTGAGTTGGTGAAATAAATGTGTCAAATTACAATAGTTACTTAACTTAAAGCAAATTATAGCTCAAATTTGTATATTGTATGTACGTCATGTTAATTTTTTTAATTGCTAATCTTGTTAATTGTTCCAGTTTACTATAGATAACACTACAGATATTATTAAGTAAAACCATAAATTAGACTTCAAAAGTAGCAATTAACTTAGTCATTGATTAGTTTAGATTGCAACAACAAGAAATACAAAGCAAAAATTATTTTCTGATAAAAATTGTTACGCATAGCATATAAAAATATTTTAATCTATTTTTAAATATATTTCTTCTTTGAATATCTCGATTTAAAATTATATTTAACTTAGACATTTTTCTTGTGTATATTCGTTTACAAAGAGAAAGTATTTCTCTTTTGTTATATCTTAACCGAGACCCTTAGTTTTCTACCTGACCTAACGTTACTGTGGTATTTCTATTTACATTTCATTAAATTGTTTTAATTTACATACATCTTCTCTTATATATGGTGTTTCATATCATTAGAAAGCTTATGTCATAAGCGTTATTTTAATAATATTTATGCCATCGATAGAACACCTCTTCAGGTCCCGCTTCTTAATTAATTATAATTCAAAATATCGACCCTCTCTTCGACCCCGGATCATAAAACAGACCGTTTTAAAAACCAGTGTACTTTCGATACAAAACTATCAGTCCGATCGTCTCTTTAGAACCTTCGTGAGTAAAACAACTGCTCGTGCTGTTCAAGTACACAATGCAAATCACCACGCCGTCCGGCCTCTTTCGCTTCTAAGGTAATTTTGAATTGTTCAATATATATTATTCTTTCAAGCGATCCATATTAATTAAACTAATTAATTTCTTGTTCCTCCGGCCAAACATCGCTCTGCATATCTGTCCAGATATACGACGCACCACGTGGCCGCCCATCGCCGCAAATCAAAGATAACTCTGTATTTTTCGATACCGAGATTATTTTTCAGTTATCGTATTCAATTAACCCTTAATTTACTGCTCAATTAAACGTTCGTTTCAGAGTATTTTTGTGTTAATTTTCAGTTACTTAATTACCGCTCCTTGTGTATATATTACTTTTGTTTTAATTACTTTTAAATATAATAATTTCAATTTCTTTCTTATGTAAATATAAATACAAACTTTAAGGACAACGCTTATGTGTTTTATTTATTTAGTAAGTAAGTTGTAGTATATTTATTTAATTAACAATCATCACTCACGTCCTGGAACTTTGATGAAACTTCACCAGCACCACTAATTATTTTATTTATCTTAGAATAATTTCATTATTATTAGCACGGCACATCCACATCCCGAACAAGCCGCCGTTTGTAATAAAATCTATTTAGTTGAGACAAGAAAATATTGAAAGGTATTCTTAAGCCATCAGTACCGTATAAAATCCATGCATAATCGACGTACATGTCACTACAAATAGGTACTGATGGACGATTTTAAACATGGTCGTCGCTCATTTAAATTCAATAAATGACCACAGAGAGTCACAGAAAACAACCGTTTTATGAATAATGTAAATGCAGGGTGCATATGTAAATGAAAGCAGTTAAAACGAAAATCACTTGCACGTATATCGTATACCTGCACCGATCCGTTTCAGACAGTGATTGATTGAGCTTTTTCATTCCTCTTTAGTTTTCGATGACATTCTTTTTGCATTTAGGGGACGTCTGGATAGTGCATTCTCTTATCTCCCATGTGTAAATATGTTTCTTCTACGCTGAAAAAAATCTTTTCGTCAATTTACATATAAAAATACGACAATTTCTAACCATTATTACAAACGGTGGCTTGTGCTGGATATCGGGATGTGGATGTGCCGTGCTAATAATAATGAAATTATTAAGATAAATAAAATAATTAGTGGTGCTGGTGAAGTTTCTTCAAAGGTCCAGGACGTGCGTGATGATTGTTAATTAAAATATATATATATAACTTACTTACTAAATAAATAAAACACATAAGCGTTGTCCTTAAAGTTTGTATTTATATTTACATAAGAAAGAAATTGAAATTGTTTTACTTAAAAGTAATTAAAACAAAAGTAATATATACACAAGGAGCGGTAATTAAGTAACTGAAAATTAATACAAGAATACTCTGAAACGAACGCTTAATTGAACAGTAAATTAAGGGTTAATTGAATACGATTAATATAAAATAATCTCTGTATCGAACAATACAGAGTTACCTTTGTGTGGCGATGATGGTCACGTGGCCTTCGAAGATATACCTTGGTCAAGTATATGTTGAGCGATGTTTGGCCGGAGGAATAAGAAATTAATTAGTTAAATTAATATGGATTCGCTTAAAATAATAATATATATTGAACAATACAAAATTACCTTAGAAGCGAAAGAAGCCGGACGGCGTGGTGAGTTCCATTGTGTACTTGACCAGCACGAGGAGTTGTTTAACTCACGAAGGTTCTAAAGAGAAGATCGGACTGATAGTTTTGTATCGAAAAGAACAACGGTCTGTTTTATGACCTGTCGAAGAGAAGGGTCGATATCTTGAATTCTAATTAATTAAGAAGCGGGACCTGAAGAGGTGTTCTATCGATGGCATAAATATTATTAAAATAACGCTTGTGACATAAGCTATGATATGAAACACCACATATGAAAGAAGATGTATGTAATTAAATTAAAAGAATTTAAAATGAAATGTATCTAGAAAGAAATTCCACAGTAACGTTGCTGGGTCAGGTAGAAAACGAAGGGTCTGGGTCAGGATATAACAAAAGAAAAGCTTTCTCTTTGTAACGAAAATGTACAAAATGTCTAAGTTTAAATCGAGATATTTACAGAAGATATATATTATTTAAAAATAAATTAAAATATTTTTATATGCTAAACGTAACACCATAAACTCTACTGTTATCTTACAAGCTGTTTTAAATTTACAAATTTGTAATTGTTAGACTTTTTAAAAGTACAATTATAGTGTACCTTCGTTTATTAAAAATACACAAAATAATAAGAGATAAAGATTTACTAATGAATTTTAATAAATCAAATTATCAAAATATGCACTGCTCAACAAAATTAGCGGAGCACTATTTTGAATGCCTGTAATTTTTCTGTGAGTAGAGTACGATTTTTATTTCATGTTTTTTATTATTGTCTGGAATATTTTAGCTAAGCGCAAAGGAAAATTACGTTGATATATTTTTTCATTTTCTCCATATATGTTCAAATGTAAAACGCTACCCAAAACAAAATAGTTTTTGTTCCTTAAGTAAACAATCCAAACCTTTTAAGTAAGTTGTTTGGCATTTTAAATGCCAATTCCAATTGTAAATTCAATTCTAAGAATAAACTGCCTTATTTAAAAGAAATCTAAGTCGCGAGGGCTAGTGCTTTACTTGAAGATGGTCGATCTATGCGATATGTCACCTATCAACTACAAACCAGCCCACAGACTATCTACAGAGCATGGCATAGGTATCAAGAAACGGAGAGACACTCTAGGACAACTGGACAAGGCCGTAGAAGGAAAACTAGTCGATGGGATGACAGTTATATAAGCAGTTCTTACCTTCGCCGTCGAACTTCCACCGCTCGTTACTTACAAAACCTACTTCAAAACGCTACCGGCATAACAATCTCTGATCATACGGTTAGAAGAAGATTCAAAGAAGCAAATTTGACTTCTCGGAGGCCTGTGTGAGCTCCTCGCTTAACCAGGGATCACAAACGGATCCGTCTAAATTTTGCTCGCAAACATGTGGAATGGTAACTTCGACACTAGAGGTCTGTGCTTTTTAGTGACGAATCCCGGTTAACTTTAACTCATTGCAATGGTCGTGTACGAGTGTACAGATTTGGATTAGGATCAGTTATAATATGGGGTGGAATCAGTACCGACTTGGTTGTTGTTCCTCAACATCTTAGTGCGCAGAATTATGTTAGAATGATCTTCCAACAGAATGTTGTACTATTTGCCAACAATTTTAGTGATGGTTTTATCTTCCAGCAGGAAGTGCCGAATTCACACAGCAAATTTTACGACCAATTGTGTGCTCTTAGTGCTACGAGGTAAAATTCTTCAAGTACGCTTTTATCAGTATGGCTTGACTTACAAATTGAAGTGTGTTGATTTTTCAAGGTATGTAATTGTCTTTCGAAAAATTCCATGGATTGGTTTTTATGAGCCGGATGTTTAGTTTCGAAGTGTAGAACAAATTTTGATGGCTTCATGCTTTCATCGGAGAGAACTTGAAAGCAACCAACGTACTGTGACTTTCCATCCAATGAGATGGTAATTAAATAACTGTCTAGATACAACCTTGTTTTGCGAAATATTAATTTTATTTACATTTATTATTTGAGCGGTTGCGGAGCTAAGGAGGTTGAAAATTGCTGCTCTAGAGTAGTAGCACCTTGCCAAGTCTGGCCAAAATAGGATATTGTCATCCTCATGATGTTCGCTGATGAACTGAAGTAATTTGAAAAGACAGTTATTAATATGGCTCCGACTGTTCAAAGCTTCGACTCTTACTCTTCCCACAAAAGGTCGGGATATCTCCGTTGTGGAAATTTCGCACCTGACAAGTATTTTATCTGCAAATTTCGTTTTATGTTTGTAGTTAATATTATCTTGGTATCCCACTATATTGTGCTTATAAAATCCATCGTTTCTTTTCACTTCAAAATTAATCAAAGTAAAATTATCCAAATCCAAAATAAACTCGCCTCAGTAGACAGGAGCATCTTGCTATACGTAGCAGTTGACCTTGTATGCATTTGGGGCACTTACGTCTTTTTCGATATCTTGGACCATCTAATTTTCAATTCCAACGACACCCTACTCTATCGACAGGTCGATCTCTTCATTGACATTCCAACTTGTGCGCTAAATATCCGGGGTTTTCCACCGCCCTATATGAAATATTTTTGTTCTAAAATATTCAGAGTATTTCAGCATTGCGCACCCGTCCAGCCAAGTTGATACTTTTTCGGCATTCCAATTTATACGAGATTGTAAAGCAACAACTTCAAATTAACTAACTGTCAAATTACAGTAAAAAATGTAAATAAACTTATGTTACCAAATACAACTTGATATTACTTCATTCTTTCTTAATTTTAATTGAATTCTGTACCAAAAATTTTAGGGCAAACGTGATTCCAAAGGATACAAGTGTTCATCTCCTGCGTCATGAGTAGTAACGACCAGGTCATTTGTTTACCGATTTTTGCAATGTTTCTAGGCGTATTTTTGCTAAAGTTTGAAGAATGCTTTCTTTCAGAGACATCCAATAATGTTTAGGTTTCTTGACAGCAATACCTTCGAAAACAACCTATAATCTGTAGTCGAGAATGCTCAAGTCAGAGCCACTTGAAGTCCAGTTGGAAGCCTTAATAAACTTTGGAACATTGTTTTTCAGTTATACTTACTTCCTCCTCAAGAGTATCAACTTCTTTGAGTTGATGAAATAAAAGTGGCAAAAACAAAATATAACGTGAATATGTATATACGAGGTGCGATCCAAATGTTCCTCAACTGACGGTGTAGCACGTGAACCCAAAATAATGCCAACGCGCCGATAAATGGTGGAAGGTATACGGAGTATGTTTGATATGTTTTGCGATTACGTAATGTAGTAATTGCGTCCTGCTACGATCTTTATAATTGATAAAAAACATTTAAGATCGGAAAAGCGGCTACTGGAACATATGAAATGATTCATCAAGCATTCGTTGAACAATAAATGCACCGAACACAAACTTTTTAGTGATTTGAGCCTTTTAAAGCCGCTAGAAAGTCCATTAAAGACGACGAACGAACAGGGAGAACTTTGACGTTTGCCACGCCCGAAAACATAACGAGAGCTCAACAGCTCTGTCGTGAGGAATGTTGTTGGACTATTCTTGACATCTGCGATAAAGTAGGAATCGGAGATGGTAGATATCAGCGAATTACGACTCAAGAATTGGACATGCACCGCATTGCCGCGAAATTTGTTCCCAGACTTCTGACTTACTATCAAAAGCAGGAACAAATTTTCCGTCTGTACTAAGCTTAAACAACTATTCTGTTGACAATGAACGTAGCAGAGAGTAGATAGTAATTCTAATGACAATGTAATGTACGTATCTTACAGGTATCGTATAAAATCCATATACAATTGACGTGCATATCACTACAAATAGGTAATGATGGACGATTTTAAACACGGTCGTCGCTCATTTAAATTCAATGAATGACCACAGCAAGAGTCATAGCAAACAACCTGTTTATTATTAACATAAGTGCAGGGTGCATACGTAAATGAAACCAGTTAAAACGAAAATCACTTGCATATATATCGTACACCTGCACTGATTCGTTTCAGACAGTGATTGATCGAGCTTTTTCATTCGTTTTTACTTTTCGATAACATCGTTTATGCATTTAGGGGACGCACGGAAAGTGCATTCTCTTATCTGTCACATGTAAATATGTCTCTCGTACGCTGAAAAAATCTCTTCGTTAATTTACATAGAGTAAAATGGCAATCGCGAGCTATTTTAATGTGTACATAAATAATAAATAAATAATAAACATTTTCTAACATTACAAGTAGACCAAAATTTGCAAATGTATCGTTATTGAAATATGTTGTATGAAATATCAAATCTCATAGCAAGTCTCCAGCATAGGACGTCATTAAAATTAATGATTCCAGTTATGATCATATTTCAAAAGAAATTGTTATGTTAGATATTCCTATTTGGATTGTAACAACTGTTTGGATAATTAAAAATTACTGAAAAGCCACTTCCATCAACGGGAACGTACAGACGCGTTTCGCTCTAATTGAAGCTTATCAATGTACGGTATCTCGAGGACAGATATGGCTTTTCACTTCTCTACTTTGTGTATATATAGTTAACATTCTGAGCTTACTGCAAATGAGAATTAATGAATATTAAATCTCATTTTTACATGTCGATGTCGCCTTATGTGATTCATTAATAGATGCATTAGAGCGAAACGCGTCTGTGCGTTCCCGTTGATGGAAGTGGCTTTTCAGTAATTTTTAATTATCCTAACAACCAGTAAGATCGTAGTCGCGACGAGGTGTGTTATACATGCTAGTACAAACTTGGTTTGTCGGATTGTAGTTATTAATGCATCACATAAGGCGACATTGACATGTAAAAATGAGATTGTCATTGTCAGTAGAATTTCTTAAATTTCTAATGCGAAAAATTTTCTGTTGGAATTGTTCAATTGCCTTTTGCAGTTGAGCACTGTCAACCCGCGCATTTGAGTCTGATTAAATAATATTTAAACATGTGGCATGATAAAATGAAATATTTTCAACCAGTAGAGAAATTCCGGGCAATTCAAATTATTCAATAACCACTTGCTTCACTAATAGTAACTGAATCCATCCCATCTTCGTCAATAATTTTGTCTAAACATTCTTTAAAGAATCTTGGTGTTCAAATAATGTGTTCACAGTTTGATTTTTGAAAATCCAGCGCAAAGAAGCAGCGCCTGGTAATCAACGTTTTACTATTTCGTCAAGAATTACTGTTCGTTTTGGCGATGGAGATAAAAAACTTGAAAATGTCTGCAAATTTGCAAAGAAATTTTTTACATTTTTATTGCACAATAATTAAATTAAATTGATTTGCGTAACAGTGAATATAATGTGTATGTGAAAATGATCTTTTGATAATTGCTTGGACACCATTTCATGAGAGACGGTACGGTCATAAGATGAGTAGTATTTTTCGAGAAGGACGAAGTAAACCATTTGGGAAAATCTTATGATGTGTTGATATGCACAGCTGGTAGCGTCATCGCTTAGGTCACCGGCTGGTATTAGGTAGCATAACATGCATAACAGTATTATCGTCTACCTGGCCAACCATTTCTTAGGCAAAATCATTATCCAGTATTTTATTGACCACTTTGGACTTAGTATATAAAGGAGTCCGTTTCATAACGTTCCTCCTTGCAAAGAGAACAATATATAGAGCCATAACCGGAGTTCTTATGGGGCTCCAGAAACGACGTTCGTTTATGTATGAACAGACAGTCAATATTGCTATTAACAAGTTTAGATTTGATAATGCAAACATGTTAACTATGGTTATGATACGTATTCAATTTTGCTTAAAAATAAGCATTTTAAATGCTTTAAGCAAAGTGATATCTTAAAAGTATTTCGAAACACGCATAATCAATGCCAAAGATTTGAATTCATCAAAACAAATATTGATTATATGAGGTCTAAAGGTAAGATTTAAGCCGAAAAAGACTCCAAGATTCTTTATTGCTTTAAATTGAATAAGAGCACTTGCAAGACATAACAGATTGAATATAAATAGCCACACAGCATTTACCAATATTAAATTCACGTTTGAAGCGGTCACGCCATGCAACAAACATAACCATATTTTACTGAAGCTTATCAGTATTGTCAATTATGGAAATCTTTGAATAAATTTTTATATCATCGGGGTATACGTGAATCTTGCACTTAACATAGACAAGAAAATCATTCATAAACAAAACGAATAGTAAAGGGCCAAAATTTGATCTCCAAGGAACACCAGAATCAAGTACGAATTCCATTGAGTAGTAACCATCGTATATCACATGGCACTTCCTTTTAAATAGGTGTTACCGGCGAAGATTGATAAAATCAGGAAGGAAATCAAGGGATCTTAGTTTTTAAAACGAAATTTCATGATCAATTAAGTCAAATACCTTAGAGAGGTCTGCATAAATTACATACACCTGTCGTCAATTGTCCAAAATTTTATTAACGTACTGGGCAATCGACGCCAAATTGATGAGAATGAATCTACCCAAGATGAAAACATGTTAGTTCAATGGGATATGAGATGAGAGCGCGTGCCACGAAAAGGTCTACTAAAGTTACTAAAGAGTACAATACCCTCTTATAAAATTTGGCGAAGTTTTATGTAATAAAAATTGATCTACAGTTACTAAGCAAAGCGCGATCTCTTTTCTTATGCATGGAAAAGATATTTGTGTTTTTTAATCGACAAGGAAAAATATTCAATGACAAAGATAAGTTACTAAATAGTTTAACACTTTCTGGTTCGGAAATTTCACTTCAAAAAAGCTCTAGTGGTACACGATTTCTTAAGGAAAAAAATTAAACTTTTTTTGTTATATTCTTATTTATAATACATATTCAAACTATAAAACGTAATTAGCAAAAATATAAACTCCATGTTTTACAAGAAAAAAGTAAAAAAATTGGTGGGTTATTGTTTGTACCATCGTACTCATTCCATATGATATGTTTGGAAACAACTTTTGTTTTTTGATAAACATAATTGTATTTTACATACTGAACAGTCCCAGTTTGTTCTCACTTTATTGTTTTTTGAGCTACAATATCCACATCTGCGTCTTGATGTACGAATTGGTTGATGGGCACTTTGCGAAAGACGTATGGATTTTGGCTGGCAGGGTTTTGTATTGCTGATGGGAATAGACAATTGCTGCGGTTTGACATTAATTTTCGAAACAATTGTATCACCTACAAGAAATTGTACTATTTCACCACGAAATTATTTCATTGAGATCTTGTTATTTTCGTTAATAAGTCCATAAAGTACATATGCGTGCACAACGCAAGTATCTACTAGAAAAAATAATATCCAGGACCACCATTTAAGGCTTTTTCTATCTGTACAATAAGTGGCTTTCATTTGATCGAATTTATCCACAAAGTTCATGTTTTTATTGTAATCTATTACCATGACAAGACAGACAACTTCTGAAACTAAACCATCTTTATTTTTCCGATTTACAATTGTTGCCACGAGGATTATGGTAATTGGAAAAGACGTGGACACAACTTTTATCACGCCGTTTTATAGCTGATAAACCATTCATACTTTGCCATCAATCGTAATCACCCCGCTTTAAATCCTTATCAACTGAAAACTGGTAAATTTCTTCTAGTACCATTGACAGTTCCACAGTCACATATTTTATCTTTGAGGAGATCTTCCATAAGTTCAACCGAGGAAAAAAATTGTCAAAATATAGGTGCCGATTTTTTCCTCTTATGCTGGCAGTCAATGTTTTCACAACCCTTGAGCCTAAATTTTATTCAACTTCGCTTTCACTTCGACCTGTGTTAATGTTAAAATTCCAGCAGTATCCGGTTTCATCAGACAATACCCATACTTTTTTGGAAAATACTACTTCAGTGTAGAGCGTCCTTTGAATTATATCATCGATTCGTCAATTACTATTTTTTTGTGAAGATTCAAAGATTTTTGAACATTAATCTTCTACATATCTATTACCGGTCCAACCTTATAGAGTATGTCATATTTATCATCACCTCGCTGTGGCATAACAATGTTATCATTGAGGTCCAAATTGCTTAGCAGCCATCCAAATCTATGAATAGGCATAACTTTTGAGATATATGCATCGTGCAAATCAGGAGAAATGCTCCAATGGTCTCTATACTGTTTTATACCCATGAGGATATTTATTCCAAAGAACGCTTTCATCTCCTGAATATTAGTGATACTATATGCCTTTCTTGTTTTTAAGTATTCTTGTTGGGCATACAGATTTGTTTGAAACACTATGTGATTTAATATGTCATCATCCAATAAAAAATTGAATAAATCATAAGGTTTACGCTGACCACAATTTTTTATAAAAGAAGTAACACCGCATTCACTTTTGAACTCTTCAGGTGATGGGATATTATTTTCACTTCGAGTCCATACTGTTTGTTTATGAATAGTACGTACCAATGTAGCCAATGGAACAAGATCTTCTAGTTCCCACTCGCTTTCAGAACTCTCAAGGGCAGGCAATATTAATAGTCCATCATCGGTTTCCGTAAAAAATCATTTTGAGTCTCATTTAAATTATTCTCATTATTTGAATCATTATCTGAATTAGAATTAGACGGTAAAGACATGCATTCTTCATCAAGTCCATCAATTCTGCGTATAACTCTTCCACGCTCATACCCACTAAATTGAAAGGCAGTTCTTCAGATTTTTTACAATTCATGATTGGATCGGTATGGTGGGCTAAATTTTGTATCTTCAAAAAAGATAACGACTTTTACTAATAGACTACAAACTAATGTACTCACTGTTTTCTGAAGATACCAATGAACTGACAACAAGCCCCAGTTGCTTGCAAAATAACTTTGTTTTTTACATTTGGTGATAAATCAATAACCTATGCACACGTGTTTGTTAGCGCCCATTTACTAACCATTTGTAGAAAGTATGCGCATATAGGGGAGACACGTGACTCAGAATTCTTTGGCTATATCTCTCGCATGCATTCTATACACAACGGGACGTAAATTAAACTGATAGTCTCAATAGGATCTATCTCAATATTTATGTAGGTGGGTTAAATTTTGCTCAAGCGTACAAAAATAGTGTGCAATTTGGTAGGTGAAATTTTGCGCCACCGTACCCGAAAGAGTTAAGAGGGTATGTCAGGACGAATGTACAATCGCGAATCAAAAAGCTTGGTAGGAATTGTTTCCAGCAGTGTTTTTATTCAAAAAAGTGTCCATTCAATTAATTAGCTCATCCTATCAGCGGATAACGAGAAGGAATAGGATGGAGAACCAATAGGAATGTTATTGTTTATTTTTACCGATATGACTTTATTTCTAAGATTTGTATCTAAATTCTATATTTTCGCATTTTCACGATTAAAATTACACTGTACAGTTAGTATTGCTCATATGCTTGGAATATTTATATGGAATTCTAATTCATTTAACATTCTGACTGGAAATCCTCTCAGTATTCGAAATATCTTCGAAGATATATGAATCTTTTAGGTATTTACGAGTTGAAATACCTGTTTATTTAAATCTCTGCTTTATCAAGCTCATTCAAAGCTCACTTCATAAAATATTTATTCGCACGAAGTGCCAGTAATACGTACACATCCATTCATATATGAATTGTATATACAAATGGCTTTAAATGTGTATTAGAGAGATCAAAATTATCGCTGAGTGAGTATACATAATATTTGAAAGGTTCCATAAAATATTTCTAGTAGCAATTTTGTAGATAATTGCTGGATAATTAATAAATTATTTATTTTAATAATTTAGTTTACATTTTACATTTTCTTTGAAGGTTCAGTTAGAAAAGGTTGAAGATTATATAATAATACCTGTAATTTATATAATTCAAAACAGTTTATTAAATCGTGTTTGGCTGCGGTTTAAACAAAAATGTAAATATATATTTCAATCAATAATTACAATTTTCTCAAAGTAATATTCAGATAATGATAATGTAACATAATGACAATAATTTACCATTTAATTATTTTTTCAGGCAATCCTAGGCTCCATATTATCGGGTAAGTTAGACAATATGCGTTTACTACACCTTTATAAAATCATTTTACTTATTTTTGTATTATTAAATTTCATGTTTATATGAGAGTGGATCCATAACACAGGCCTACAAATTTAGAGCCATTTCTTTTGAATTCGCGACTGATTCTGACGTATTTTGATGCGCTGATTACGAATATGTATTTAGTTTTTCTCCACTACGTCCAGATTTTTCAGAATAGACACGAATAAAATTGCAAAAGAGACGACTTTACATAGAAAAAAGTGTATTAAAACTTAAAATTTTATAAACGATTACCTTATTGCGTAAATATGCCACTTATCTTCGTAAAACCTTGTCCTTTTTACTGCGAAGCTTCTATTTTGAGATTTTCTCTTAAATTTTCAATTCGAATCATCTTGCCCCGGCAACTAAACGTAGTTTGCCAATAAGTTTGTATTCCACCTTCCTTGATACCTTTTTCCATATGAGGGTGGTTCGGAAATTACGTGACCTAACAAAGAAAACGCAAGTCTTTTGACAAAAAACATTTTATTTTTCAATATAATTTCCTGCTCGCCCAACACAATTATTTCAGCGATGTTCCAAATTAGTAATGCCTTCATTGTACGTCGATCAATCCAAGTCCTCGAAATAGCTACTTGTAGCACCGATTACCTCTGAATAAGACTGAAATCTCTTACCGCAGAGCCATTTTGAGGTTTGGGACGAGATGACAATCGCATGGAGCCAAACTTAGGGAACAAGGATGAATGAGGCACTAATTAAAATCCCAATTCATGTATTTCTGCCCTTGCAATCTTCTTTGCCAAATGAGGCCGTTTCTCTTTGATTTTGTCACTTAACTGTTGCAACAAATGAGCATAATACTCCCCTTTTCTAAGCAGCCAACCAATATAATTCCATGAGAATCCCCAAAAAAAAACTGTTACCATATCCTTTCCTGCTGGCAAAACCGTTTCTGATTTCTTTGGTGGCGGAGAACCATTTTTTGTCCATTGTTTGGATTGTTCTTTGGTTTCAGAAGTGCAGTAGTGGACCCAGGTTTCATAGACGGTAATGAAATGCCATACAAAGTCCTTCTGATTGCAGCGAAAACTCACCAAAAGGTCTCGAGAAATGCTCAAACGATTCGGCTTTTGCTCCGGTAGTGCAGTCATTATGTACATTTGAATTGGAACGAGATCCCATTAAGCCAAATTTTTTATATGTTGTTGGGGCAGGTCAGGAGTGCCTAATTTCAAGTTCTTGACCGAAACGCTCCTGACTATTTTCCACGATTTAGAAAATAAGGGTAGATTTCTGTTTCCGTTGTAACTCGGCTCCTCGTTATTCTGCGGGGAAGTTGTATTGTTACTTTTTGTTCCTTTTTATTCTCTACAATTTGTGTCATATGACTTTTTCACCTAATATCGTCCGTTCTTGAGATATCGGCGAATATAGGACAAAATTTGTGATACGAACTCGGTTCTCATTTTTTTTCTTTTTTATCGTCAAGCATAGCAAAAAAATGTTTGTCATCAAACTTGTAGAGCACGTTCGTACCTACAATTTTATATATTTTTTTCCCTCCATCTTTAAAATTACGCGTTCTAGCGCGCCGCAAATTCGACAAGTCGGCAAGTCCTTGCGAAGTTTCGATTCTATAGTTCGCGCGATTGTGTAGATATGTAGTAACGGATTCACCGTTCTGAATAGAATTATTCATAGACAATATAGGTAAATAAAACCGAAATTATGAATCGCACGTATAAAATTTATTATGCAAATTTGTTTACTTCCGGTCAAAAAGATTATCATGTCTTCCTTATTTTCGATGGTCCTGCGCGCTAGAACTCGCAATTTTACAGATGGAGCGAAAACATAAATATCAAGGTACGAGCGTGCTCTACAAGTTTGACAATAATCATTTGTTGGCTATGCATGACAATAAAGAAGAAAAAATTGAAAACCGAGTTCGTATCAGAATAATTGAAACATACATGAGTAGGTAAACCCCACCAGTTTTGTATAATAAAAAGGTATTTTTAATAATATAAAATATTATTAAAAATCTGGTGTGAAGAACACAAATGCAGGTTAACTATTAATATTTTCTGTGAACGTGTCCGAATATATCCTATCCCCAGAGACGTAGATACGTATTTCGCCTTTCTAGGGATAGGATATATTCGGACACGTTCACAGAAAATATTAATAGTGAACCTGCATTTGTGTTCTTCACACCAGATTTTTAATAATATTTTATATTATTAAAAATACCTTTGTATTATACAAAACTGGTGGGGTTTACCTACTCATGTATGTTTCAATTATTCTGATACATTACACATGCGGTTAAGCCGTAGTATGAGTGAAGGCACAAACAAAATGCAGTTTTCTAGAGAGATTGGCTGTGCTAACCTTTGGAAGGGCGTCGTTACTTCACATCAATTATGTGGACGGTATGCGAGGTACTTCGGCTGTCTGACAACAGGTAGCGCCGAATTTACTTCTGCGCTCGGTCTGGATAATTACGGTGATAGGGCGAGGTGGTTCTTTTCTGTGAATGTGTCTGGAAATATCCTTTCTCCAGCAGGGGCGTACCGATGAGCCTGTAGAAAGGCGAAATACGTATCTACGTCTCTGGGGATAGGATATATTCGGACACGTTCACAGAAAATATTAATAGTGAACCTGCATTTGTGTTCTTCACACCAGATTTTTAATAATATTTTATATTATTAAAAATACCGAGTTCGTACCCCAAATTTTGTCCTATCTTCGCGGATATTTCGAGAAGTTTTTTGACACAAAATGTAGAGAATAAAGAAACGAACAAAAGTAACCATATAACTTCCCCGTAGGAGACGAGGAGTCAATGAAAATCATAATTTACCACTCTTTCTTCAAGATGGCGGCACACGAGCGAAAAGATCGAAACCTCGCACGGGCGTGCCGACTTGTCGACGTTGCACCGCGCTAGAACTCGTAGTTTTGGAGATGGAGGGGAAAAATATCAAATTGTGGGTACGAACTTCCTCTACAAGTTGACTACAAACATTTTTATAGCTAGTACGCTATGCGTGACGATAAAAAGAAAAAATGAAAACCGAGTTCCTACCCAAAATTTTGTCCTATTTTCGCCGATGTCTCGAGAACAGACGATGTTAGGTGAAAGAGCCATATGATACAAATTGTAGAGAATAAAAAGTAACAAAAAGTAACAATACAACTTCCCTGTACAACGACGAAGAACCGAATTACAACGGAAATAAGAATCCACCCTTATTGTCTAAATAACGCAAAATAGTCATAAGAGTTTCGTTCGAGAACTTAAAATTAGGAACACCTAACAACAATATATAAAAAATTTGGTTTTATGGGATATCGCTCTAATTCACGGCCTATTTTCGGACAGCATGACTGGACTACGGTGTGAGTAAGGCACCCAAGGTGCCGAATAGTTTTTCATTTCCAATTATTCAGTTAAATTCTGTACACACTGTTATTTGTGATACCTACAGTGTCTGGTACCTCGCGCACTTTTACTAGACGGTCATTCAGGACGATACGGTGGACTTTTTCAATCATATTCGGAACAGTAACAGTTTTTGGATGTCCACTACATAGTTCATCACCTTGTACTCATACGATCGCGCTTAGTTTTAACCATTGAAAACGGAGAAGCGGATTCTAACAGTTTTGAATCCAGCACAGCTTTGATTTTGGTTGATGCTAAGCTTTTTAAATAAAAGTATTTTATCACACTCTTAACTCCGTTTTTCCCGTTATTACAAAATCAGACGAGACGTTCACTTTGACGTACTGTCAAAAACAGACTAGTTGAGACATCGCTTAAAGGATGATTCTACAGTAGGATAAAGAAGATTTCTGCGAATTCGCGCCATCTCTCTGTTAGGCCACATAGTTTCCGAACAATCCACATATTTTTCAAATCTTGGTGAAGTTACCTTGCTCTTCGCTAACGACTCCTAGATTTTCCAGAAAGTAGTAAATGTGTGAAATCAGGAAGTGAAGTTCATAAAATAGCCTATGAAGTCAAATTTGCAATTATGTTCGTCACTATTTATTCTTTATGATCAGGGCTTTTGTGGTTCCCTATCAAATTTTTCATCCTTCATTAATTTTCTGTCTTAAGATTTTTCCATATATTAACATTGCATTAAAAAATTTCAACAACCCATAGATTAATAGGCTCATTACTTAATGCGTCTAAAATCACCAATTTTTAGTGTAATAAAGACGTATTACTTATACTAATTACGTAGAATCTATGAATCGGAATTGAATCTATTATACTAAAGTCACTAAATGCATTAACAATTAGTTAGAACTCTTTTAAAAAAGTTTAATCCATTTTCGAATTGAACTCTCCGAGCAATTTTAAACAAAACCTAAAATGCTAAATAAAAAATTTTCTAACGTTTTTTCTTGGCTATTTTTCTTTTAATCAGCGCATTAACAATTATCAGGAACGCTACTCTCAAATCTTAAAGGGGAAAACCAAGGCCTGTGATAATTAGTAAGCCCGATCAAAGAGGGCAGCACTAAAAAGCTCCGATTTGTTTTTCAAATTAGTAGTGAAATTGATATTATTAAGGTTTGTGTCCACCTAATTATTCCATTTGAGATTGTTAAAGTGGATATTAGTTGCTATTGTTATATTTTTAGAATTTAAATATGATTTGAGGATGGTGATTTGACTGATTGGTCTGCGGGTATACTATTTTTTTAATTATACCTCTATAAATGTGTAGTTCATGATTCTATTTTGATGGAAGCTAAGGCATTTTTAAGTGTCTTTTTCTTCCATAAGATCCATTTCAACATTATTTAGTATTTCCTTCCTAGCAGCCTGTTTTAATTTTCCTTTTTCAATGTGTAGTTTTTTGCATTTACTTATGCCAAATTTCATCTAAATATCGAAGACTATTTCTTTTATGATTTTCATTAATCCATTTACTTATGCCATCGTGGATGTGAAAAGTTTTATATCATCCATGTACATTAAATGGTTTGTTTTATGCAGTGCTGTTTTATTTGAATTGAAGCTGTATTGTGTGTCGTTTAGAATGTATTATTTTTATTATTATTATTATTATTATTATTACGTATTATTATATGCGCAGTTGTTTATCGAATAAGTTTTAAAGCAGATTGACATGTAAAAGCTCAATTATAGATTGAAGAACGTAAAAAAAAAATTTTGGACAAAGAAATCCTACTTTATCACACCGAACTGGAAGGAAATAAAAAAGCTTCGCATGCAGGATTTGATTCATGGCCTATAAATCTTTTGTACATGTTCATTCCCAAACGCTCTGGGCTATCAACTACAAAAAGTAGATAGCGTAAATGGTAAGCTTATTCATTCGTATTTATTCAATATATATGACACCTGTAAAAATCGCTTTGTATAAACTAAATTCGTGTACATTTTGGTGCTTTCTTTACAAAAATTGATGTAATCTGCATAAAACGTTCGACAATGATTTCGATGTCACAGGTGTTGTGCAATATTTTACATTTTACGTGTAGTGAAAGACAAAATAAGGTTGTTGATATTGAACCTTTTTTCAATAAATCCGATTCTATTTCAAAACGAAACTAAAAATACCATACCATACCATCCTTTTCATTAAAACTATTTACATAAAAATATTGACATTTTGTGATTTATACAGAAATTAAAATTATAGGCGCTAAGAATGCAGTGTCATAAATAATATACTTTGGTATTTCTCTATTATATCGATAAAAATATATTTATACTATGCATGTTGATCGTACCTTCTCATCGCATATGAAATGCTTCCCAAAAGTATGCATTTTCTTCTTTATTTACACAAAATATAGAAGAATGATTATTTATTTACAACATAGGATTCTAAAATTTAGTTCTTCAGTTTCTAGTTTCTATCAAGCTGCTTGTAATAAAAATATAATAGATTTTATATAGTTAATTGACGAAGGAGATACTTGTTGAAACTTCATTATAACGCTAAGAAATGAGTAATTAAACTTCTAGTTTCAAAAATTCTTTTATTGTAAATACCACTACAATATTGTTTCGCCATACAATGGCTTCATCAGGTGGATGAAATACTGGATCCAGTATTTCATCCACCTGATGAAGCCATTGTATGGCGAAACAATATTGTAGTGGTATTTACAATAAAAGAATTTTTGAAACTAGAAGTTTAATTACTTATTTCTTAGCGTTATAGTTTTTATATTTTTGCATCGTAGAATTTTCCCACTTTACATTAATGTTATCTTTATCGTTTGCATATATAAATAACCTCTGGTTTGTAACTAATTTTATTCTAAATCTTAAGAATATGAAGTAATTTCATAGGTCCGCAACCGAAAAACTGCACAAGATTTTTAAACTGCTTCTTATCGATCTTTACTCACAAAAACGGGAAAAGTATTCGCAAAATTTCATTTCGCCAGGTTTCCTTACAAAACTCGTCCGTTTAATCCGAAGTTTGGTATCCTATTCTTAATTTTAAAAATCCTATGCGAATGTGAGTTCGTAATTTCATTTAATATATATTAGAGTGAGACTCACGAATAAATACGAAGAGAAAATGAGCGGAATAGGGAGGGGTGGTGGAAGGGCAGCAGGTTAAGGGTAGTGTTGGCGGAGTGAAGAAGCTCACGTTGATAAGGCTCCAACCGGTTTAATATGTTTATAGAGAAAGGTGTGAAGTCTGAATCGGTATCGTTCTGTTTAAAATATTTTTCATTTTACTTTTCATTTATACAGTTCTTCGGCACTTTCTGATATCAATGTCCAACAATAAACATCAAGCATCTCACTGTTCCATTGTAACATCATATTCTTCACTTGAAACACCTATGGGTCTTGGTACTTGCAATGCTTCCGAAAGAGGTACTGGACGAGTAGCAGAGGGCAGTCAACATAACTAAAGTTTCTCTTATTTTGGTTTTAAATTTCGAAAGTTTGTTCACGGCAAATCATATGTCCTGCAAAATGGCTTATTGCTTTTTTTACTGTTTGAGCAGCCCCTCAGGGTAACAGCATAGCATGCGCAGCAAATGCTGGTAAACCATGGCTTGTGCTGATATTTAGCAAAATATAATTTTCCTATTAAAGGTGTAAAATTTCGCTTATGCCGGTGCGAAGTGAATTTTTCACATATATACAGGGTGGCGCAGGGGAACGGGAAATTTTGAAATAACGTCATGTCCACGAATAAATTCATAAAACTAGTAATTTATTAACGAAAGTGCATGTATGCAGCATGCCATTTATGTTTTTAACAATCAGAATGTTCAAAAGTGTCTCTTTACTTTTTAAAGATGACATCGGAAAGATGTCCTCCCATTCGGCGTTCACACTCTAACAGCCTGTTATGAAAACTCTGGAATGCGCGGTGTAGCAAATCTTGGGGAATGGCAGTGATTTCTTGTTGAATGTTCTTCTTCAGTTCATATTGTTGCAGGACTTGTACGGTACACCTTGCCTTTAAGATACCCCCACAGGAAGAAGTCGCACACACTAAGATCAGGGGATCTCGCAGGCCATTCAATCTCACCGTTACTTGAAATAATGCGTCTTCCAAACAATTAACGAACTGCTGCCATCAAATGTCGAGCAGTGTGTGACGTGGCTCCGTCTTGCTGGAACCACATGTTTTCGATGTTAAGATTAAGCTCGTACAGTCTCGGTGTAAAGAATGTTTGAAGCATTTCAACATATCGAGCGGATGATACTGTCGCTGCACTACCATTCTCACTTGTAAAAAAATAAGGGCCGATAACACCATGACATGATACAGCACACCATATTGTTACCTTGTCGCTATGTAGTGGTCGCTGGTGTAACTGACAAGGATTGTCCTTGGCCCAATAACGAAAATTATGTTTGTTTACGATACCGTTTAGGTGGAAATGTGCTTCATCTGATATCCATAGTTACCAATGAAATTCGCGTCCTCGTTAATTTTAGCCAATATCTGCCTACTAAACTCCATACGTGACGCTGGGTCTCGTTCATGTAATTGTTGCACAATCTGCAACTTATAGGGATGGAAATGTAATTCGTGCAGTATTCTTTGTAAGCTTCGTCGCTTAATCCCTAGCGTAGATGCATGCTGTCGAACGGAGCGGCCAGGACTTCTCTCGATTGCAGCTCTAACAGCTTCAATGTTCTCTGGGGTACGTACCGTTCGAATGCCACCTGGAGCTTTCTTTTTCAAGGCAGATCCTGTTTCTTCAAAATTACGCACCCACGTTGTAATCGCATGCGCAGATGGGACACGTCCATGACGTCCAAGCTGGTAATGCTGCCGAAATATTCTCTGCGCGGCAGTCGCACTATCACAATTTTTATAAAACGCTCTCACAGCTACTGCACGTTCCGCACCAGTCTAACGATCCATGATTACTAAATGGCAATGCGTTCACAACAATTGTGCGACGTTACGAACAACTGCCGGCTCTACAGTGCTGACAACTGTAACGTTCAAAATTCCCCGTTCCCCTGCGCCACCCTGTATATATATATATAACAGAAACTGCTTGGATTATTTATACACATACGCGACATTGTGAAATAAAAAGACGTTCAGCTATAACAAACCGACTTACATTGAATCGCAATAGCCGGGTATAGTTATATATATATACCCGCATAGCCAGATATCTATCATTTGCTAGTTTGAGTAGTTCCACAGCAAATATGGGCGTTGTTTAAGTGCTCTAACATGTAAGCACATGTTCAAATATTTCTATTTAATGTTCTACAGAACAATATTTTTAGTAGTATCTTTCTTATATACAAGTAACTTAGAAATTTTGTAAAATTTAATGCGTGTTTTAAAAAAATTTTAACCCTCGGACCCGAAACGATTTCTAACCAATGTTTTATCGTACTTATGGTTTGGCTAATTTACTGGTATTAATAGACTTTTTAAGTACGAGTTATAGCTTTTGACAAAAAAAATATTTTAGAAAGAATCGTTTAGGCAGCATAAAAATACTTTCGCGATTTACCAACCGGGTCCGCTGGATCAATATGTCGTTTACTGTATAAATGTAGGTAAAGCGAGTGTGTTTTACAATAATAGTGGTTCGCTTATAAATTTCGGACTTCCCCGCTGCTGATAAACCTTTCTTTGCGTTCCCTGGTGTATACAGAAAGGGGAAATCCCTTCATCATGCGGATTCTGGGGACTTTACGTGTTTTAACATATTTATAGCCGCACATCGTGAACAATGCATTAGTACTTGCCAAATCTGTGTAGTGCTACTTTATTACTGAGAATAAGACAAAATTTATATTTTGTTCAGTTGTGATGTGCGATTTGATATTTTAGCATAATTTTTTATCAATTGTCAGGTAGTTATTTCTGACTCTTTTATTACGTCTATTTTCTACTTTGCATTTTACTTATTACGGAACCTGAATCCTGGAAATAAGGAATACCTTACACAACAACAGCTAGAGGAGATAGTAGCCGAAATAAGTGATGTTGAATACAATAGCGGATATGGAGCTTCAGACGACGATGGAGAGATAGATACAGTCGAAGGCCTCATCGATGGAGGCGATACAAGCACAGCAGAAGAATCAGATAGCGAAGAATCTGCTGAGAGCAGCGATGATGACCACAACAGAAATTCGGCTGGAGCTAATTCTTTTATATCAAAGAACAAACTAGATGTTTGGTACCAAGATCATATTTTACCTCATCACGGAAGACAACCACAACAAAATATTTTGCGAGAACGTTCAGGCCCAACACGTTTTGGATTTATTTTCGTAAACCTCTTCTTTAAATTATCCTAAAGTGGACGAATGAAGAAGGAGAGATTATTTTCGGCAAAAATTGGATAAAAATGGATGTCCAAGAATTTAAGAAATTTATTGGAGTTTTGATACTAATAGGTGTATACAAATCTTATAACGAGGACGTAACACAACTTTGGAGCAAAAACAATGATCGAAAAATTTTTGGTACTATTATCGCTCGAAATAGAATTCAAAATATACTTGGTATACTTAGATTTGACGATGCAGCGGAAAGACGAAGAAAAGGAAGTAGCGACAAAATAGCACCAATACGGGAATGCATTGAGTTATGAAATACGACAATCGCCAACAAATTCTACAACAAGACCATCTATCACGAAAATCCTTTAATAAAGAAGATTACCAAAACGCGCCAAACTCCGGCAAAACATCCCCATCAATATCAACGTTTACCAATATTCCAAATGCCCTTTCCGGATTAGATCTAGACTAAAATTCCTCGCAATCGTTTCTTCAGTGGAACAACGAAAACGTTAGAGGTTTTTTAGAAGTTTTTCCTCTAGTGAACATGTGACAGTGCCTGTTATTAAGCGAAAATGACGCAAAATGTTTCTCGTGTGCGCCAGTGATCTGTGCGTGCGTGTAAATAGCGACAAACACATATGAGTCATTAAAGACACATTCCTAACTAAAACTGTAAACATAGAACATTATGTAGGAAAATTTTATAAGCACAAAAGTTAGAGCTACATGTAGATATCTGTATGCAATTATGTAATATGTAAATAAAGATTTTGTTGAGTTGAGTTGAGTTCTCGTCCGATCACTGAAGTCAAACAGCATCGGGCGCGGTCAGTACTTGGATGGGTGACCGCTATTAGATTCAAGAGCGCCACCTTTATATGAAAATATACATTAATATGTGACGCCAGGCGTCTGTCTGGCCAAATCGCGGCCTTACCTACTTGCACACTTCGCCAATAAAGCCAATTATTAAAAACAATTAATGCAAATTTATTTAAAATTGTTTGAAACTTTTAGTTAATATTACCAGTAGAAATCAAATTAATTGGCAACGGCCGTAGCACGCTGTAAAGACCGGTTCCCGTCCGATCACCGAAGTCAAACAGCATCCGCCGGGGTCGGTTCGTGGATGGGTGACCGCTTTTAGATTCAAGTGCGCCACCTTTGCATGCAAACATACATTAATATGTGACGCCTAGCGTCTGTCTGGCCAAATCGCGGCCCTTCCTACTACTGGCGTCGGCCCGCTAATAATGTGTAGGGCCGACGCCAGGCGTCTGTCTGGCCAAATCGCGGCCTTGCATGTGGTGTTTCAGGGAGAAGCTCAACGGTGGGATTGAGGAGGAGGAAGGTGAGTGTCAAAGCAAGGTAGGTTTTAATACAATACTACACCCCCCACTGCACTACTACTACTCAACATTAGAAGGTAAATTGATGGGATTGAAGAATAGGCAATGATATCGCTCTTATTGTACATTAAATCTTAATCATTTTGATAGACCCTATAGAGGGTATGTGGTGTTAGAGGAACTATGCCATTAAAGCACCCACCCAGAAAAATCTGAATGTCAAAACAAAAAGGTTTTTAAGACAATACTAGAGCTCACTGTACTACACTGCACACGCGTTACAAGAGATTGTAGAATGGATGTTAGAAGGTAAACGGATGACAATTGTCGTACTTATTTGCTAGATACGTATGTACCAAATTGGTGTATGACGGTTGATGAACACCTTGTAATATTCAGATGCAGATGTCCCTTTAGAAAATATATTCCTTCAAAGCCTGGGCGATATGGAATACAATTTTGGGCCATTTGTGATAGTGTAACAACCTATACATGGAAACTGGAAATTTATCGTGGAAAGCAGGGAGAGGAAAGAGGCAAGAATCAAGGTGAAAAGGTTGTAAAACATTTAGTAGAAGAAATTGAAACCTCTGGAAGAAATGTCACCTGCGACAATTTCTTTATTTTGTACAATCTTGCAAAGTATTTGTTATCATAAAACCTAACATTAGTTGGTACGATCTGCAAAAATAAGCCTAAATTGCCATCTTCATTTGTTGATCTAAAAAGTCGTCAAGTATTTTCCACAAAGTTTGGTTTTACAGATGATTCGATGATTATTTCGTATTGCCCAGAGAAACAAAAGCTTGTAACGTTGCTGAGTACTCTGCAGAGTGAGAAAAATGTTGATAATGGCCAAAAAAAGAAACCTCAGGTAATCCTGGACTACAATAAAACAAAAGCTTGCGTAGACAACATGGACAAAATGACACGATCATACACCGTGAAAAGGATGACGAAGAGGTGGCCTCTTATGATTTTTTATAACATGATAGACATTAGCGCCATGAACGCATACATACTATGGAAGCTCTTGAAACCTAATTCAGCTTTTGATTTGAAAAAGACACGTCTCTAATCGATCTAGGAAAGGAGCTAGCAGAATACAATGACCACGAAAAACAGAAGCAGAAGTAGAAGCTGAAGCATCTACTAGTTCTGAAATTCCAAGAAAGAAGAAGAGATGTGATGTTTGTCCATCTTCAAAAGACAGAAAAACAAGAACAACTTGTGCACTTTGTAAAACCAATGCATGCGGTGAACACACAGTAATTATATGTAAGAAATGTGTTTAACCCACTTTTGCTTTTATATAAGTCCTCTATATATTTTATAGAAGCACTGATAGCGAACTGTAAAATTTTTAATTTAATTGAATAGGTAATATCAATATAAAAAAACCAAATGTAATTTAAAAATAGGAATTTCATTTACATCTTAAGTTTTACTAAAAGAAAAAGAAAACCAGAAGAAGAAAATTCAATAAAAACTTAATTAATTTGTTGTTTATCTCGTACGGTACTTGTCTTTATACAATTTCGGTTATGAAGAGATGAACGCGAAAATACAAACTTACAATTTTAATAAGATATTCTTTCTCCAGAAATGCTGTACAAATATAAACGGGCCTAGATAAATAAAGTAACGTTACATTTAGAAACAGAACATTGTGTTTCGACATTGGAAATAAAATATTGCTGAAATTAAATTATTACTTGAGTAAATAAACGGATCAAATAATATGAAATATATTTGAAACACAAACACTAGAATGAGTGTGAGTCCTAATATGTAATAATATTAAACAAGACTGTTATTCTGGCAAGCTAGTTTATCTTAATATATTATTTTCGCAAGAATTACCTCTTTAACGCGTAACCAGCTTTGCTGGCAACATAAAGAAGTTTAAATAACTAAATTTTGAAAAAAATTTTAGTAAGTTCAGCAGCCTTCAGAAAAAAAAATTGTACGCAACAAGAATACGTGAAGATCAAGGGAAATGTAAACTAATGTAAATGTAAATTAGGTTTCATGTTAAAAGACGGCAGACTATGTGCCCGAACAGTAGCGTGATGTGCAGGGATCGAGTAGAGGCGTACGACGATAAATTCAGTTGCCGTTGAGACGTTGTAAACGATACATTGTTAACACAATCGTGTTGAAAATGTCGGGAGTGCGTAGAAACAATGCATCGACTCGGTTGCATGCTAACGTAGTAAAGAAATTTTTACATCGGTTTCCCGATTTAATATATGACGATACCGTAGTGAAATGTTTAGTTTGTTAAACAACTTTATTAACTTGAAAAGAAAGTAAGTGCCAAAGACATATAAATAGTGACAAACATAAATCGAATAATAGTGGACGCAGATCATATAATAAATTTGTGTGTGATTTAACAATGATGTTAATTGCGACCAATATACCAATGCAGAAAGTGGAACACCCAATGTTTCGTCAGTGTTGGAAGAAATACAATCATACGTGTCCTACGGAATTACGTACCGTTAGTGCGTGAGAGAATTGTAAATTGTACGAAAAATACGGTAAAAAAAAATTCCTGTGGTTAACAATAGACGAAACTACAGATATTAAAAAACAGTCCACCCTAGCCATTCTAGTACGGACGCTGACTCCGCAAGGACCTTCTCCTCCTTATTTACTAACCTGTAAACGAATGCAAGGGTGTGCTGCCAGAGAGATATATGATGTATTAATAGAAACACTACACAAATTTGAGATTTTACCGAAGCAAGTGTTAATGTTTGTTACCGATGCTGCCAAGGTTATGTGTTCCACGGCAAACTTACTCAAAACGATTCAACCAAACCTGCTGCATGTCACATGCTTGCTTCACGCTTTACACCTTGTAACAAACACTATACGTACAACTTATCCTGATGTGGATCAACTGATAGGACAAACGAAAGCGGTTTTTCTTAAATCTCCGAAATGGATTCGGCTATTTCATTCGCTGTGTCCTGATATACCCGCGCCGCCGCAACCAATTCTTATACGATGGGGTACTTGGTTAGAAGCAGCATTTTATTATTATAAACATTTTGAAAAAAATAAATCAGTGATTTTACAACTAGATGCCAAAGAAGCAGCTGCAATACGGCTCAGCCAGGTTCAATTTAACAATCCTCAAGTTGCAGCAAATTTAAAAATTATTTACGACAGTTACGTTCCAATACTGGACGCAATAAAAAATTTACAGAACACTGCGCTGTCCTTATCGGACTCATTAGCAATTATTGACCACGTAAAACTAGTGCTGCATATCCTTGAAGATGAAAAAAGTGATTGTGTCCGTGAAAAATTTAACCGTGTATTAGATAAAAATGTAGATTTTACAAAATTAGGGCAACTTTTTACCAATACTGAAGATCCGTTGTACAGATACAAAGAGCGCTTTAACTATGCAAATATAACATCTCTCAACGTCGAACAATCCTTCTCTGTATATAAACATATATATACGTCGCTACGTACGAACCTTTCCGAGACTAATACAAAAACATATATTATGGTGCAGTTTTTTCATCGCGCACATCCGCATTTTTTTTGCAACAATGTAAACATGTTGGGTAAGTTATTTATGTTTTTTCTTAACGTTCTGTATAGGGATTAGATATATTTATTTTTAAGTAAGCGCACTGTTATTCTGCTAAACTCTCCACGCAACGCCACTGCCGGGGCACATAGTCTGCCATCTTTATTCATGTATATGAAACCTAATTAAATGCAATTGTAAATTACGAGGGCGATTTGTAAAGTAAGTTCTGTTTGGTTATTAAAAAAAAAACACCAATGCAGAGGTTTTTATTATATATAACTTAAAGTTCTTCCTTTCAGCTATTTTTATACATAGTTTACATTAAGATTAAGACAGTTGTCATAGCGATGATCCAGCTTTTTAGTGCCCTCTTCATAGAACTCTGCCGCCTGTGAATTAATCCATGCTGTAACATTGTCCTGCAGCTCTTCATCGCTCCAATGACCAACCAATAGCTCCCAAGCCTTTATTGTCCCAAAGGACAGTGACCATGACTTTTCTCGCAGAAAATGTTTGAAGGCACTTTAAAGATTTCTTCGTAGGCACCTGTTACGATATGCTTGAGGAAATCTCCAGCTTCAACATCGTAACTTGTCAAAAAAGTTCAATTGCAGCAATAATTTTAAACGACCAAAATAGGACGAAAGAATTTTCGAAGGATTTTCTCGATAGTACCGCCAGGCTCACACTGAAGCAGACTACACCGCAACGCTGCGATTGCGCCAATATACATAGACTCTTCTACTTAATAGGCAGAAACTTAACTTACTTTACGAATCGTCCTCGTATGCTTTGATTCTTCAAAAAGTTACAGTTTAAATATGGTTATTACGTGATTTTGAACGTACTTGTAGAAATGAAAAAATATCGGTGCACTATCAAACAAAATAATACTATAGAGACCATGGTTCATAAAATTATTTGAAAGTTGTAAATGGTTCTTAATCATACAGAGCCAAGAAAAATTGAAATGAGAGAAAGACGATTAATTGAATTGTAAAAGAATACCTGAGATTGACAACTCTGTGCCTGATGCAAAATTGTTTCCAAGTAGGAGAAAAAATATTTGAACAGAAACAAGGCACAACAAAAGGTAATTGCCTATCCCCTTTCATAGTTACTTTATTCATGAGTTAATTTGAAGAAGAATTTAAAAATAACGCTAAATATTTCCCGAATCATAGTTTTCAACATAAGACAGCTTCTTTTAATTTCTTAGTCAATCGGTTACTAAATTTTCCGTTAACAAAAGAGAGATATGAAATAGAACTAGATTTCATTAAAAACATCGAGAAATATAATGGCTTTGGGGTAGAAATAATAAATAAATTAATTAGAAGAACTTAATTAAAAAAGACAGTCCGCGAGTCCACAAGTTTGATATCTTAATGTAACCAGGAGAAAAAGTACATGTGTTTACCATACCATCCTAACACGAAAAACATTAATAGAGTTGTTAAAGAACGAGATCTCCAAGTTGCCTTTCGATCCGAAAATACCATCAAGTCTCCTAGGGAACACCAAAGATAAAGTTAATTTTAATTTTAAATCAAGTATATACGAAATTAATTGCGATGATTATAATTTCAAATATATAGACCAAATGAAACGATCAATAACAACCCGGTTTAAAGAACTCATATCACATATTAAATTCAATAGACCAGAAAAATCTAATGTGGCCAACTATTCCTTCAATACATTACACAATATATTGATTAAAGGGCTAAAACTTGTCAAAGCCATCAATAATCCTCGCGATCTTGACGCATACGAAAGCATTCCTATCGTTAAAAACAAACAGAACACGATGAATGGAGACAAAGGGTCGATTCCTTATAGTTGTCTCTTTTCATTCTTAGAAAAGAGGTAGAAAGATCGAGTGCATGCGAAAAGAGAATAAACACATGTGGTTGCGGTTTTCTTAAGAATGGTAACTTTGTCGTAAGTTTTAGTCAATATATTTTTATTTTAAAGTCATTGTATATGCGGACGCTGTGTAAAGTTCGTGCGATTTCATATGTGTTTAGGTTTATTGTACCCCATGTGCGACACTTTGATTAGTGGTTTTGGCTACTGATTATGACAACTTAGTTGTCGAAATATGTATTTAGGATACGATTAGTAATTGTGATAAGGGGTTATAGACTTTTTTGAATTGAATTTGGAACGCAGACTGTAGTATTTTGCAAGAAACTGTCCACTGCTGGTTTGAAGCTTAAAATGTAATGTAAATCGATTTGCTTCGAAATCGATATTCACTTCGAATACATGTATCGACTGAGACAAAAAAAAAATTTCAGTCGTTTACTCCCGATAATTTTTTTTCAAACCTTTGTATTTTGTGTTTTCGATTGCCTTTCTCTGTTGTTATGTTTTTACTTAAACAATTGCTTTTCAATCAGCAAGAAAAGGACAGCAGAATTTACTAATTTAGACCAATGAAATAAAGTCTGAAATTACAAATTAGATTTTAATAGATTTCTTTAATTATCTACGTGGGTGATTCGACGGGATAGAGATTTTTCAATGAAATAATTTCGGGTAAAAAGTACATTTTATATATTTTCATAATTTCCATGCAATTTTATAGAATTAGAACAGCGAATTTTTAGTTTTTTAAGCAGTCTAAAAGTAATGGTTCGGCAGCTAATCAAAATAACGGGTTATCATAAAATAAGGGATATATTTTAAATTATTATAACTTTTTAACAAACTAATTAATAATAAAAAATAAATTATTATTAATAAATAAAATAAATTATTATTAATCTAATTGCTTAAGAAATGGGATATGCACAAAACCAGTTACGGTAATTGATCAATATGACCCTCCATTTTGTTGTTGTAAGATTACTAACTTTTCCTGCAAATTGTACACAGCATTCCATAACATTTCTGGTTGAATTGCACGAATTTGCTCCATAATATTGCCTTTTAATACTTGTACCGTTGTTGGGCGTCTTCTAGACACTAAACTTTTTAAATAAACCCACAGCCAGTAATCTGCTGGGTTAAGATCAGGTGATCTTTGTGGCCATGAAGTTGCGGAATGTCTGCTTAACACACGATCTTGAAAAACATTGGTTAACAATTCTTTGATTGGTCGCAAAATATGCTGGGGTACTCCATCATGCATAAAAATGATGTTTTCAATTCCGTGGTGTTCGTTTTGCAGCTGTGGAATAACATAATCACTTAACATTTGCGAGTATTGTTTACCGCTTACAGTTCTTACGTCTTCTCCATTCTGCATTTCCTCGTAGAAATACGGACCAATGATAAAATCAGCTGAAAAACCGCACCAAACGGAGACTTTCTTGTCATGAAGACCTTGTTGAACGATTTCTTGTGGATTCTCTGCAGACCAGATTCTACAGTTTTGAGTATTGGCTCCACCATTCAGAGTAAAATGTGCCTCATCTGTCCATAAAATACGGGATAACCATTCGGGGTCAATTTCCATCTGAGCCATTACTCGCAAAGAGAAATCGTACCTAGTAGCCAAATCTGCCTCTTTTAATTCAAACAGCATTTTCGGTTGATTTGGATACATTTTTAGAGTTTTGCGTAAAATTTTCCAAACCGTGGTATACGCTTGAATATCGCATTTGCACTGTTGATTGCTAGTGGATTACCTCTGGCTATGTCCTGATTTTCATGAAGAACCTCTGCAACTTGGACATCACTAATTCTTGGTCTTCGTGATCTTGGTAAGTCAGTTACAAAGACCCTGTTCTTTCAAATTTTTGTATAAAATTGCGGTACGCTTTCATTTGACAGGGCCCCGCTCCCAAACCCATTCTCGTGCGAAATATTCGTAATCCAGCGGTGTAATTTCTGCCGCTTTCATAATAACACTGAACTAAACCAATTCTTGTTTGTAAATCCATGCTATTACAGTTTCAGTCGTTTAAACTCTACGTCTACTTGAGTTTTACTTTCAAAATAAAACTACAAATTGGATGATTTCGTTTTTGCACTCATGTCAACAATTCTAATGACAACTCTTTTGTTTTTCATAGATACAATAACATCCAAATCCAAAAGCAACTAGATTCCATTTACTTTTTGCTACTAGCTTGAACTCTTAAAATTCTATAAGACTTTAAAGTATACCCCTTACTTTATGATTACCCTATATGTATTGTTAGGGCTCTTACATCCTCATTTCTCCCCAATTTCTTTCCACCAAGCCATTTTCCCAAAGTATGGAAAGACAAAAAATATCTCGGAGCCAAATTTGATTCTTATTGATTTATTTACTACTACTTATTTAGTGCATGGCTCGCCGGCCCAATGCTTTTATCATTTTCAGTATAAAATTCGAATAATTAATGTCGTAAAATGTAGCATTTACTTCATTCGCATTATTTCGCGAAAATGCAATTGATTTGCACAAATTTGTCGACTACAGGCAACAATATTAAAATCTATTTCTTAATGCGAGTTAAGACTTTCCCGACGATTTCTCGAAACTTCAGTCCTTAATAGCTTAATGGTAAAAGCAGTGGTTCGGCTAACCAATGGGCGTAGGTTCGATTCCTGTTTCAGGGCGAATTTTTTTTTTCGACAAAAAAATTCGAATAATTAGCGTCGTAAAATGTAGTAAGCATTTATTTCAACGCTCGTATGGATTGTAACATGTTATAATACTATTATGAAGGAACGCAATTGATCAATATCTTTTCCAAAGACATTTGAGTTCGTTATTGAGATAAATACAGTAAAATTTACTAAAAGAATATTTTTCTATTTAAGACAGTAACGAAGAAACAAAAATATGATAAATTCTTGTCCATTTAAATAGTTTCTGGTGATTTCAAGGTATCCGCTTAATGTTTTCGAAAAGGTTCATAACACAAAAGTTATACTGAACATTTCAAATGGGTTTGTGTTAAATCAATCTATCTTCTTCGATATATTCATCGGCTTGGAAAATTTATAACAATAGAGATTCTGGAATTGTGACAAAAGCTTCCAGTTTGCTTTGTTCTTATTCAGATTCATTCACTATGTGTTTCAGAATCGTTCGTTGATATATGCTATATGTGAACGAATACATGTCTTTATGGAGCTGTAATATTTGACTCGGTTTGCACGCAAAACGGAAATTGTTGTACAACTTAAACGGCTATATCTAACTTTTTCAATATATGTTAATTGGTTTCGTGTACAAACTAGTATTTCATTGAAATATATGCCCGTATTATAATGTAATTACTGTAATTTATTACTTCTATTCGTGTAGCAGTATTAATTTTTAAGTTTTAATTTCTAATTCTAGCATTTTGTGTTCTAACTCAAAGATATATTCAAAACAATTTACAAAATTTAGTTACCGACCTCTTACGCCCAATAAGAAACCCTATTTTTTTGATAACTATGAAACTTAAATGTTAGTGTGTAAAAAAGAAGGTTAATGTAACAGATATTTCAGAAATATTTTCTTTTCTTATAAATTAAATTATAATAGCAGAATATGTTCAAGGAGGTTTAAAAGGAAGTTTAATTATTATCAAAGTAACGAACATGGATTAAATGTTTAATCAAATAATTTGAAACATACTTGAATAAGTAAAACCTCACCATATTTTGCATAAAACGAAAATATCTTTAGTAATATAAAAATAGAAATAATAAAAACACTCTAACCACAACATACATCAATAAATACGTATTTCGGCAACTAAGTTACCATCTTCAGTAGAATAACCTTAAAAACTGAAAAAATGTTAAACGTAGCGTTTTTGGCTAAGGTAAACCTTAGAAGATATGCTCTTCACCAAATCGCCAGTGGGATAACACTATATTCCTAATATCGAAATAACACTTATATACTACTTAAACCTAGCGTGAAATTTAGGGAACCGTGAAGCGTGAATACATGAAGCGTAAAAAAATAATGCTATTGTCACAATAAGGCGTACAAACTGGACTGAGGGTTTGGTTCATTGTCAGAATTCATTAATTTATTATTATTTCTATATATACAGGCTTATTCATTTTAGGCCCTCACCATGGGGATATCTCTTATTATTGGAGATAGAGAATAGGTTTAAATTTGGCAAAGTTGTTAAATTTTGTGTTTGTTATAAATCCGTAAAGAAAGTAGACCTGTGACAAATGACCTTCGTTATTTAAAAAAAAGAACGCGAAAACCCCATTTTCTTCTTTTACCTGTAGCACCGACATTTGGCCTTGTAGAGAAAATATAAAAACACATCCTAGTGGCCATTTCTAAACCTCTATCCAGTGGTGTACTATAAATTTTTATACGACGTTTCGTTTCTTTCTGGCCATCATCAACTATCTAATTTCTTATAGGCGCCATATTGGATTTAGACATCTTCAGGAAGAGTTTCTTTTTCTGATTTCAACCATGTACCACATACTGACTATAGTTTCTGACATTAGGTTTTATTTGAAAGAATAAATTATAAGATAAAATAAGGTAGCATTGGAATTTCAATCTGTCAAATATTTCATTTATTGTTCATTAATAATACAAAAATGTCAGACTAACGAAGAGAAACGAGATATGATAAGTATTTTTTATTCTTCGAAACGAAATTCAACAGTAGCGAGTACAAGATAACAAAAACATTAATAAAAATACATAGAAAAGTAAACAATAAACAATTACAGTAAATGTTCAATTATCTGGCCATCTTCGGTAATACACAATTGGGCACGCCTTCTGGCATTTTGTACTGCCCTTTGTATAGTTCTTCTAGGAACTGCATCGAAGGCATTCTGAAGTCTGTCTCGTAATTCTTCAATGTTTTGTGGCGCATCTACTTTATAAATATTATTTTTAACATATCCCCATAAAAAAAAAATCTAGCGGACTTAAATCAGGTGATCTAGCAGGCTATTCAACAACTCCCCTATTTCCAATCCAACGGTTTGCAAACTCTTGATTTAAGAAATTTCTAACAACAGCTGCATTGTGTACTGGTGCGCCATCTTGTTGCCACCATAAATATTGTAATTGATTTAATGGGATATTGGCGTCAAGATAGTCAGATACGTATGTACGTAAAATGTTCAAATATCTTTCTCCATTTAAACGTTCTTCATACATAACTGGTCCTAAGAGACGATTTGCCAAAATACCCATCCAAACGTTTATTCCAAAACGATGTTGTGGGCTTCTAGCCCTGTTTTGTCGGGGATTTTGTACTGCCCAATAGTGCTCCGTATTTCTGTTGAACATTCCAGAATTTGTAAATTTTGTTTCATCTGACCAGATAATTTTGCTTAAAAAATTTTCGTCATTTTCTATCCTTCCCATTAACCAATTACAATATTTTAGCCTTCTCAAATTATCTCCAGGCAGTAAAGAGTGACTAACATGGATCCTGTATGGTTTAAACCTACTTTTATGTAAAGTTCTCCAAACTCTGGACTGGCACAAATTTAATTCTGACGCTACTTCGCGTGTAGAAATTGATGGATTATTATTTATCTATAAAAATAGAAGATTAACATGAAATTGGAAAACACGCTTTTAATTTACCATTTGTAAAATATCTTGTCGATTTTCATTTAAATTCCTGTTGTCTTGGCCATTACGTGGCTCAGTAAACGATCCATTCTCGAGCAAATTTCTGTCGAGATCTAGAAAAATGGTACCATGAGGCTGTTGTCGTTCTGGATATAATTGTAGATATCTTGTACTCGCTACTGTTGAATTTCGGTTCGAAGAATAAAAAATACTTATCATATCTCGTTTCTCTTCGTTAGTGTATGACATTTTTGTATTATTAATGAACAATAAATGAAATGTTTGACAGATTGAAATTCCATGGCTACCTAATTTAATCTTATAATTTATTCTTTCAAATAAAACCTAATGTCAAAAACTTTAGTCAGCTTGTGGTACGTTGTTGAAATCAGAAAAAAGAACTCTTTCTGAAGATGTCTAAATCCAATATGGTGCCTATAAGAAATTAGATAGTTGATGATGGCCAGAAAGAAACGAAACGTCGTCTAAAAATTTAGAGTACACCACTGGATAGAGGTTTAGAAATGGCCACAAGTATGTGTTCTTATTTTTTCTCTACAAGGCCAAATGTCGGTGCTACAGGTAAAAGAAAAAAATGGCGTTTTCGCGTTTTTTTATTTTAATAACGAAGGTCATTTGTCACAGGTTTATTTTCTTTGCGGATTTATAACAAACACAAAATTGAACAACTTTGCCAAATTTAAACCTATACTCTATCTCCAATAATAAGCGAGATCCCCATGGTGAGGGCCGAAAATGAATTAGCCTGTATAAATACTTTCAAAACTATCTAATTCTCTATAATTATTAACAGTTTTAATCAACCTAAGGTTATTTGCCGGCACAAAATGACCTGTGTGCCAAATATGTCGGGCAACGCTAGATTTTTCGGGTCTGTTGAATCTAAAGTGGGAAATATGTTCCTTGTAACGAGTTGAAATTGAACGTATAGTTTGGCCGATATATTTTTGGCTGCAATCGTTACAATTTATTTCATATATACCAGATTTATGTTCTACCTGAATTTTGTCCTTGGTGTTACCTGAAAGTTCAAATCACAGTTTCGAACAAATGATGGCATCCTTCAATTTTCTTATCCATCGGTTGTTAAGTTTCCCGCTTACTAGTTACTAGTTTTACTAGTCGGTATGTCGGAAATCCTCCTTAATAATCGACAATTATATAATTATTATGTAATAAGTTTGATGCAGTTCTGATAATTCATCGGATGCCTTAACAAAATTCCTTGTTTTGCTAGTGAAATCAGTGAAATAAATATTGCTTTGTTCTATGATCATTCTTTAGCGTAAAAGTAAAACTACTTATACATGTACGATTATTAGGCAACGATGTGCAATTTTCTAATCACGACATGCTTGTCTTCACCTCACTAGATTTCCATTTTCATGTGTACATGTTCGTCGAGATAGTTTTATGTATGTAAAATGCGAGTTGTTTATGATAAGAAATAGAGAAGAAATTCCTGCATTATTTTTGCGAAGTCACGAACCTCCTGAATTTCTGGTGTTGACGCGCAGTCGAGACGCGATTCTCATGTAGATCACACAAAACAATCAAAACGTTTACGTCATGAAAACGATGGAAGCTAAAATCACTTATGCCGGTGACATTTCGAATCAGTGACGCTGTTAGATGTAATTTGCTTCTTTACGAATGACTGAGCCGAACTCTAATAGGATTATTTCGATCTCGGGGCGGACCCCGCTCTCTCTTCATCCGTGTGTGTGCATATATGTGTTTTCTCTTTCCTTCCTTGCCCTACAGATAATATAATAAACTAATCTAAATTAGAAGCCATCGTCTATTTATGGGGCACCAATTCTCAGATTGGATTTCTGACCCTGCTCCGGGGAAATACTTTATATCTTTGATTACTTATTTGTTTTGAGATAAGAAGATTTGTGCTAATACTGTTATTGGAATTAAAGCAAATACTATAATGTAATGTTAAACCATATATTTGTATGTAAAGCCGTTGTGAACATAAATGTTTTTGCCACGTTTACTAGTTTCTTTTATTGGAAAAATATATACGTTAAGTATCCAAAATATGAAAAAACATAAAAATATTTTTAGTATAAAAATATTTGATATCGGATGTGGAGAACACCATACAAGTTCATAATTGGGTGAAAATTGCGATTCAGACATGCAGACACGTCTATTATCTTGTTTTAGTCTCACCAGGGCATGATTCTGTAATAGACAAAATTCAAAAACTCTCTTACTGTATAAAGTCAAGTCATAAAACGCAACCTGGAAATACACTCAGCGCCACTCCTTCATTGTCTAATGTCAATGTAACGAACGCCAAGCCAACCAACCATCGAACGATCACAGCCGTAACAGATGGAAACTGTATTAAGATGTCTTCACTATAAGTCGAATACCTGCGACAGCATAGATAACAAAAACAATTTGAAACACACTTGAGTAGGTAAAACCTTACAACTTGCACAACAAATACACCTTTAATAGAATCTATCTATATAATTTGTCAAGACAAAGCTTAAGTCTATATTGTTGGATAGCAATTTCGTGCAAAAATTAACTTATAGTGCGGTCTCTACACCCTATTTTTGATAATATTTTGGGATTATTCAAAGGGTTTTTGGAAAATTTCAAAGCCCTAGGCAAAATTTAACATGACGTCTTTTTCCAAAGTAGTGTCTTCTGCCTTATTCTTTATTTATTATACACTAGTGATATGCCAACTTTAGAAGACGTAACTATAGCCATATTTACAAAGGATACTACTGTGCTTGCACTTGACAAATCAGCAAGATTTCAGTAGAAAATTTCAAAGGGCAAGTGAAGCAGTGATTAACTGGACTAAACAATGGAAGTTCGAGCTCAGTGAATTTAAGCTCTATTCATATGAACTTTATCAATCAAAAAAATAGTGGCACCTCTTCTTCTAAACATCAACGAAAGACTGTACCACATGAGTTGAATGCACAATATCTTGGCATTACCCTTGATGCCAAGCTGCGATGAAAAGTATATGTTAGAAAAGAACTAATTTGGAATTAAAATGTAAACAACGCTACTGGGTCCTTGGCGGAAACTTTAAATTGTCAGTACTAATCACACCCAGATCTTAAAACTGGTGTG
This sequence comes from Melolontha melolontha, assembly GCA_935421215.2. NCBI lineage: Eukaryota > Metazoa > Arthropoda > Insecta > Coleoptera > Scarabaeidae > Melolontha > Melolontha melolontha. The sequence goes on along the minus strand of OW285238.1, from coordinate 25,777,792 downwards.
GTTTCACGAAATCAAATTATGGTGATGCACCTTCGATAGTAATATTAAGTCTACTTAAACGTTTTAGAACAAAGTATTATGGGACATAGTAAATGCACCTTGGTATGTACCCAATGTGGATCTTCATCGCGACCTCGAAATATCAGCAGCTAGAGCAAAAGATCAAAAGGTTTGCTGGCAAGTATGAAGCCAAGCTTTATCTTCCTCTCAACGCAGAAAACCTTCCAGCTGGTGGATAATCAACACCAAATCTGAATATTGACGAGAATCAATGCACTTGATCTTGTGTAAGATGTCGTATATAAAAGTGGAGCATAGTGAGGGAATGAATTGTAATAGTTATTTACAAACCAAGTGCGTGAAATCATATTTCGCGAAAGTGCGAGCCGTTGGCGAGCGCTTTATGGGCACGAATTCGCGAAATGTTTAACGCACGAAGTTTGTACAATATTTTTTGTACGAGAACTGTAATAATAATACATATTGTTAAATACGTTATCGTTTATGACACACTACTAATCTCTTGATATTAATTAAAAAAATTTGAGTTGGCAGTATTGATTATTTGAAGTGACATTTAATTTAAAATTATCAAATTCAAAAAATTCCATACAAAATAAAAACCTCACCAACAACATGAATTCTGATAATGAAATGCAATGTACACCGCCTGAAATTCGCGAAGCTGCCAATATTGCAGTGGATAATTTATTACCCATGAAATAAAGAAACATATACAAAAGCACTTATACTAAATTCGTAACTTGGACTAGATCTAAAAATATACAAAAATACTCCGAAAATTGTTTACTAGTTTATTTTCAAAATTTACAATCAAATAAATCATTATGGTCCACTTATTCTATGTTAAAATCATGCTTAATAATATATGATAATACGGATATATCTAAATATGCAAAACTCATAGCGTATTTAAAACAGATAACGAAGCAACATTAGCCTAAAAAATCAGCAGTATTAACCGAAGAACAAATTACTAAATTTATTGTTGAAGCACCAAATTCTTTGTTCCTACTAATGAAGGTAAAGTCATTTCCATATATTTAAATTCCATACAACACTATATGTATTTATAGGCTGTATTAATATTGTGTATTTCTGGAGCGTGTCGACGTGAAGAACTTTGCAAAATGTCATTGCGAGACATAGAATTTAAATCGAATTTAATTATCGTGACAATTCCAGAAACTAAAACAGGTAACAGCCGTATATTTGCAATCATTAAGCCCGAATGGATTGCATTAATTCGGCAATATGCAAATTTAAGACCGGACAGCCAGCAGCGATTCTTTTTAACATATCGCAATGGCAAGTGTGTTTGTTCACCTGTTGGTCTTAATACAATTGGCAAAATTCCAATACGAATAGCTGAGTACCTTCAGCTTGATAGCGCAAGTAACTTCACAGGTCACTGTTTTCGAAGGAGTTCAGCGACATTGTTGGCAAACCAAGAAGGTGACTTGCTTTCAATTAAAAGGTATGGTGGATGGAAATCATCTACGGTTGCAGAAGGAGATATCGAAAATTCTCTGCATAGTAGAATTCAATTAGCTAAAACAATGACCCCGTTAGAGATATCGACTCAGCTTGCAACTTGTTCGACATCTGAAATATAAGATATATGTAATAATACAATCAACGTTACCCTACCTTCGCAATCAAGATCAATTAAAACAAACCAGTTAATCCTTGGGGTATCAATCTCTGGTTGTCAAAATTGCCCAATCAAAATTTTTAATAATTGTTCCGTTGCAATTTCTGAAAAGAATGAATAATGGTAATTTATATAATATTTGTTGCTGTTCTGACATTGAATTACATACCTTCCAAATATAACAATTTCTATTTCATTTCCTTTTATTTTCATATAAAAACAACGAACTGGGTAGCATATTATTAAGGTTAGGGATTTATGATTTTAAAATGTCACTAAATTAATCAAGTTCCAGGAAGTACCAACTTCACTTTTACGCACTCGTATTTAAAGTGACTTTTTACGCACGCAAATCGAATCGTGAAATGACAGGTTTTGATAAGCGAGTACAAAAATAATTATAAGAATCTGAAGAATTTCATTGGATGGTTTATAAGTATTTAATTTGAAGAAGTATTTGATAAACAAAAATTCATAGTTTTAAAAGGCAAAACACCAGTAGATGATTATTTAAAAAAATTCCAATACGTTCATGGAGGGATGGTAGAAAATTTAGTAATCTGTTCCTGCTAGGTAACGTTCCTATATCGAAGATTTTCCAAAATGAACGAAATGATTCGTTGTCTGCTAACTTAAACAGTACAATACACAATATGAAAGTTACATAAATGAAACAAAAATATCTCGTCACATTTTTTGCGATTATGCATTACAGTATTTAACGTGTCGTTCGCAGTGAAATTTCGTTGAATGGATTAGCGCTATATCACACACTTTACACTTTATTATACTACCGTTGTAAGTTAAATTTAGAAATCGTTGATCAAGTTATAAAATAGTCTCTTTCTCGCTATTTGGGAGATTATAAAATTATTATTTATCACTGTTAACCAGCAAGTGCACTGAGAGGCATTCGGATGGCGACTGACAAAATTTATGTATGCGCTAGGACGAGCCGCTGGTAGAATATTAGTCGAATGAATCTCTCTATTAATAAACGTAAGGAAACATATATTATACATATTATAAAAGATTTTGATAATCCTTGTTTCCACAATTAAATATTTAATAAGCATAAAGTTCGTACTGTAAGACGTAAGAATTTTGAAAATAATAAAATAAAATAAAACAATAACTTTGTTATACCACTTTATTCACATGTAATAGTGACCGCGGTTTCGACATACAATGTCATTATCAAACTGGAAAAGTTACAGGCCTACATAGATCTTATAAATGACACAAAAATATATGGGGGTGGTTTATGATGTTATTTAAAATTACTACTATATACTTATATACAACATTGGAAAAGAGGTGTATATATATAAAATCCAACTGGTCGTTAAGAACAATATCTATTGTGTTGTTTCCGCTTTTAAAAATTTCAAGTGACTCTAAAAGATTTAATTTACGACCTTTCTCGGCCAAATACAATATTTTATGATGACCAAATGTATGCCTTTCTGTAATAAGATGGTTTGCGAATGTTGAATCTGTCTTCTTTAGTTTATATGACCTCATGTGTCCAGTCTGACCTATATATACACTTTTACAATCATTACAATAGAATTTGTACACTCCTAATTTATTATTGATACCTGTTTTAGGTTTTGCGTTAAAAAATGAAATTACTTGTTTTTACACATTGTTTGTAAGCTATACTAACTATACTAACATTACTATTATTTTTTGAAATTATATTTCCAATTTGCTCGCTTATTTTACCGAAGTAAGTTAACGAGACAAATTGTTTCAAATTAAGGGCCACTTGTAACTGTTTTCTCTTTAGTATACTGTCAATTACGCTACTTTTATAACTATTGTTTACCACTATTTGTTTTATAGTATTGATTTCATAAATAAAAAGTAAAATAAGCGAGCAAATTGGAAATATAATTTCAAAAAATAATAGTAATGTTAGTATAGCTTACAAACCATATGTAAAAACAAGTAATTTAATTTTTGATTGTAACAGAAAATTAATAGCAGTGAAAGAAAATGGTTTCTGCCTTTCATTTCCTATAACGTATGCTATAAATAAAACAATTAAAAACACATGCAGGGAATAGAAGCACAAAAAAATGACAAATTCTTAGGATCTACGTAGCTATAAATTAGTTGAAAACTGAAGCTATTTCTTGAAAGTAATTCGTCCTTGGTTGTCAGGATCGTGATAATAGTGCTCAATACCCCATTATTTTAAGGATCTAATGCTAGAAGATTTAAAACGAATACATAGCCCTAGCTCGTTATATTCTGGTATATATTTACATTAATTTCAACAGAAATGTATCTCTTGTAGAAATTATATAGAAGCAACGGGTGAGTGGTAATACCTTTTGCCGTTCGATTATATAAGAAAGCTTAAATCCAAGCAAACAAATCATTAAAAGCTTCCATTAGCGTAATATTAAACAATTAAATGTATACAATAGATAATGATGGAAAGGAAGTTATTGATTTTCCGTCCTGCAAGGCATAGACAGATTGAAGTAGGCAGTAACCGAACTGAAAATTATCTTTCGCTTTCCTGTATCATGTTTCCGTCAATTATTTTTGATGCATAACAAATATGTATACCTTGTCTCAAAAATACAGAGACACATTTTCTAAACAAACCACAATGCAAATTAATTTTCGATGGACGAAGAAAGGTAGGTTAAAAGTACACGATACAAATTTCATTGTTCTCAATATTCTGACACTGTTTACTTACTATGTGTTATCTTTATATTACATTACCATTTTTAAACTTATTTCATCAGTTTTAAAATATATATCAATTCTTTTAGAGATATGAGTTACAGTTTTGTATAGATTATAAGTAATTAAAAGGTATTTTATTAGCAGATTGTAATAAAGTTATTCTATAAATAATTTAAAATATGGGTGAACGCAGCTGTGTTATATTCCACAGATATTTAAATAGGAGCAAAAATTGAGCTCTTATGTTTCAAATTGAAAGGAGAATCCAAAAAAAAATTAAATTTTGTTAAAAACTGTGTACAAATTTTTTCTTCAAAAATATAAAAATATGTGCTCGTACGCACGTCACTGTTAAAGTTAAAATTCCTTCTTTGAAGAATATGCACTTTTATTAACAATCTCTGCGTATTAAATTTAACTGACATATCTCAAGCGGTTTCGAATATATTAATTAATTTCGATTTTTTTCTTAAAATTTCAACTGATAAAAACACACAATGTTGTATTAGATTTACATTTTATAAAGTGTAAATCTAATACAACATTGTGTGTTTTTATCATTTGATATGGATTTACATCAAGTAAAGGCAGAATCGATTCAATTTTTAAAATTTCAACACTTTGTATTTTCGTAACGGAACATTTTGTACCATAGTTTTCAAAGGAAACTATCATTTATTTTTCAATATCAATAAGGAATCAAGGGTATATATGTATTTTTCTACGCCCATGTCTGTAAACGTCAAAAATCGCACAGTCAACATTCCTTGTAAATGACATTTAACAATAACATGCACGTAATGAGATCTCATAACATACACGTGCGTTTTGAGAATAAAACTTAAACTTCTTGGTTTAATCAAATTGCAATCAAATTTTTATCTACGTAAAACTTTATTTGGTCTATTTACGCAAATTTAGTCAATTGAAAAACATAAAAACTTTTAGCATTAGCGAGATGTATTTTGGATTAAAAGAGTGATGCCCCTAAATGTAGGCAGCACATTATGCAATTTCTTTAAAAATAGGACACGTTTTCTTATGTAACATGGTATGGAAATAAATGTCATGTCATCTATATTGTCAACTTCTTTAACAAAATATTGTATTCGAACATTTTCTCAACTTTATCTACGAATATGTCTGATAGTAGTGAAAGTTATGAAATTATGAGCACTCCACCGGAGATTTTAGAAAAAGCTCAAGCTGCCACACATAATTTGTTACCGCTAAAATCCAAAGAAAGGTACGAAATTACCTATAAAAAATTTATGGATTGGCGACACAAGCATAACGTTAAATCCTTTTCGGAGAATGTTTTACTTGCGTATTTTGAAGAATTATCAAAAACTATGAAGCCATCTTCTCTATGGGCCATTTATTCGATGCTAAGAACTACACTAAACATTAATAATAACATTAACATAGCAGATTATCCAAAACTAATCGCCCTACTGAAGCGGAAATCGGATGGATTTAGAAGTAAAAAATCGAAAATTCTTTCTACAGAACAAATTAATAAGTTTCTGAAAAATGCACCAGACGATAAACATTTGTTGTCAAAGGTAAAGAATTAAAATGTTGTATAGTTATCATCACATAAAAATGAGTTTTTGTTTTTTTGTTTTCAGGTTATCTTCATTATTGGATTAGGCCGTAAACAGGAACTTAGAAATATAAAAATGGAACACATTCAGGACACGGGAAAATCCTTGATAATTGATATTCCAGATTCTAAAACTAAAACTAAAACGATACGTTCATTTGTGGTACCAGAAACATTTTATATCACGTGTCAAAAATATATGAATTTGCGTCCTGCTGAAACGGAACTTCCTTTATTTCTTAATTACAGAAATGGAAAATGCATGAAACAGGTTGTGGGGATAAACACAATCGGTAGTACACCACGTAAAATTGCTGAATATCTTGAACTGCCGGAACCAAAGCATTATACTGGCCATTGTTTTAGGAGATCATCAGCCACTATGTTAGTTGATGCAGGAGGTGATATGCTATCATTAAAGCGACTTGGTGGCTGGCAATCTTCTACAGTGGCGGAAGGCTATGTGAATCAATCTCTTAAAAATAAAAATGACAACGCATTACGAATATCGGAGGCGATTACCAAATATCAATCTACGTCTTCTGATGTAACGTGCAGTACTACAATTATAAATAACCGTTCATCACCATTAAGTAATAAGGCACAATCGATTTACAATAATTGTTCGATTGTTATTAACAACTATTATAATAAAGTTTAAATAATTGCGATGTCTTTTATTTAGTAGAAGAAAATGAGTGGGCGTAGAAAAAGTATAGTACGTTACACGAGTTGTAAGCCCATTACGCACTCGTGAAATTTACGCACTCGCCGCTGCGCGGCTTCGTGCGTAAACTTTTTCATTTCGTGCGTAATGGGTTATTTACAACTCTTGTTACGTAATATACTATTATGAATTTATAAATTATCAGAATAATTTAAACATACATGAGTGGGTAAAACCCCACCAGTTTTGTATAATACAAAGGTATTTTTAATAATATAAAATATTATTAAAAATCTGGTGTGAAGAACACAAACAAAATAATATACGTATCTACGTCTCTGGGGAGGGATATGTTCGGACACGTTCACAAAAAATATTAATAGTGAACCTGTATTTGTGTTCTTCACACCACATTTTTAATAATATTTTATATTATTAAAAATACTTTTGTATTATACAAAACTGGTGGGGTTTTACCCACTCATGTATGTTTCAATTATTCTAATACATTATACATGCGGTTAGTCCGTAGTATGAGCGAAGCACAAACAAAATGCAGTTTCTAGAGAGACGGCTGTGCCATCTTTGGAAGGGCGTCGTTGATTCGCATTGGTTATGTGGACAAGGCGAGATACTTCGGCTGTCTGACAACAGGCAGCGCTGGATTTACTTCTACGCTCGGTCTCGATAATTTCTGTGATATGGAGATGTGGTTGCTTTTTGTGAATGTGTCTGAAGATATCCTTTCTCCAGTAGGGGAGTTCTGATGGGCCAGTAGAAAGGCGAAATACGTATCTACGTCTCTGGGGAGGGATATGTTCGGACACGTTCACAAAAAATATTAATAGTGAACCTGTATTTGTATTCTTCACACCAGATTTTTAATTACATTTTATATTATTAAAAATTTATAAATTGTTAAATTTCATAGAAAGTACGCAAAGAGTATAGAGAACCTCAAAACAAACGAGAAGTATTTATTTTATCCTGTCAGTTTTTTTACTAGTGCCAGTCAATTACTGTTATGAAAGCATAATAGTTCAAAGTATTTGGTACCTATTATGTTCGTGTATTTCAATTCCAGACTGTGGATTTCTCCGTAACTTAAGGTTATTTCTAAACACTACAATATTGTTGCTGTGTTCAATTTCCATTGGAATGTGAATAATCTTGATCCCAAGTAAAGGAAGTACCTCTCTAATATATTTTTACATGGTTTAGGGATCATATAATTATTAATGTTATATCGGGTGCTGTATTCATGATGTATGTTATTCAGCAGATGTGTACGTTTGTATTGTTAACAGACGTTGAATAAAAAAACAGTCGTCGAAAAATCCAAAATTGCCGATTTCCAATACAAATCATCAGAAAAATATCTGTAATGTTTATGATGTATAATTTTTCTGTACCACCTCCAATTTCTTCACATGCGCATCTGCAGCTGCACCCTAAACAACAAATGCCTAGTTTAAATGTGTTTCCACAAAAGCGTGACATAACACATTCCAGTAAGCTTTATCCAAAACATTAGACAAATACTTAAATCGATAAATAATTAATCGGATATTTTTGACTATTATGTCAAAGTGTAGATTCCATTTGGGACGCTTGTCAAGTATTATAACCAAATATTTAACGCAGTCTACGCTCGCTATATGTTTATTCTCTTTATTAAAGATAATGATTAAATTTTCGTATGGAGGCAGATTCTCAAAAGGTATAAAATGTGTAATGTATCAGAATAATTGAAACATACATGAGTAGGTAAACCCCACCAGTTTTGTATAATACAAAGGTATTTTTAATAATATAAAATATTCTTTCAATGGAGACTGTGGTTAAATAATAATTTAAAAAAAGGTATATAACCCCTTACCACAATTATTAGTCGTATCCTAAATACGTATTTCGACAACTAAGTTGTCATCATCAGTAGGTAAAAACTACTAATTAAAGTCACACGGGGCACAATAAAGTAAAGTAAGATAAACGCTTCCGCACAACTACTATACACTGCAACCCTGTAAAGACAGTCTTTACAGGGTTGCAGTGTATAGTAGTTGTGCGGAAGCGTTTATCTTACTTTACTTTATTGTGCCCCGTGTGACTTTAATTAGTAGTTTTTACCTACTGATGATGACAACTTAGTTGTCGAAATACGTATTTAGGATACGACTAATAATTGTGGTAAGGGGTTATATACCTTTTTTTAAATTAATATAAAATATTACTAAAATTCAATAAAATTCACAGAAAATATTAATAGTGAACCTGCATTTGTGTTCTTCACACCAGATTTTTAGTAATATTTTATATTATTAAAAATACCTTTGTATTATAAAATGTGTCCTGCCAATATTGATTGTAAGCAATCATTCACTTGTATTAATCATGAAACTTTTTGAAGGCACGTTATATTCTTAATAAAATATCTATACTGCAAAATGTATGTTAAAATTTGTTCTTGTTATCAGAGCGGCTTGAACTAGGTAACCGAAATATTTAAATTTGAAAAAATTGAAAAGCAATTGCTTTCAATTTCGTATGGCATTGCCGCTAATAATTCAATATATACTTTCAATTCTGTCTCATATCTGTATTTGATTGAGTATGAAATTTCTTAACAAGAAATTTCAAACTCAAAAATATACTTAGGCTCTTTTACAGTAAGATGTAATTTTAATCTTGCTACCTAAAATTTCATCGAAAATTTTCAGAATGTAATTTGAGCCGGAGGTTTGTTCGGAAATTTTTCTTTGTATTTTTTAAACCAAGTGTAATCGTAGTCTATAATACCCAAAGTACCACGTGCTTCGTAGAAACGAAATTAATTTAGATGCTCTTGCACCTATTAATGTAACTGATATGAGCGTATATAAAGCGAAAGGTCAAATATCACTAAAGGTTGTTACACCCAGAAATATTTAAAGGATATTTTTGCAGATTAAATGGCTCATAACTAATTGCATGTTGACAAAGGTAGTGATGTAGAAGTTTAATTTATTAAAACTGGATACGGAGTTAAATATTTTTTTTTAATTTAAATGAAAAATTATGTGAATAAAAAAATTAAAAACCCTTACCACAATAGAATTTAACAATTCTATATACGTATTTCTACAACCACGTTGTCATCCTCAGTAGAAAAAGCAGTGTAACACTTGAAAGCACAAAAAAACACACAACACTCACTGAGCGCTATATTGCACGGCTTCTCGTTTAACACTAAATTTTAAAATTTTAAAAACCTGAATACTACAGAACTTATCTTATTGGAAAATTCCTACTTAAATACGTATATGCATTAAGAGACCATTAACCGATTAATGCTTTATTCAATAGAGAGGCCCTTTAGAAAATTACACAAAGGGGAAAGCCTAATTTAATATACATAAAGAAACCATTATTATTACCATGATTATTACAAAGTCTAACCGACATCAAGAAGGCTTATGGATTGGAGAACAGCCAATAGAGAGAGTAAAGAAATACAAATATTTGGGAACAACTGTTACCGACACAAATGAATATACAGAAGAAATTCGAACGAGAATCGGCCAAGCCAGGAATATATTCAACAAGATGAGGAAAGTATTGTGTGGCAATGACCTTAGTCTGCGTCTCAAGATCAGGGTATTGAAATGTTACGTGTTCCCGGTGCTGCTGTACGGGATGGAAGCCTGGACGCTAAAGCAAGACACTAACCAGCGTCTAGAGGCATTTGAAATGTGGGCATATAGGAGGATCCTGAAGATAAGATGGATAGATAGGGTTTCGAATAGTGAAGTACTTAAAAGAATTGGGAAAGAGAAGGAAATATTGAACACAATAAAGATAAGAAAACTACAATATCTGGGCCACGTGTTGAGAGGGGAAAGATATGCTCTGCTACAGATAATTATTCAGGGTAAGATACAGGGAAGAAGAAATATAGGAAGAAGACGTATTTCCTGGTTAAATAATTTGAGACAGTGGTATAAATGCAGCTCCATTGAACTATTCAGAGCCGCAGCATAAAAAATGAGAATAGCCGGTGATGATAGCCAACCTTCTGAGAGGAGATGGCACCTGAAGAAGAAGAAAGAAACCATTATAAAACTCATCTTAAATTATATATGTCATTTAGAAATTAATATTGAGTCATAATATCTGTTAAAGGCTAATGTTGTAACGAAACGAAATTTAAGAAATTACATAGAATTAGATTAATTTGTTAATGGTTTTCCTACCTTTTTTTGGTTTAATAACATCTAACTGTCAATTAACTCGAATAAAGATGAATCTGGTACAGGACCCAAAACCGCATTAATTACGTAATTAATGCCGATTTGGGTCCTATACCTGGTTCATCTTTATTGTATGTACTCGTATGTTAGTAAATTGAATCACTTAGAAATGAAACAGACATGCAATATACATATCTGTAACTGTACACATGGACAATACGCCTCGTATTTGCAACATTTACTTCTGCTTAAGACACGTGTTTCTGCCATTTACTAGTAGGCGTCATCAGTTAAGCTAGTGAAGTAATTAAAGCTTAAATCGCCTATAAGGTATAGCAAATTTTGTCCTATCAGGTAGCGCCATATAATATAGTGACATCTGACGGACGAAAGACACTATGCCGAAAATGGCCACCCTTCGCTTGACCGGCTATGCCGGTACAGAAGGGAAGAAAATACGTATATAGGTGTAAGTCCATTAACACGATGCCAGATGGCAGTAAATATACAAAAAAGGTTTAAGTATATCAGTACGTTAAGCACGTATTACGCATTTGTTACAAATGAAACAGACATGCAATATACATATCTGTAACTGTTCGTCCGTAAGATGTCACTATATTATATGGTACTACCTGATAGGACAAAATTTGTTATACCTTATAGGCGATTTAAGCATTAATTACTTCACTAGCTTAACTGATGACGCCTAATAGTAAATGGCAGAAACACGTGCCTTAAGCAGAAGTAAATGCTGAAAATACGAGGTGTATTGTCCATGTGTACAGTTACAGATATGTATATTGCATGTCTGTTTCATTTGTACCAAATGCGTAATACCTGCTTAACGTATTGATATACGAGTACTTAAACCTTTTTTGAATGAATCACTTAGGTTTTTATACATGATATTACTGGTTATGACGTGACTGGTCTGTTATCGTGAAAATAGTATATGTTATAACGCGATGGCCCTATTATTTACTGAAATAGAAATAAAACTAACTGTTAAAAATCTTCACTTATTTAAAATATAATTATAAAATACCACAATAATTTTTCCAACACAGTGGCTTCATTAGGTACGTACTATAGTAACTTGCAAACTAACATCGGTATACATATATACAAAGGTTAATATTACTTTAGACTGTCTTTAAAATGTGAGAATTTATGCAAATATTTGAGGAAAAATGTGTTTAGTCCGTGGAGGGCTAAAGTTATTTACGGGTTGTATGGCCGCGAATACTAAGGTAGATTTGAATTAGAATTAATTCAATCGATAGTTTCTATAAATCGCAGATTCAGTCTGCAAACACTAGAGCGAATAACAGTTTTGTAGTAACTAACACATTTATTATGTACATTGTATTATACTTTACGAGAGAAAAAACTTGGTCATGCTATATCCGAATTATATTATGATGAATACTTGCCATATAATAACTAACTAGCGCCCGCCCAATATCGCTAATATTGGATGAGGAAGTGCAAGTCAGGAGGTACGGCTAGAAATTACTGTGAAAATACTATATATTATGACATGATGGCCCTATTATTTACTGAAATAGAAATCAAACAAACTAACAGTTAAAATCTTCAATTATTTAAAATATGATTATAAAATATTCCAAATAGCGTCCTAAAAACGGTCGCAATAAGCGGATTATCTATGAAATTATAAACACAGCATGAGACGAATAGGAAATTGGCAAATTATGCTTGTAAATTTAAGCGGCTTAGCAATTACATTCGCTTACAAAATAAATTATCTATACAAAAATTAGGTTGAAAACCTCTCAGTACTTTCAAAGCAAATTCATGCTGGTAAAAACAAATGAATATAATGAAAACGGAATGAATAGCTGTCCATACTGAAATACAATCATTTGATTTAAATATCTAATTTTACGAACAATATACAGTGCGTTGCCGGATAGGTGTCCCAATAGGAAAACATTTTTATTGTAGATTTATGAAAAAAAACATTCGTTATTAAAGTTTTTGCTTGATTAAAAGTACACAAATAACACTTGACTTTTAAAATAAATTTCATAGTAATGCGTAAAATTGTTATTTCCTGATTTGAAATCAGGTATATACGAAATTAATTGCGACGATTGTAATTTAAAATACACTCACCGGCAAAATAATCGATCCACTCAAAAAATTGATGAAGTTTGTTCGTTAATAAGTTTGTTATTTTAAATTCGATTTGATTCATTTTTTTTGCATATTGTAGGTAAATTTAAATGTAATCTATCACATCTTTGGAATTTAAAAAAAAATTGGCGTACATCATTTTATACAGGGTGACACAAAGTCTGTTTTTTTTAAATCAACTTTAAAACCACATATGGATTGTCAAAGTTGCTCCACCTTGTATTTTCTTATTTTGTTAACAAGACACATCATTTCTTTACAATTTATTTTTTTATTTATTACAATAGCTTAATTTTTGTAGAAGATACAAGGGTTTAAGAAAAATCTTACATTTTTACATTTTTCCTGTGGTACTAACAATAAGTTTACGAATTTATCGTTCTTGCATAGAGGGCTATTGAAATACTATCAGTTGTGAAATCTAAAACTTGTCAATTACGTTTTTGAACGTGTTTCTTGTCGAATAGTAATTTAAAATATAGATCTTTCTGTAACCGACGCAGCGAGAGCTGTTGCTTTGATTCAGGATGGTAGGTCACAGTATTATGTGGCCAGAGTGTTGGGAGTTTCAAGATGTAAAGTTCAAAGAGCTGTTAAACGCTTTAATGAATTTGGTGTATACACAAGAAGAAATCATTGTGGTCGAAAGAAATCTACTAGTGAGCGAGATAATCGCTTTATAACGTTAAATGTTTTGAGGGACAGAAAATTTACTTCTGTGCAAATGAAAAACAGATTAGAGGACGTAAGGCAAGTTCAAGTAAGTGATAGAACAATAAGAAGGCGGCTGTATGATATTGGACTGCGTTCTAGGAGACCTGCAACTGGTCTAGAGTTATTGAGACACCATCGAGTTGAACGCCTTAGATTTGCTAGGGAACATGTAAATTGGGGTAACGAAGAATGGAGCAATATCCTATTCACGGATGAGTCCAGATTTTGTCTTAGAACACCAGATGGACGTGAAAGAATTTACCGGAGAACTGGTGAACGTTTCTTTCAAAACCATTTTTTTCCTAGAGTAAGTTATGGAGGCGGTTCGATAATGGTGTGGGGTAGCATAAATTTTGAAGCTCGGACGGACTTGGTTATAATTAACGGGGAAGCCATGACAGCCGATAGATACATAAGAGAAGTTTTAGAGCCACATATTGTTCCTTTTGCACCGTTCATCGGAGATGATTTCATGCTGATGCATGATAATGCCCGACCGCATGTTGCCAGAATTGTACGCGAGTATTTAGCCGAGGTTGAAATCTCAGTAGTAAATTGGCCTGCTCTAAGCCCAGACCTAAACCCAATTGAGCATGTTTGGGATGCACTTGGGAGGAAAATACGATCTCGTGTACCAACGCCTGCAAATTTACAGCAGCTTAGTGACGTTCTAACTGAAGAATGGAATCAAATCAACCAGGCTTACATTCAAAACTTAATTGAGAGCATGCCAAGACGAATTGCAGCTGTTATCCGTGCACGTGGAGGAAACACTTCGTATTAAGTCTTTTATGTTTTTCATTTTCTTTTCAATTCCTTTCATTAAATTCGGTGTTAAGTTAAATTCATAAACTTATTGTTAGTACCATAGGAAAAATGTAAAAATGTAAGATTTTTCTTAAACCCTTGTATCTTTTACAAAAATTAAGCTAATTAAGCTATTGTAATAAATAAAAAAAGAAATTGTAAAGAAATGATGTGTCTTGTTAACAAAATAAGAAAATACAAGGTGGAGCAACTTTGACAATCCATATGTGGTTTTAAAGTTGATTTAAAAAAACAGACTTTGTGTCACCCTGTATAAAATGATGTACGCCAAATTTTCTTAAAATTCCAAAGATGTGATAGATTACATTTAAATTTACCTACAATATGCAAAAAAAAATGAATCAAATCGAATTTAAAATAACAAACTTATTAACGAACAAACTTCATAAATTTTTTGAGTGGATCGATTATTTTGCCGGTGAGTGTATATAGGTCAAACGAAACGCTCGATAATAACCCGGGATAAAGAATACATATCACATATTAGATTATTAGACCAGAAAAACCTAGGGGCTTATCATGCCCTACACACAGATCACAACTTGTCGGTTAAAGGGTTAAAACTTGTCAAAGCCATCAATAACACCAAAGATCTCGACGCATATGAAAGCATTCATTTCGTTAAAAATACAAGTAATACCTTGAACTTGGACAACGGTAATATTGCGGTTAGTTGTCTTTTTTCATTCTTAGAAAAGAGGCAGAAAAGGTCGAGGTCCGATAATGGATAGTAAACACATGTAATGCCGTTTTTTCTTAAGAGAGGTAAGGTTTGCCGTAATTTTTAGTCTGAGAATTTTATTTTAAAGTTAGTGTATACCTGGACGCCGTGTAAAGTTGTTGCGCGTTTATGTGTTAGCTTTACTTTGCCCCATGTGCGACACTTTGCTTAGTGGTTTTACCTACTGATGATGATAACTTAGTTATCGAAATACGTATTTAGGATACGATTATTAATTATGGTAAGGGGTTTTATACCTTTTTTGAGTTTTTACTTAACAACAGTTTCCAAAGAAAGACATTGCATGTAATGTTTAAATTATGTTGAAAATATAATTGTCTGTAGATATTAAGTGGAAGTACTTCACGTTCTTCTAAAAAGAAGTTATTTAGCATATTCAAATAAGTACGTTGGTTGACAGTAGTCGCAAAAAAATACGGGGCAATAATTCTGTCGTATAGTACCGCACACCACATATTTACTTTTTTATAATATTGCCAATTACGGTTAATAATAAAATTTGGACTTGTCACTCCAATATCAAGAATTTTGGGACGGCACATGTCCATTTCTACTAAATATACACTCATCAGAGAAAATAATGTTTTTATGAAAATTTTGATCACTTGCAATTTCTTAGCCTGTACATAGACAAAAGACTAGCCGCTTAGCATCATCGCCAGGTTCGCCGAAAATGTGTTTTACACGCCTTTATCTTGTTTGCTGCATAAACACGGCAGATAAATGATGCGTTCATATCTAGGTTGGTCGCTCGTTATCTTAAAGTTTGTCTAGGATTTTGTCTAATCGAATCTAAGGCTAAAAAACTAACTTCATCTTCATTATCATAGTTCTTTTTCGATTTCTTTTTAGGAATGACAGCTTTTTCGAATCATCTCACCAGTCTGTGAGAAGCGTTTTGTAGTGAATAACATCAGGATACTTATTGTGAAATTTTCAATTGCGTATCTTGCTGGTGCTTCACCTGTACCATAACATTGTACCGCATAAACTTTTTATGTAAGCGTCAGCATTTTTACAATAAATACTGCATGCTAGTAATTCACCTAGCACATGTGAAATGCATTACGTTAAATGCAACTAGATACTAGCACAACCAAGGACTTCTCAAAAATTTTCAGAAGACAACTACACTGACGAGCAAAATATTTAGGTCACTTTAAATAACTTAAGAAATTGCGCAAATAATTTAAAAAATAAAATGCATCAGCCTATGTCTGCACATTGTAAATTTACGTACTGCATTTTCGAAGCTTTTAAATATGGAATTGGTCAACACAATTTCTTTTTTATGATTTATTCAGGGAAACAGTAACTGTACATTTTAAAAGAAGTTCGATTATTATTAACATTATTTGCAGATTAGAGAAAATGAATGAATAAAACTTAACATTATTGAAAAATTGATGATAATATTACCCCCTCTTGCATTAACGACTGATTGCATTCGACGAGGCATACTTTGAATTAAATTAAGGATTACATTCTGATCCATGTTATTACACTCCTGCAATAGAAATTCTCTCATCTTCTGGGCAGTTCTTGGGGCTGGTGTGTGCCTTCGAATACGTCGACTTAACTCATCCCAGACATGCTCGATGGGATTCATATCTGGACTGCATGCTGGCCATTCAAACCGCATAATTCCTACTTCATGTAGGTATTCACTGACAATCCTGGTAGCGTGTGGTCTTACATTGTCATGCATGAAAATGCCTTGCTCTCACATAGTGATCATGAAAGGCAAAACATGATCTTTCGTTATGTATCTGTGAGCTGTTAGTGAGCCATTCTCTACGAAAACCAACTCTGTACGTGTTTCTGAAGTAACACCTGTACAAACCGTAACAGACCCACCAGAAAATTTACGTCTCTCTTCAATGCAAACGGAGGCGTATCTTTCTCGGGGACTTCTCCATACTCGTCGATGTCTGTCTGGTCCATCGAAGCAAAAGCGCGACTCATCTGTAAAGAGTACCTTGCTCCAGTGATCATCGTCCAAATTGCCAAATGATTTCGAGCAAAATCCAATCTTGATATTCGATGCTGGCGGTTCAATGTTGGCCCTGTAGCCATGCTTCTGTAAGGCAATCCATTAGCACGAAGCCTTCTTCTAACTGTCGATTCACTAACATTAACACCTCTAACCTCTTGAAGCTGATTTTGCAGCAAAACCGCAGAAGATGTTCTATTCCGCAGGCTTGACATCAACAAAAACCTATCATCTCCTTGACTTCTGACTCTTCTTCGCCCAGATTCGGGTCGTCTGGTTATAAGTCCATTCTCCTGATAGCGGTGGTACACATTTTATACAACACATAGACTCCTACCAACAATTCTGGCATTTTAACATTGTCTTCTACCATCTTGTATCAACGCTACAATTTTTGCCACAACAAGGATCTTGAGGAATTTCGGCCTGGTAAATAAACACTAATAACAGTAAACCGTTACTATCCGCAATAAACTATATAACGAATAGGTTTTAGAGAAAAAAAATAACATTTAACTGAAAAATAAGCAACGAAATATGAATGATTAATTCGGACTAATTTTTGTTGTTTAGTAAACGTTGCGAATAAAGTGATAGAATGTGACAGATAGTATCCATCCAACAATATAACCTTCACCGCTTACTAGACCTATGACTCCCTAATTAGTTTTGTTTTTAAAATTATTTGCTATTTCTTAAGTTAATATTTTGCTCGACAGTGTATTTTACGCATTACTATGAAATTTATTTCAAACGTCTAGTGTTATTTGTGTATTTTCCATCAAGCAAAAACTTTAATGAACAATGTTTTTTTTTCATAAATCTACAATAAAAATGTTTTTCCTATTGGGACACCTATCCGGCAACCCTATATGAGTAAAACCTGGGTTAAAAAGCTAAAAATATAAGAACCACTATTGCAAAATTTTGAAATTATTTTCTTCAATTGATTACATCACAGCCAATTTAATGTGTTTGTATACTATTTCATTTCCATCATTAATTTCATAAGAATAAACCTATGATAATTTTCCATATCAGTTCTTCGTTAGTTTTGTTTGTTTGTCAGAGGGTAGGTCAATTATAATTAGAAAGGTATGATCAACTTTGTCAACGCTAGCGAGATATTTTAATTGCCTATTATTATTTGAATGTTACGTTTAAGTACTTATTCTAATTATCGTGGGTCGAGCTGCAATCTAGCACTGATAGAAATAGTAGCAGGGATCGAACATACCTGCACCTACTCAATACACCAATAAGTGGAATATAGAAAATGAGTCTCAATCTAGAGGGCGGTCCTTTAAGCATCAGATTCTAACTTCTACCTTTAATAATTAGAATCATAGATTCATTAACATAACTGCATAGTCTAATCTTCGTAATCAGATTAAGTTTTTTTTATATACAGTCACATAATTAAATATATAGTTACAAATATCATTTAATTGAAGAGATTTAGGTGTGCTATTTAAATTATGTCACGTTTACTATGGACATGCTTTTGTATTTTTGACTTTTTTTCGAAGGCCATGTATCTTTCGATTTTCGAATATTTTTGTAAAGAGTATTTCTATATACCGGGTGCGGCAATAGTGTGTCGGCGGAGCTTAGCATGAAAACTAATAATGTTGTAACAATGAAATTTTACGTACACATGTAGTATGCTACAGTGCATTTTCTAATTTTATTTATATATTTACAGGGTGTTCCAAATTTCCGCAACCACTTTCAATTTTTTTTTTTTTAATATTGCTATACTTTCTTGTTATTATGATGATAGCCACCCAAATTATCTTTGCAATGATATATGACAATGTGCACTTACAACTGTTAGTTTTGGTTTTATTGCAAATTTTGTTAAAATCTTGACAGTTGCAGCGTCTAACATTTTAAGTCTTAGACTGAAAATGGGTGCAGTGCCTCACGTAACTTTTTTGTTACAAATTTATGGACTAACGCGTTATATGTTTTGAGGGTGAACAACGTGACAACATATACAGAGTGTTAAATATGTCGTGCCAAAGTTATCGAAGTTAAAGGCTATTTTCTCTTTTTTTTTAAATTGAACCTATAATTTTTTTATTAGTCAGCAAATTCCTTGTAAAATTGCCGTTAAAATGGTATCAATAACATATTACTTATTTCTAGTATTTTCGAAGTTATAACCCTTTAATGGGATATACCTATGTTTATAATATTCAATATGCGGTGCTGCATCTAATAGTTGGGTGGTTGGCCATGAAATGATATTAAGCAAAAATTGCTATGTAACCAAACGTCAAATATCTACTTAAAATTTCCATATAAAGTGTTTTTCAATAGTTTCTCTTTACTGTAATCGCGTTTAATTGTTATAATTTATGTTCGGCTAGTTAATTATCAATTTCCGTTTGTTCGTTATTAGTTGTTATCTTGTTGTCAGTTATATCGTTTTGTTGTCATTATTTTTTATTTCCATACCGTAATAGTTTATAGTTGTGTGTCTTTAGAATGAATTTTTCGAAAGAGGAGCCAATAGACATGGTATTTGTTCTTGGCGCTAGCAATAGAAATCCACTTTCAGCATCAAGAACATATGCTATGGAGTATCCTCACCGAAGAGCACCAGATATTAAGACTTTTGAAAATTTGTTGACAAGGTTTCTTCGGACGGGTTCAGTGAATTATGTCAAACATGAAAGAACTAAGTCTATGGTTACAGAAGATAATGAAGTGACAGTCGTCCAGTCCGTTGTGGAAAATCCGCGCGTATCTACAAAAGGATAATTTCGAAAGAACACGGGATAGAAGTCACTGCTGTAAGAAGGATTTTAAAAAAACATAAATTTCACCCTTACAAAATTCAAAATCATCAAGGCTTATTACAAACGGATTTTGAAAGGGGACTTGTTTACTGTGAATGGCTACTTTTCCAATTACGACAAGATCTAAATTTTCTAGATCATGTGCTTTTCACAGATGAAGCAACATTTGCTAATTGTGGAATAACAAACAGAAAAAATTCTCATTATTATGACACTAGAAACCCTCATTTTGTGCAACCCATTTTATAAAAACAAAAATGGAGTGTTAACACCTGGGGAGGCATCATAGGAAACACTATTGTAGGTCCATTCTTTTTTAATAATACTTTAAATTGCGAAATCTACACAAATTTCCTACAAAATAATTTACCATTGCTGTTAGAAGACCTACCAGATAACGTCATAAGGAGATTGTGGTACCAACATGATGGTGCACCTGCACATTATGGTGCTGCTGCAAAAACACATTTAGATAGGGTATTCACCAATAGGTGTATTGGGAGAGGAAGCTTTATAAGCTGGCCACCGCAGTCACCAGATCTAACCCCTTGTGATTTTTTTCTGTGGCCTACTGTAAAAAATATAGTTTACGAAACACCTCCTACAACGGCAGAGAACATGCAGCAACGAATCAGAAACGCTTTTCTTCAATTAAGTGAAAACAACATTGATCAAAATGTAAGTCTGTCGATGCAGAGGCGATTAAGAGCATGTGTAGAGCAGAATGGAAATATATTTGAACACATTTTAAATTAATTTTGTTTTATTATTGAAAAATTACAAAATATAATTCTAAAACTAATAATAAAGAATTAAGAAACAGGTGTTTGTAAAAGTTACTTTGTTTGATATCATTTCATGGCCAACCAACTATTAGATGCACCGCATATTGAATAATATAAACATAGGTATATCCCATTAAAGGGTTATAACTAGAGCTGAGGATGTTTGCGGTACGGCAGGACCGTATGTAGTGCATCCCCACCAGCGTATAAACACGATGCAGCGAAACACTTTAGTTAGTCGTGAACTGGCAACGTGATCGTGTGTTGTCTTGAGTTAATTGTGCGTGTGTTACATCCGTAGATGTCGAGCGGTCTTTCTCAAAATATAAAAAAAATTATTCATCACGGCGTACATCGCTCACCGCTACAAATATGGAACGTATCTACTGCTACAAACTTACTGCAAGTCTTATCCATTTGGCGCTATGCTATAATAATCGTAAATAAGGTAAGTGTGTTATTTATATACAGTACACATAACTGACATACCTAAGTGATATAAATAGCGAATGCATGTAGAGCAATAAAATCACGCATGCATCACCGATCGAAACAAGGTCATTATATTCGTGCGTTTAACTGAATACTATCCCGGCACACCGCAAACATCCCCAGCTCTAGTTATAACTTCGAAAATACTAGAAATAAGTACTATGTTATTGGTATCATTTTAACGGCAATTTTACAAGGAATTTGCTGACTAATAAAAAAATTATAGGTTAAATTTAAAAAAAAAGAGAAAATAGCCTTTAAACTTCGATAACTTTGGCACGACATATTTAACACTCTGTATATGTTGTCACGTTGTTCACCCTCAAAACATATAATGTATTAGTCCATAAATTTGTAACAAAAAAGTTACGTGAGGCACTGCACCCATTTTCAGGCTAAGACTTAAAATGTTAGACGCTGCAACTGTCAAGATTTTAACAAAATTTGCAATAAAACCAAAACTAACAGTTGTAAGTGCACATTGTCATATATCATTGCAAAGATAATTTGGGTGGCTATCATCATAATAACAAGAAAGTATAGCAATCTATTTAAAAAAAAAAATTGAAAGTGGTTGCGGAAATTTGGAACACCCTGTAAATATATAAATAAAATTAGAAAATGCACTGTAACATACTACATGTGTACGTAAAATTTCATTGTTACAACTTTATTAGTTTTCATGCTAAGCTCCGCCGACACACTATTGCCGCACCCGGTAAATCTAATGAATCTTATTTCAAGTTTGCTTAAATTTAAAAACGTAATTTAATGTCATATTTAAGTTTCGTAGTGTAAGTATATCGCTAAGAAATAAGTAATTAAACTTCTAGTTTTAAAAATTCTTTTATTGTAAATACCACTACAATATTGTTTCGCCATACAATGGCTTCATCAGGTGGATGAAATACTGAATAAGTACAATAGAAGTTTGAATATTTATGAGAAAATTATTGGGGAAATGGTGGTGGAAAATTTTTTACAATCTTAAATTTAATAGAGGGGAGTTGTTTAAATCTAGTTGGTCATTTAAAGCTAATCCTAAACTATTGTATCTATTAATTTCTAAGTTTTCTAACAGATTAAGTTTTTTACTTTTTCTTGAATGTGTAAAATTTTGAAATCTATATTAAATCTATGATTGATATCTATACAATGACTTGCGGAAGTTGAATCTGCTTTCTTTTCTTTATGGCTTCTCTCGTGTTCTTTCATCCTAATTTTGAATGTCCTCCCCGTTTGTCCTATGTATACCTTATTACAATCAGCATCTTATGTGTTATTTTGTGGTTTGGTATACCTTGTTTCCTTGAAAAATATAATAATTAAATATATAATATATTTATTTTGGACAGTTTCCTTGAAGAATTTGTCTTCGTCTTGTTTTTATAGTGCTATCCAGTTCGCGTATATCCCTCATATATTAAAGTCAGTAATATAAGATTCACGAATAATAAAAACTTTATTAATAGGATTTGCATATCTACATTATGTCTGGATCTTTTACGTTACTTTGTCTTTTTAAAATACTAATAAAGTGAATATTACAAAATTCCTCCAAGCTAGGGTATTACTAAATTACATTTTAAATTTTTATTTAGGGGAATTCTAAAAGGTCGTATTCATATAAAAAAGAAAATACAAAAACTTTTAATATAAAATGCTTTTAAAACATTCTATTCGAATAATCAATTTCCATATTTTCTGAATTATTGAAAATGTAACGCCTTCTTTTCCGTTTCTTTTTCTATAGCAATTTCGTGTATTGTTGAGGTGTCTCACAAAAGGTGATGAATTATGAGCAGTACAATAAGGCGACATCGGAGAATTCTTATTATTATTATTACTATAACTTCGAATTCATCTCGAATATCGTATTCGAACCATTGCGTACATGTGATTAGAATTTTATATGCCATTTAGAAAGAACACATTCGAGCACTCTTGCTTAGAAGGAAAGTGAAAAGCTTTTACATGTTAACAGAGAACTCGCTTATGTTGTTTCCTTCGTCTTCAGAAAAAACATTTTCTTGTCGTGCTCTTGGGTTGATTTTCTTAAGTTATTAATATTTTTTACGTTATACGTTTGGAAATGTATAGCTAATTTAACAAAATCTTATTACAATTAAAGAACTTGGATAGTACATAATCAAATTAGTAATTATAAAAAGAATTACAACAGAAATTTCTTACAATATACGAGCTCTAACAACTTAATGTTCGGTCGATACTAATTTTTACAGTTAATACTTTTTTTAAATACTGAAAATTGTTAATATCCATTTTTATTTCTGATTTGGTAAATAAACAATTTCAAATAATTTCTGATAAAAAAATGACTGTTCTCTTTTAAAATGAAAAAATCAAAATCCTATTAAATGACATTGACAAATTCGGATGACTTTATTAAATGTTATGGAGAAACAAATAGTTACGAAAATCAAAGTAAAAGTGTTAGACAACCAAAAAAATTGACTTATAGAATGTCGAGACAACTTGTAGAAATATGTAGAACCCACGGAAGAGCCACTCTAAGGAATGTAACTGCTTGCTTCAACGCAGAAACCGGTGTGAGAATATCGCGAGAATGTTGCAAGCAGTAGATCCACAAATCAGGACTCGGTTTTTATAAGATATAATTCAAATATACCAATATCTAATGTTTTTTTTTAAAGGTATATAACCCCTTACCACAATTACTAGTCGTATCCTAAATACGTATTTCCACAACTAAGTTATCATCATTTGTAGGTAAAAGCACTAATCAAGGTGTCGAACATGAGAAATAGTAGAGCTAGAACATCGGGCCACGCAACAACTTTGCACGGCATCCACGTATACACTGACTTAAAAATAAAACCATATCGACTAAAAATTACGACAAAAATTACCTCTCTTAAGGAAACGGCAATCACATGTGTTTATTCTCTCTCTGTCAGAGAGAGGAAAATCTTTATTGCTATTTTGTTCTTTTCTCATTTATATTTTATATTCAATATTTCATTACGATGTATATATATATATATATATAACAATTGATAAATTATTGGAGTTTTTCGGCGTTTATATGAAATATTTTACAAATATCAAATTAGAATGTATATAATTGCAGAGTAAGTGGGGATGTAAACATTGCTGTCTACAAATTACAAAGCAAATCATACGGCTAAGAAATTATCTAAACACTTATATATATATATATATATATATATATATATATATATATATATATATATATATATATGTATATTAGACTGGTCGCAGCTTATATGGATTTTTTTTTTTTAAATTCTTAGTATATGCACTGTCTAAAATATGAGGTTTGATGTTATAAATGCGCTATTAATTTTTTAGCTCGATTCGACGGTACCTTCTGGTGCCTAGTGGGGCCCAAAGTACAAGATATAATGAAAAAACATACATTTAGTCCTATCTTTATTGCTTGTTGTTACTACGGTAGAAAATATATATTTCTTTCGATGAAACAGAATTTTAATTATCTAATAAAGTTTTTAAACTGAAATTATTGTCAAAGTTTTAAAACTTTGCTAATGCATGATTCACATTCACGAGACAGTTGTTATTAAATGCCTGTTATTGCTTGCAATCCGTGTTCATTCATATGATTCACAAAAGCAGTGAATCAATATGATTGTTTCGAATGTTTTTTAAAAAACCCTTTAAAATCACAGATTTATGGAGCATGTTTTTAGGGGAGTATTTTTTAGTAATAAATCAGGCGCGGCTCGTGATGACATATTTGGGGGTGCAAGTACAATGATGCGAGTGCTTCGTGTATTCTCGTGTACTAACTGTAACGTTTTCTTAGTAAACACCGAAAACACACGAGGCACTCGCTTCATTGCACTTGCACTCCCAAATACGTCATCACGAGCTGCGCCTGTAATAAATGAATGAAGAGAGAAAGAGATAAAACATATACATTTGTATTATGTAAATATTATGTGCTGTTAGCAACTAAAAGAACTACATCTGTTCAACGAGCTTTTGTGACTTAGTTGAATACTTTGCAAAACAATCAAACGACAGTGAAATTTTTTTTATTGACATGTGCTAACAGTTCTTAAAAAACAAGTACAATGATGCGAGTGCTTCGTGTATCCTGTGTACTAACTGTAACGTTTTCTTAGTAAACACCGAAAACACACGAGGCACTCGCATCATTGTACTTGCACTCCCAAATACGTCATCACGAGCCGCGCCTGATACAATATCATTAGTGTATATTGATGTAAGAAAGCAATACAAAAGCAATGTTAATATGAGTGGACAGCAAAAGTGAATGAACTCATACATTTCTCTGGTACAGATAACGGTATTTTTGCTCAACGTCGTGTTATGTGCGACTTGAAAGAAAGCGTCATTTATGTTTTGCTGATTTTTACATATTCTGCCAACCATTGACGTTATAAGTAGTGCAAATTAATATTTGATCACAAATAAATAATATAAAGTGAAATCTTCGTGTTAGAAATATGACTTCTGAGAGTGCAGTGATTAAAAAGAAAAACTTACGCTCTGACCAAGATATTTTTTTTAGTGGGCAAATGTGCAAATGAAATTTTGGGAGCCAAACTACCATCTATTAAGCAAGTACTTCAATTATTTTTTTACAAAATGCGGGTTGAACATAAGACATTGTTAAGTAGTATGAAATATGCTATTGGCGTTGCAATGGAATTTTGGAACAGGGCACACATTCCAACGATGCATGAGACAAGTTGTATGCGGAAATTGAAAAAAATATACGAAAAATGGAGACAAATACAAAAGAACTGTAGAACCCCATACGAAAAATTATCGAAAACAAGAAGATTTTTGTGATGAAATAGAAAATTTTATTTTTGATATCGCAACTCCAGATGTTATGGAAAAAATTAAAATAAAAGAAGACAAAGATTTTTTAGTGCTCCAAAGAAAGAGAGGTCACCCAGGAATTATGCATGGTGTAGATAGAATTCTCCAGAAAAAAGAAAAACGTAAAGAGAAGCGATTGGAAGAAGAAAACAATCGTGTTGCAAAGTATAAAAATCAAGGTATTTATTAGATTTATACTGTTTCTGTAAAAAATCGTCGGCAAATAATTTCAGCTAAATTAGGCACGGATATTGCAGATGACACAGAAGCCGAAGATGTTGAACTAGGTCATGCAATGGACTCCCAAAACGTATCGGATAATGAGAATGTCTTCGAAAATATGAAAAAAACACAGACTCAATCTCGCGGTACTATTCACTTTATTGATGACAGAATGTTAGCAAGCATGGACAAATGCAAGCTTTCTACAAGACATGCCATGCATATTGTTACTTCAACTGCTGCTGCCATTCTAAATAAATTGAAAGACGCTTCCACTGCTTCTACAGCAATAAATTTAGAAGATCTGGTATTAAATCGAACCACAATCCACAATTTGTTTATTCCTAGTAATTATTTATGTTCCTTACTGGTTCCGATGTGTGAATGCTATTGAAGCGCCGAAACAAGACCTTGATTTTATAACGTAGTTACTTATTTCGACAAAGAAGTTTCCACTACATTGTTGCAAAAACTAAGGAAACATTTGTGGTATTTAGCAGAAGAAGCAGTTGGCCTTTCTTTTTTTGATGAAAGTGTCCCGTTGGTAGTAAAAAAGAAAATGGTCCAAAAACTTGATATCAATAATGAAGACGAAGACGAAAATGATGCAGAAGTCTCGAAAAGAAATGTGGTAACAATGGAAGAAATATTGTCTTACAGTGCAAAAGATATATCGCATTTCGTAACTTCACGGACAAAGAGATTTTTTACTCGACTGTCTATAGATGTATCATTTTTACAATTAGATCCCTCTGAATGGCAGCAAAGAGACGATTACTGTGCTGGCAAACGAGTCTGTCACCATTTGCACGTCGTGAACGATGCAGCAGAGAGAGCAATTAAACTTATAACGGACTTCAATCGATCTTTGACCTACGATGAGGAAGATAAGCAGTTCCTACTTCAAGTTGTGGAGCAGTATCGCCAATTATATCCATCTCACAACAAATTCGCTCTCATGAATTAATACAAAAAAAAAACAACTGTAAATTAATAATCTAGTTCTTACCTTTAAATTGAATAAAAATATGTAGTTTTTTATCCAACGAATTATATTTTTCTTTCGAATAGTTATAAAAACCAATAAAAATAGGACTAAATGTGTGTTTTTCATAATATCGGATACTTTGGGCCCCACTAGGCACCAGAAGGCACCATCGAATCGAGCTAAAAAATGAAATCCGCATTTGCGACAGCAAACCTCATATTTTAGACAGTGCATATATATCAATTAAAGAAAAAAAAATTTTGCGACCAGTCTAATGTATATATATATATATATATATATATATATATATATATATATATTATATATGTATATATATATATATATATATATATACTAAGATTTTAAAAGGCAAGAGAGAGAGGCTATATTTATTATTTTAGATAAAATAAATTAACATGGGGCAAGCGGTCTGTCAATTAAAAACTTATTTATTAATTATTTAGATATTTCGCAACAACTTTGTTGCTTCTTCCGGAAATAAAAATGTAGAGTTCAAAAAAATAATAAAAGTGACGTACAGCGGACAATAAAATTCAAATTTTATTGTCCGTTGTAATTTTTTTTGAACTCTACATTTTTATCCAGCCAACTCTCAGAGTACGTCGAATCGCTAGACAACTAGGAGTGCCACGAACGACAGTTTGGCGAATTTTAAAACGTGAGGGCTTATATCCATATCACTATCGCAGGGGACACTGTTTGCTTGAGGCAGACCACTATGCTCGTCTAGTTTACTCTACCATCACGGCCTCATTTTAATTTCTGCATTACAGTCCTCTGGACAGATGAATTTACGTTCACGAGAAGTGGTGTTACAAATCCGAGAAACCTGCACAGGTGGTCATGAGAAAATCCCAAAGCTAAGCGCCCATCTAAATTTCAACATGAATTTTCTATTAACGTTTGGGCGGCCCTAATCAATGACTTGTTGATTGGTCCTGTCGTTCTTCCTGGGAGGTTAAATGCGGACAATTACCTTCAATTTCTTATTGACGAACTGCCAGGTCTTTTAGAGGATGTCCCACTGAATGTTCGACGAGACATGTGGTTTCACATGGATGGGGCACCACCACATTTCGGAATTGCTGTACGAAATTGGGTTAACGTCAATTATCCAAGATGGATTGGTCGAGGTGGCCCTCTTGCATGGCCACCCAGAGCACCCATTCTTAATCCCCTTGACTTTTATTTATGGGAGCACATGAAAAATTTAGTCTACGCGCAAGTTTCGAACAGAAGAGAAGAGTTGTTGGATCGTATTCACCTGGCTGCCGAGCAAATCCGACAAAACAAGTATGAAATTCGGATAAGTACTTCTTCTGTTAGCTTACGGGCACAAGCCTGCATTCAACAAGGAAGTGGACATTTCGAAAATATTATTAATTGAACTTTGTTAAATACAATCGGTTTTTATTGACTTTAGGATTACATTTTTTTTCATGATCTGACAATCACATTCATAGATCTGTAACTTTGAAACAAATAAAAGTGGATATACAAGTTTTGCGCTTTTGTTACTTGAAATGAAGTCTAATTTACACTCCTAAAATTTGAACATATCGATACGGGACATCTTGTATATATATATATATATATATATATGTATATATATATATATATATGTATATATACATCAATAAATATTATTATTATTATTATTATTAATAGATTGAACAAGCTATTATGTTTACCAAATACTCCTTATTTACTTTATGTAAAATCGTTTTCATATTTTAGCAATTACCTAATATCTTGCTTCCACAGTAATAAGAGTTGTGGTGAAACTATGTATGAATATTAAAATCACTTAACTTGAAAACAAAGTAGACTCTATATGACATTACATATTTCAATTAGCGTGTTTGGCTTAAATTTTTAGAGCAAGTTACAATGTTCATTTATGTTTACTGTAACAGTACTAACAATACTGTCTCAGAGAAAGAATTGCATCTAATTGCGAAAATAAATATTAGCGGTGTTTTCTACGGACTCTATTATTATTGTGATTGCCCATACCTGACATCTGCAGATTTTCACTTATACGAGAGAAATTTTATTAGGAAATAATTCATCATTCACCTGTAAGATTCATAACCCACTTACTCTAAGACTTGAATGCACAAATACTCACACTTTATTTAATGGCGTAAGTTTTTCTCGTGAATTGTTTTTATTGTGTTTCTCAAAGCATCATTCAGTGGCTGCATATTATTCGCGTTACAGTGTCTGTGGTTTGCATTGTGTTAATAGAAGTGCAATTCTGTAAGTAGTTAGAAAATAAGTTCTTTTATTATGGAATATGATGGAATCTTCTGCGTTCGTTAAAATATCCCTTTGAAGTTAATGCATATTTTACTGAATATTATCTTTGTGATTTGTCTTAGATTCTAGCAGGTATGTAAATAATTTTAATTAATTGCATTTTAATTAATTTCATTACAAACATTTATTCTTCAGAACTTTCAATTAGATTCACTTGCAGGGAATTCGTGCTACTTTGAACATGATATAGTTTGGCAAATTATTCTCTATTTTACAAATTATCGCGAAATATGTCGAATAGTTGTTATGATTATATATTAATAAATTAATTAATTAAAATTAATATGTAAATAATTATTAATAATATTATAAACGTAAGTGGAGAAAAATTTAGACTTATTCGTTATTAAAAATCAAATATTATCTACTTACAAAAGTACAGGATTACATTAAATCAAACCCTAAAGAGTTGTGGAGATATGTTCTAAACAAGGAAGATAAACTACATATTACATAAACATGTTTCACCCAGAAAGGAAATTTAAGAAAGGAATTTATTTACATAGCTATGAAAACAATATGCTATCGTAACAATTTTCTTACGTCAAGTTTCTGTGATACTTTATAGTATCATCTCCAAGTTTGGTTCAACTTGCTCAGCATTTGTTATCTACTGTTACATTCGTTTAAAGAAGAGAAGATAAGTGATTTGAAACTTGAACACAGAAGCGTCTTAAACTATTTCTCAAAAGAGGGCAGTAACCAAAAGAATATTCATGAGAGAATGGTGGCAGTGCATGGAGAAAATAGCCCATCGTATTTCCAAGTCAAATTTTGGTTTAAGCACTTCAGATACCAGGCCAAAATAATATTGCGAGATAGTGCATCAGAACGATTAAATTGACAACGGAATGAAATCCGTAACACTAGAAATGCGCTACTGAACTGGTAATTGTTCGTGACAATTAATTATCAGAGAGTGGACTCGAGCGATTGATGATTCATAGCCCATAGGCGTCTACGTTGTATTCGCAATAGGTTTGTTTCTGTAAGCGATGCGTGAGTTTCGAACAATTTGATATGTGTGGCTACTGCATAAGTGGCAAATACCTACATATGCGATTAATATGTATCTGCTATTGCACAAAAGAGCGAATGTAATAAACGGTTTTGTAACTGGCGGCAACTACTGCTGAAACAAAAGTAATGCTGGCAAGCGAATTGCGTATCGAATTTTGAATAAAAAGAATTTACAAAGAACAAAACTCAAAACTATGTTTTTTCTGTGAAACATTGAAAGTGTAAAACATTACTATAAACAACTAAAATTTTCCCAAGGTGTGTGTTCCTGTGTTAAATTAGTTCTTTGAGATGCTAAAACGTCTTTAAAAATAGAAAATGTCCGTTCATATCACAACCATCACAACTGGTGATGGGTGCGTAATTAAAATGTTGCAATAGTGCACCAGACTTCGAATATATAGATTTTTCAATCGGCTATGTGCAGAATTGATATAATATATTCAAATCTGGATTTCTGTTAAATATGGCACTAACTTTTTGTCTCAGCTTTGAGAAATATCTTTTTAAATGATTAAACTAACGTATCAACATTTGGAAGATGTCCCCTGATGCATTCACATACTCTGTGTAGTGTATGTACTGCATAGGTAACGTGTAGTATATTGGGATGAGATTGCTTTAATAACTTCCCTCTTTTTAACATATAAGCTGTCGTATCAGTAAAAAATAATAGCATCTTGTTTTTGTAGTTGTTATCCGATGACAGAATATTATGAATACATTCATCAATTACTTCTGCAACTGTTTCACCATTTACGACTGGCAATACTTTGGTTACAATTAAGTGTAGTTGGTATGAAGTTATCGGATGAAGAATATCAACAACTACATTTAACACATATCGTCCAATTACATCCGTTGTTTCGTCTGAACTTATCCAAAAGATAATGGCCAGATAGGTTTGTTCGTATTTTTTCAACGGTTCTCAAATAACATTTTGGTAAGTGGTAATTACGTAAAGTAGATTCATCTAAAGTAGATGACGATCAGTATATTTTGTAAGAAACCTTTTGAGGACGGGATTGTTATGCATTTTGAATGGGATATTGGCGGCCATTAAAGTTTCACAGTTCTTCGTTAAAAGTGTCAGATAGAGACGGACATATTGCAGTGAATTGTGATGTTGATTGCTTATTTAACTTTGATTCACAATACACAGTAGCTTGCCCTGCTATACTCTAGTCGGATACGCCTTCCTGGAGCTCTTCAATCTTCAGAGTTTACCCTCATACGGTATGTGGCATAAGAAATAAAACGAAAGGTATTAGGAAAACAAACAAAGATTCACACTCAATATCTTTATCCCAAAAAAAAAAAAAGAAAAAAAAAATAGACTTTATAAAGTATAAAGTCGAACTGAAACATCTATAATGAGTCAGGTGGTGAGGAAAACTTTGATACTAAATGAAAGTAAAAGATAAAAAACCTCACCAAAATGACCGCGAGCAAATTACAAATTAAATATTTAGAAAAAACTATCAGATATTATCAATTACGTTATCCCAATATCAAACGTCAAATAGAAAACTATCTATATTCGCACGCAATCTAAATTTTAAATCATGCGCACACTAACATGATACAAATCAGTTTCCCACCTTCTAACCTTCTAGAACATTTTATTTGAAAAAAATACACTTCCAAAAAAAATCTGATAACTTTTCTTAATATTTCTCTGATTACAAAATATAATTTATAAACTAAAATTAATGATTTTACTGAGCTCAACAATGTTATAGAATTATTTCTAAATACATAAATATATTAACAGAAATATACATACATTAATTAATGTAGCCACTTCACAAAAAAAAAAAACTATTACAAGAGAGACTACAGATAGGTCATTTGAATCAAAATTGCAAGTATAAAAGACTCGTAATAAAATCGAGAATTACTTTTAAACACATCAATATCACCACACTAACAATAAACCGAATTTTATTTCAAAATATCTGAATAAAAAAAGAAGTTCTATTCAGCGATAAGAACTTCGACCTATCTGTACAATGACAAGTTAATCTCTAACTCTTCTTCCCTCCGGACATGAAAAATATCAGCATATCTAACATAAAATCAAAAGAGCAACTACCACTATAACTTCCAAAGTGGCGGGAACTGCAAACATCACTGACTCGAACGTTCTACAGTCGTGGATAAAAATACACATTATAATAAATTTTTACATAAAATATCAAATCTTTATAATTATCTTTCTGGAATAAAATGTACATAAATAAACAATTTCTTTCTTCGGGGAAAAATCCACGGCAATATGTTATCTATATGAGTTTTCTAAGAAACATCTCTGCGCATTACACTTTTGTGGACTCCTTAAACTTAATGAACAAGCCTGCAATATATCTCGGTATCATTACAAATATGCCTCTAATCCATTCTACCATGGTTGCCCTACGAAAATTCGCCATAGTTAATGAAAATAAAGAGAAATACTAAGAACAGAAGGGAATGGACTAAAAACAAGAAACGAAAACTACTTCAAAAATAAGGTAGTAAATTAAGCTTAATATTTATAAAAAATTATAAGATAAATATACAATATAACAAAATAAAACGAATTTTTTAAAATACTAAAAGTTGTAACAAGAAACGAAACCAAAAACACACCACTGTAAAGTAGACTTTATAAATGAATAGACACAATAACGACGGAAAAAAACATTTGCTCAACGAATGCAATCGAGCAAGCAAATAGTGGGGCCATTCTAACATGTATACTATACATGATAGTGTCACAACGTTTTATCGGGGCAATTGGTCATTCAATCGTTTCAGTCCGCTCTCGCTAATTATCTTAATGTCAAATAAACTTCCATGCTGTTTTGATTAAAATTGTCAAAAAATTCAAAATCTGACTATAAACAAAAAATTTATTGCACATCAAAAACCATCAGTGCATTATGGTATTCTCTGTATAAGTCGGATATTTCAGCTTAAAATCGATACACATATTTGAAAAGATAAACCCCGTGTATAAACACTTTGTTAAAGTTAGTCAAATAAAATAATATCAATATGCATTTGATTCTCAAAAAACCGGATTAATTAATTTCAATTTATATCGAAGTGCATCAATAATTAAATTTAAAAATGAACGAGTCAATCCTTTCCGGGGAAAAATTTAATTTTGTAGCGCACAATGATGAATATTAATTTAAATTTTAATCGACTAGGGACGAATGTTTCTGTTACAGCATTGTTCAAATTAAAAAATTATTTCGTAATAGAAGAAATTTTCTATTTTTAGTTAGCTTTCATATGCACAAAGAATAAACGGATTAAATAAAAGAGCTTAATTTTCGAATATTTAGAGTGGATTTTTTTATAATTTGTCGGGCTATACAAACCATTAATATATTACTGTTACACAATAAATAAATTGATTGTTCCAAAAAGTTTAGCTAAATAATTGGAATATTATTTTAAAACAGGTCAATTAAAGTTAATAATATTATTTAAGTCAGAAGAGATAAGTAATAAATTTATTGTAACCACTATGATATTGCTTCGTAATAAAATGGTAATAAAATCATTTGTATGAAAACTATACAGGACAACTGCTGAATAGCGACCAAGCTATACGAATCTGAAGAATATGTAT
Source organism: Melolontha melolontha (assembly GCA_935421215.2). Classification (NCBI taxonomy): domain Eukaryota; kingdom Metazoa; phylum Arthropoda; class Insecta; order Coleoptera; family Scarabaeidae; genus Melolontha; species Melolontha melolontha. The sequence goes on along the minus strand of OW285238.1, from coordinate 25,743,306 downwards.
AAATGTATAACTAGGTAACAAAAATGAAATTTATTTGTAATTCATCAAAAATTTACAAAATTTTAGGGCCAAAATGTAGCTGAAGTCGATTCGCATCTTTATACCAAAATACAGTTATACTTCAAGCTCATTGTCCTGAAAAAATCAATGAAATTTCTTGGCATTGGTTAGACCATACGTTTAACATAAGTTTCTGTTCATAAGAATAGTGAATATTAATGTTTTCATGTCAAAACATTTGCGCACCCACATATGGTGTTTTTATTGCGAGTTTTCTTGTGTATATCAATATAACCCTAAACATTGAGTATGTCGCAAACCTATGGTGCATTTTAATTAATGAAATTATAGTTAATTAGTTAACCATTGTCAAGCCAATAATATCCATGGCGTTTTTCGGTCACAGTTTGACTCTGGGTCAAGCAAAGTACCTGGAGGTAAAATTAGCGCTAGCCACGTTACTATTCTAGTAGTACCGAACTGCTTAAGTTGTAACCAACCTACAATGGTTACTATGCTAAAGGCCTGCATAGGCTAGTACGGAGACTATTATTATTATTATTATTATTTCCTCCACTCACAAGAACATTCAATTTGTGCTTGGTTGCCAGTGTGTTAACCCATCGGTTCGTGAGAACAAGATGGCTGGCATAACTATCATAATATTATTATTGTTGTTTATTATTTCTTATTTCCAGGTATTTTTCCGTAACCTAACTATGCAGCTCTCCTCCATATGGCATGCTTCATTCTTAGTAAGCAGATAATAACACCTCCCACCATGTAGGTGAGGTTCATTTTCACGGCCCATAGAGTCCGGCGCTTTAGTTGTTATGTTGACGAAGTGGGTTGAGATGAAGGTATCTCAACAACATCCTCGCCTGCGTTCTTTGTTTCTACTGAAGCATGCCATGTTTGTATTTCATTTCCAATTTGTTGTTTCGGTCTTTGCTGGTTAATCCTACCTGGATCCTGCTCCTCCGACCCACAACAGTATCCTTTTCATCAAGTGTTTGGAGCAAGTGTACCTCATTGGGGCTGCTAACCCAACCCAACGGTTAGCTCAGGAACCCGTGGGGTCGCTAGTCCCCAGTAACCTATCTCTAGGCTACCCTGTGCGGGTATTATTATTATTATTATTATTATTATTATTATAGTTAACTTTTAAAATAAAATTTTCTTTATAATAAGACAAAAATACTCATAAAATAAAAAGTTTTACGTGGCGTGTTCATGGGATAGATTCTCGATTTGTATGGAATTATTTACATATATTTTTTTTTCTTTAAATTTATGGCACTACTCACAAATATAGATTGCACAATATAATTCGTGGGTAAAGAGAATTACCGATGAATTAGATTGCCCGTATTGTCGTCCGTATATTTAACTGCAACAGGACCGGACTCCAATAAAGAAAAATATTTGTATTTACACAAATGGCAGACACATTTAACATCCACTTTAAGCATTCTAACTGTTTCATATAAATCTGCCCTTTATAGGGCAAAGAAGTTGATATTAAAAAGAGAAGCAAAGAGAACCCAGAAAAAAATATAAACATTAAATTAAAAATTACAAATGTAATTTATTATTTCTCCGCGTGAATTTAGTATTAAAACAACTAAATTACAAATTCCATATCACTACAAAATTGCTATACCGTATAAAATTTTTAAAGAGACTCGGTATTGCATTTTTTTCGGGAGCGGCTGATGCAAAGAAAACTTATATCTAGAATTTTTGGTGAACTTGAACAAATACATGCTTATTTTTTTGTTGAATCGACAACATGTAAACATATAATATCAATTTATTTAGATTGAATCTGAATACATGACGGTAATTGAAAAGTTTGTGCTCTTAAATTTACGCAAAAATTAAAGTAGCGATAAAATAATTTTTTTTGGAGATTTGAATTGCCGTCTTACGTATTTATTAACGTACGTCGACGTAGTTCATTTACACCTTGTATAAATTCAAAATAAAAATTATAGAGCGTGTGCTAAGATTTTCTTTACAAATTACAGTTTAAAAAAAAAATTATTTCGTAGAAAAGTTTTAGATTAGTTTAAAGTATTGTTTCAATTCTTAGGCTGCCTGTGAGTTGTGTATGAAAATTTAAAAGAAGCAATTTTGCATTATGTCACATGCAATATTTGTCTTGAGAAATTTTAAAATGAAGCTAACAAATAAACAAAAGGTGAAAATTACTTAATGTAGGTAATAATCACCGAACTACTCATCAAGTAATTAATTCAATAATACCGTTGCTACTGTATTAAAAGATTTTAAGTTTACAATAATTTTTTATTTTAAATTGAACAGTATTTAATTAATTAACTTAAAAATAATTTTGAAATTAATAAATTTCGTGTGCCCCTTAGCACTCCATGCACTCGATGGCTGGCATCTTTTTGTTTTTGCAAACATTTCCGAACATACAAAAAGGTTTAAGTATATCAATACGTTATGCATGTATTACGCATTTGTTACAAATGAAACAGACATACAATATACATATCTGTAACTATACACATGGACAATACACCTCGTATTTTGAGCATTTACTTCTGCTTAAGACACGTGTTTCAGACATCTATAGGCGTCATCAGTCAAGCTAGTGAAGCAATGTAATGCAAATGATACAAATCTTTTTAAGAACAGATTTGTATCTGTATATACATTTACGCTGAAATCGCCTACAAGATTAGCAAATTTCGTCCTATAAGGTGGCACTGTTTAATAAGTGACGTCTGACGGACGAAAGAGACTATGCCTATGTATTGTCCATGTGTACAGTTACAGATATGTATATTGCATGTCTGTTTCATTTGTAACAAATGCGTAATACGTGCATAACGTATTGATATACTTAAACCTTTTTGTATATTTACCGCCATCTGGCTCGTGTTAATGGACTACACCCATAAGTATTTTCTCGCTTATGTACCAGCATAGCTGGTCAAGCGAAAGGTCACCTTTTTCGGCATAGTCTCTTTCGTCCGTCAGATGTCACTTATTAAATAGTGGCACCTTATAGGACGAAATTTGCTATATCTTGTAGGCGATTTCAGCGTAAATGTATATACAGATACAAATATGTTCTTAAAAAGATTTGTATCATTTGTATTACATTGCTTCACTAGCTTGACTGATGACGCCTATAGATGGCAGAAACACGTGTCTTAAGCAGAAGTAAATGCTTAAAATACAAGGTGTATTGTCCATGTGTACAGTTACAGATATGTATATTGCATGTCTGTTTCATTTGTAATTTCTTAACATGTTTTGTGTGACGGATTGACAAGCTTGCCTAATTCGCTTCTTTAAATCTTCTACACGTTGTAGTCTAGTTTTGTAGACTTTTTCCTTTAAGAATCCCAATAGAAGAAAATCCAAAGTAGTTAAATCTGGAGTTCTTGCAGGCCACGTAAGTAATGATCTTGCGTTGCCCGACCAATCCATTTATTTGGAAACATAGTATTTAGCCAATTTCTCACTTGTGCAGAAAAATGACACGGAACACCATCTAATTGCATGGTCATGTGCATTCTTTCTAAAATTGGCATACCTGCAAAAACTCTGTCTCCAGATAAATTGCCTCTTTATGTTAGTCTATCTATACCGCACCACACAACCTTATTTGGATATTAGCTTCTACATTCAATTGACCAGTTGGGATTTTCTTTACTCCAATATCTTTAATTTTTGGGAACTAACAATTCGATTGGTAGTAAATATAGCTTCATCACTAAAGCATTTTTTTTAAATAAACTTTGATCGTCTTCTAAATATCCCAAAATCCTTGCACAAAAATCCAAACCAAGGTTAGTGTTGCCTTCAATTAAAATATGGATAAATGTGGGTTTAAAAGGTTTAAATTTGTGTTTCTTCAAAATATTTCTAACAAATTTAATACTTAAATTTAGATCACGAGATATTTGCCTAATATTTTGTTTAGAGTTAAAAGTTTAATTTACAAAAAAAATATTCTCCATGTATTTGCTCCCATATCTGCAAATAACTGAAATTGGAATACGTACCGCACATTAGTTCTAGCCAGTGGTCTATTGAACGTCACATTAGTCAACATGCAATGCCAGGTACAATAATTGGAATTCTAGAAAGTAGTTAAGGGTAATAGATTCTGTTCTTTATTAATTTCGTCAGAAATAGCGCACTTTGAAATTCTCTCATATTAGAGATATTAGAACAGAAGATGCAAGTGATTCATAACGACGGTTAAATCAGCTCGTCTTACAGGATAAACGCCATTTTATACGATATGAATTTTAAAAATCTTCGTCGAAAACGTTCCAAATTACGATAACGCGACAGACGTAAATCTGTGACCAAACAGGATTTGCATATTCTAATTTGGAAATAACAAAAGCGTAGTGCAATAACTTAATAAGAATCATCCATAAACTCCTTACAAGTGCTTAGTACAAAGCTTAATGCTCTGGACGCTGATTTGTAAACCGCATTGATGTGCGTAAAAAAATCAAAAAGTACCCCGATATTCAACGTGTCTTTGCCTTCAAGTAATGTTGCTTGTACGACGTAGGTGTCAACAACGAGACATACTATTCAATTAAAAATGACTTTATAATACTTTGCTTGTTTTTACACAATTCGGATGTTATTTGAAAGTTGTCTTGCAGTATGTGTATAACGTTAAAACACGAAGTAGTAGAATATGTTTTTAAGTCGTCTGCATAAATCACAGCTGGACACGTTAAAAGAGATTAATAAGTAGGTAGTAAAAATAATATTGAAGCTAGATTAGATCCCTATAGCACTCCAGACAATTTTAGATTATGTAAACCCATTGTAGGGAACATATTCGACTCTCTCCATTAAATATACAAATTCAAAGAAGGCGAGTTTATTTATGGATATAGTTAATCACGCCAAATGCACGCGACAAATCTTTATAAATAACATCAACTTTCCCACATCTGTGCAGCTATTCACTAATGTATAGCAAGCGCCAAATAAGTTGGCGCGAGGAGGGGGTGCGCGGAAGCCGTTTTTAAAAACGTCCACCCCCACTACTCAAGTGATTGTCAGAACACATTTTTCATTGACGTTTGACGGAACATAATGTCTTTGCTAAAGGATCATAAAGTGATACACGCTGAGACGTTAGAATTATCTGACATTTGATGTAAAACCAAATACAAATCTCCCCACTACTTTTAAACCTGCGCGAACTTACCCCTCCTCGCGCCAACTTAATTGGCGTTTGCTATACTGTTGTTAAGTTGGTCGCCGTTGAACGGCCAGCTATAATTCCATGTTGTATGGGAGATAAATGAACATGCACATTCGAGTAGTTGCTTAAAGTATGAAAATAGGTTTATAATTTTCAATTTTATTGTTAATATCTTTATTATATACAGGTTCGATTTGATCACGTTTCCATCTGGAAGGAAAATTCTTGTACATAAAATTAAACTAATAAATATAGTTATCGGTGATTGATTAATCAAACTGGTAAGTGGTCATCTTCTATTGTAAATTTGTACATAATAATTAATAAACACGCCTCTGTTATACAATTTCGATTAAATGAAGGAAGGTAACTAAAGCGCTCTCGAGCAATTGGAGGTGAATTGTTGAATATATTTTTAAATTGTTGCGTAAGCTAAAGCTGGACTCATCTGCAAGAAGAATAAACCATTAATATAGTGTAGAAACAATATCAACCGAAAGACTGTCTGAAGATATATATTGACTGAAGATGGCAACTTAATTGCTGAAATACATATTTAGAGTCTTGAATTATATTGTGGTTAAGGATTCTTCTTGTTTCTGTTTGTTTCAGATTTCAAGTCATAGTCTCCAATGCTTCTCGAATGGCTTGGCTCATGTTTCCTCCAATCGTGCAATTGAGATTTTCAGGGCTGCTGCTATTAGCGTTTTCCTCTGCTTCTCCAAACTCTAACTCATCCATCTGAGCTATGGAGACGCACTCTGGTCTCGTCACTGAATAAACAACGACCACAATCTTCAACATTCCATTTTGCATGTTGATGTGCCCACTCTAGCATTCTTCTTTTGTGGGCTCTGGTCAACAATGGGCATTTTTTAGAAGTTCTGAACCTTAAATTTACCCCATGAGCCTTCTTCTCACTGTTTGAGTGGATACTTGAGTACCTGTTGCATTCCATAACTGAATTTGGAGTGTTCTTCCAGCAGAAAATCTATTCCTTAGACACTGAACCGTAATAAAACGGTCCTCTCTGACTGTTGTACTGCGATTTCGCCCTCCGCCGTGTCTATGTTTGGCAGATCCAGTATCATTAAAACGCATTCGAACTCTTCTGATCACATTGTGGCTCACATTGAAATGGGCAGCAAAAGTTCTTAGCGATGCACCAGTCATAAGCATTTCCATAGCTTGGTTCATCTCTTCAATACTTAAACGCCTTAAAGGCATCTCTAAAATGCAATCAACCACTCCGCATTAAAACTTATTCGAGAAATTAGCAAAAATTCTCTTAAAACTTGATAAAAGTATAAGCGTCCGCGAGCTCAGTAACTGCACTTATGACAGATAATAACAACAAACAATAATGGAGTCGCAAATGTCATTCGATAGACATTTGTTTGCATTCCGAAACACAGCCCTGATCGTATAGGAAGTCATGCTAACGCCTACAAAGGCTTGTTTACCTTTACTGCATGCTATACCGTATGAACGCCGGGGAGTGATTGATCTACCACAATCTAGTAAGACGAAGACGAATAGCGAGTTTATGTGGTTAGGGTTGAGAGAGTATATTCAATCTGTTCTACTGTCTAACTGTACGGGCGTTCCATTTCTTTATCCAACACATTCTACATACGATCTAAGTACGAATCAAATAATCTCTCTCTAACACATTGAATATTCCTATCAGTCGCTCATTGTGTTCAAGCAAGGCGAATATACTTGCAGTTGGCCAGTCATTACTTATATATCCATCGATCGCACGACGTTGTGCACACGGTATAAGTGTACCAGTTCAAAAGTTGAGCAGTGTATTTCACTTAAACCTAATTTATTAAAAATAATACAAATTTGCATAAAACAAATCTGTATCTGTATACATGGACATACAGCACGTATTTACCAGCGTTAACTTCAACCACAGACGCATGCGTTTTTGTCTAACGACTTTATCAATGCGGGTTTATAAAATACATCTAAACGGTTCGGTTTCTGGTCCAGTAGTGAATTTTGTCCTGTCAAATGACACCAGATAATCTCGTCACATCTGACGGGTAAAACAGACTGCGCCAATGAAACGTATAACAAAGCTATTACAAAAGAAGAAAAAATACGCACATTACTGTTAGTAAACTTCATTCATGGTGTAGTCTGTTTTGTATTTACCAAATTTTGCACACCTGTATAATCGTCTGTGTCTTATTGAAATTTTCTTCGTTTGTTTAGTACGAACAAAATACAATTTTCCTGAAAATTTCATTGAAATATATCTACGTTTACAGTGTAATCATTTCTTTATGGCTGTTAGTGTTCTTTTAGATGTCATCAATTCAATTATTTATTATTACTCTGGCAGGTATTCAGTGCTTTTATCTTACATTTGGAAAACAAATAATATTTTTTTTGTTATTAATAATCTGACAAAGCGCGAAATGATAAATAGAACACTTTATTTTTGTTTTTCCAGTATCAACGGTTCTCATATCCGACCGAAAATTTATTTATCACACAGAAATTACTGCCCGGTGTTAACGCGATAAACGGATAACAAGTGAAGCGTTAAATTTAGAAATGGAAGTTCCTGGTGCTATACAAAATTTTCGAATTTATTTACGTTCGAATAGAATTATTTGCAGGAAATAAAATTAATTTGCATATTTCAAATGCAAATTCATTCGTTAAGCCGGATTACATATTATTGAATCAATGTCCCGCCCTCGCTGTTCGTTTGAAATTTGATCTGACATTTGAAAATACAAGTAATTTTTCGTTAATGAGTAATATATACATATAGACAGATACTGATAGAAAATTAACAGTATTTGTTTCCAATTCCAGATTAATTTATTTCCCTGAAAGCAGTTTGTTTAGAGAATATTGAACTTAATTTAGAATCCTAATCCAATTTTAACAACCATGCCCACCCATCTGTATGGTCTTCACTCTTCTATAATTTCGCTCTATTTACAGGTTGAGTCATAATTATTTTTTCCAATCAGACAAGTTTATTTAACAAAACATTATTAGCAGGCAGCAATTACTTGTTGCCGTTTATCAACAAATTTTTGAGTGCTCTTCGCCGACTTCAGGGGCACCTCAGTGATGCAACCCTGGTCCGCTACTTTTTCTAATTTACATTCGGCATTTGCGTGATGTACTTGATTGCCGTAAATTACTCTTTTGCTAACGACCTGATGCTGTACCAGAGGATTAATGATGAAGGAGATTGTATCTTTCTTCAGAAACATTTAGATGTGCTCAATTCCTGGTGTATTTCTAACAGGTTAGATATGAATGTGTGTAATTGCAATGTTTTAACAAATACTCGAAAGAACAACCCGTACATATTTAAGTATCGTTATAACGCCTTACATTTAACCAGTTGCAGTACTATCAAAACCTATGCATCAATTTTATGCTAGACTATCGTAGGCCGTCGGACGCACTCAAATATTCGTGCAGGCCAAGGTTCTCCTCTGTCAATCCATCTTCCTATAGTAGAGGTCTCCTCGGCCAATCCATCTTACTGTAGTATTGGTGCTTCTCTGCCAGTCCGTCTTCTTGTACAAGTATCATTTAAATGCCGTCGAACCTCATGTCCAAAATATGTAGGCGCTTGGTCATGCTGAAGCCACATTTTTTGTCTGACACCATAAAGTGCATCTTCGAAAAGTATGGGAAGTTCCTGTTGGTGAAATGCCAAATGATTTTCAGAAATTAAGCAATGTGATCCAATCAAATAATCGCCTATAATTCCAGCCAAAACATTAAGGAAAAATTGATCTTGATGATGTGGATGAAGGTTGCGTGGGGATTTTCGTGCCCAAATATGTAAAATTGTTGCAAAACCGTTGCGACGAAAACAGCATTCATCCGTAAATAAGACCATACTTTGAAAATTCTCTTCGTTTGTCCCACATTGTAAAATACTACTGTGAAAACAATCCTCAGAAAAAAGTCTCTAGAATTGAATGCATGTATTTTTATTAAATGATAGGAATGCAATATTCTTCTTTTAATGACCTTAGAATAGTACTACCATTATACCCCACAATTGTACCTAAATCCGTGGAAATTCTTTAGGGATCTTCTTCGACCGAGTCCAAAACATGCTCGCCAAAATCAGCAGTTTGTACAATACGTATTAATCTCCCAACCTGCAGAAAGATTAGTATTTGCTTCAAAATAAGAACTTTACCTGAAATAGATCAGTTTCTCTAAGACGCCAATTAATAGCACTAAAGTCGTCTCCTGCGGTAATATTCTATTTGGGTACAACACGCATAGCGACACTGCACCGCTCTACCAGAACTTCCAAATTCACCATACACCAAGTGCACATCAGCATACTCAGAAAATGTATAATTTTCCAGTTTGATTAATCACGATAAATAGTTTGATGACAGTATAAACAAATTTGATACATTCATGTCGTTACCAACTTGACAAACTTATAGCTAACAAAAAAGATAATTTATATATATATATATATATATATATATATATATATATATATATAACTGTTTACATGGCAAAAGTGCAAAACGTTCTATTCGATAATTTCAGTGACCTGCTTTACTTGTCTGTGTCTTTCAAAAATATGAACCTGAATTATCAAAATAGACGAAAAAAGATTCTTGAACATTAGTTACAAATATTACATCGACTGAAAAAAACATCCACCACTGTTATACGTACATTGTTCTCATAAAATGAATATATAATAAATATATAACTTAAAAGAAATTATCAACCGTACTATATTCGTTAAAATAAATTAAAAACGGGTAAGCGGTCTCTCAAATAAAACTCATTTATTTATTATCTCTATATTTCACAACGACTTTCTTCAGGAGATACTGCAAAATTAATAAACAAGATATGAAATAAATTTGTGTATAAAGCAATAGTAAAATACTCACAGAATATAGAGTTAAAGAATGAAGGTGACGTATACAGACATATTCAAATTGGTTAAATTTAAAACTTTAACGTAACTATAGATATTAGGTGTCACATCAACCTTTAAAAAGCATTTATATGTAAAAGTTAAACATAAGAAATATAAAACGAAACATATAGCAAAAGACTAAAGTCGCAGGAATATGGAACCAAAAAACAATGCACTATAAATTTAGCAATACAAGGACTATTAATCTTGTAGTATCTCCTGAATAAGCAATAAATTCTTTGTGAAATATAGAGATAATAAATAAATGAATTTTAATTGACAGACCTCTTGTCCATTTTTAATTTATTTTAACCAATATAGTACAGTTGATAATTTCTCTTAAGTTAATATATATATATGTGTTTAGATAATTTCTTAGCCGTTTATTAAATATAACAATTGATAAATTATTGGAGTTTTTCGGCTTTTATATGAAATATTTACAAATATCAAATTATAATATATGTAATTGCAGAGTAAGTGGGGATGTAAACATTGCTGTCTACAAATTACAAAGCAAATCATACGAAATTTTTTTATTTGAAAAATATGGTTTACGTTGGGACTCGAACCCAAGTCTACAGCTTGCCGGGCTGTCGCTTTTACCACTAAGCCACAATAGCTTGAACCTGGGTCTATTGTGGCTTATGGTAAAAGCGACAGCCCGGCAAGCTGTAGACTTGGGTTCGAGTCCCAACGTAGACAATATTTTTCTAATAAAAAAATTTCGTATGATTTGCTTTGCAATTTGTAGACAGCAATGTTTACATCCCCACTTACTCTGCAATTACATACATTCTAATTTGATATTTGTAAATATTTCATATAAAAGCCGAAAAACTCCAATAATTTATCAATTGTTATATTTAATAAACCGCTAAGAAATTATCTAAACACTCATATAGCTATGGAGTAATAATTAGCATTTCCAACATTCAAATCTGACATCTGCTTTCAATATACTGACATCTGCTTTCAATAACTCACATCTACTTTCAAAATAGGCATCTGCTTTCTAATCTGACGTTTGCTTTCATAACTGACACCTGCTTTCAAATCAGACATCTGCTTTCATTAACTGACATTTGCTTTCACTAACTGATATCTGCTATCAAAACTGACATGAGCTTTCAAAACTGGCTTCTGCTTTCAACTTGACATCTACATTCAATAACTGACATCTGATTCATTAACACTGTTACTTTATAATGCATTTCTAAATAGCTTGAACCTGGGTCTATTGTGGCTTAGTGGTAAAAGCGACATACCGGCAAGCTGTAGACTTGGGTTCGAGTCCAAACGCAGACCATATTTTTCAAATAAAAAAATTTCGTATGATTTGCTTTGTAATTTGTAGACAGCAATGTTTACATCCCCACTTACTCTGCTATTACATACATTCTAATTTGATATTTGTAAATATTTCGTATAAAAGCCGAAAATATATATATATATATATATATATATATATATATAAGGTAAACTTAATAAGTCGGCGATTAAAGGTCTGGTTCATTACTTCAAAGTATATATATATTTAAAACAACCCTACATGTTTCGGCAATGATGCCTTTGTCAAGGGAATAAAAAATATAAATGACAGAATATAAATGTCAAATAATTGAGTTGCTATGGTTTAAATTATTCAAAGATACATTCCAATAATAATAATAAATCATGCCTTAGTATTCCAAAAAATAGATAGCAAGGTGGGAACATATGTGTTGTTCGTTGCCAGCAGCTTGTGTCTCTTTCTGGGTATGAATTTGTGTGTTGGTTGCTGCTGGAAGCTTGCGTCTCTCTCTGGGTGTGTGTTTTTGTATTTGTGTGACCGCGTAAGTGTAGGGTTTTGTATGTTAGTGCGCTCGTGCGTGTGTTTAGTGACCGGTCGCGTAAATTTAGAGAGATCGGTGCATATACCATATGTGTTAAATATCATTAGGCATAGAGAATCAACGTATGAGTACATACAATGTATACGTACATGAGAAAGCCAGTCCAATGCCAGCGAAGGCCGCGAAGACTGACGATTGTCTCCGATACCGATTGACTGGAAATTTTGCGTTCAGTCTAGCTGCGGCCGTTACAGTTTGAAAGCGTACAATAAAATTAATGTATAATGGCTCTTTATACACCCACTGAAGAGCTTCAGTTAGTAAAATGGTTTTATGCTGGCAAGTCTGCAATGGAGTGCATGAATTTGTTTGCACTGACTTTTGCAGACCGTACTGTACCTTGCAGACAAACAATTTATAATATTATAAATAAATTTGAAACTTGTTTCTGTCTCAATAACTGTACGAAATGCAAAGCAAGAGAGGTATCACCACAAAAAATTGAGGAAAGAGAACGGCGGGTTGTATTAATTTATAGTATTGTGGAAATTGATAACACGAGATCTACTAGAAGTGCTGCCGAGGAATTGGATACAAGTAACAACTATTTAACGTATTTGGAAACGTAATGGTTTAAAATGTTTCAAATATTCGAAAACTCAAGAAATATTTCCAGAGGACAATTTCCTGAGAATGGAGTTTTGTCAAGACGTTATGGAAACGATACATCGAGATGAAAATTTCGTTAAAAATATTCTCTTCACCGATTAATCAACTTTTTCATTACATGGAAAGCACAATCCCTATGTTCTTCGATATTGGGCTTCGGAAAATCAACACCGGCATTTTGCAAATCGCACTCAGTATCCTAAAAACTAAACGTTTGGGCAGGTATTTTAGGTGACCATTCTATAGGCCCCTATTTTATTGATGGTATATTAAATGCCGACAAGTATCTCGAATTACTGAAAAATCAAATACTTCCCGCCATTCAAAACATTGGAATAAATCAGGAAATCGTTTGGTTTCAACATGATGGCTGTCCACATAACGCAGTGAGGGTAAAGGAATTTCTAGGAAATACTTTTCCTGACCGTCTTATTACTGGAGCAGGAAACATTAAATGGCCCCCGCGATCTTCTGATCTATCTCCAAATGATTTCTTTTTGTGGGGATATCTAAAAAATATTGTTTATACTCATGAAGCTGGTAGAGCAGAAAATCTAGTTGCCTTGAGAGAAAAAATAACTGAGCCTGCGAATTCATTAACTGCCGACATGTTAGCAAATGTAAGAGCTAATTTCTACGACCGCCTAGAACATTGTCTTGCTGTGAAAGGAGGAATTTTTGAACCTCTTGTATAATTTATTATAATTTTTAGAATCCTTTTTTATTTATTTTATTATGATTATTTTTTTAATTTTATTAGAATTACGCTTTTATTTATGCGACGCACCGCATCTTAAAAATTTCCTGCGTCTTCTGAAAGAAATAAGAAAAGCAAATCCCTAACAATTCGTAATTGTTATTTTAGAACGCATTACAAGTACCTATGTCGATTGTCAAATGATTACTAGAGCTGAGGATGTTTGCGGTACGGCAGGACCGTATGTAGTGCATCCCCACATTTAACTATTTATCTAAATATTCTCTGAAATGATTTGCCGGATCTCATAAATTAATAGAGTGATATTTTAGTATGCACTGGATATTGTTATTATACAAAATCATAATAGCCATTTGTATTTATGGATCATAAATAATAATACGCATGTATTTGTATTTGGTTGTGAATTCAATTTAAACTTAAAACGAATCGTAATATTTTAACGACAAGCCGTCCTTACAATACATGCATTCGAGACAAAGTGTGCAACTCTACGAATAACTTCCATAATTGATCGAAAATGGACATTTTGGAGCTGAAGTAAAGCCCCTATTCTTAGAAAATTTTATTACTGTCGTTAAGAACTATTATTATAAACAACAAAGGCCTTTTATTAGTGTTGAAGTTTTAGTTTCATTGAATTTCCATGTTGTAAGTAGTTAATTGTAAAGTGTTCATTCACAATATTCTAAAACAAGGTGTAAATTTAACTAAAATCCAGAAAAACACATTCTGATAATATATTACTAGATTAGAAGCTGTGTTTATTACTATTTATTATATTATTTTTATAACCAAATGCAATAAAAGCTACGAAACAAAAGAAGCCTCGATTTATAAAAATCTTGTCACACAGCCTTTCAAAGCCTGGCAGCACATATTTTGCATATATTTTATATATACTACCTACTTGAACTAGGTGAATGAAGTTAGAAGTTATAACTTATAACTTCTAACTTCATTCACAATATTCTAAAACAAGGTGTAAATTTAACTAAAATCCAGAAAAACACATTCTGATAATATATTACTAGATAAGAAGCTGTGTTTATTACTATTTATTATATTATTTTTATAACCAAATGCAATAAAAGCTACGAAAACAAAAGAAACCTCGATTTATTAAAATCTTGTCACACAGCCTTTCAAAGCCTGGCAGCACATATTTTGCATATATTTTATATATACTACCTACTTGAACTAGGTGAATGAAGTTAGAAGTTATAACTTATAACTTCTAACTTCATTCACCTAGTTGAAATTTTCAAAGCCTGGCAGCACATATTTTGCATATATTTTATATATACTACCTACTTGAACTAGGTGAATGAAGTTAGAAGTTATAACTTATAACTTCTAACTTCATTCACCTAGTTCAAGTAGGTAGTATATATAAAATATATGCAAAATATGTGCTGCCAGGCTTTGAAAGGCTGTGTGACAAGATTTTAATAAATCGAGGTTTCTTTTGTTTTCGTAGCTTTTATTGCATTTGGTTATAAAAATAATATAATAAATAGTAATAAACACAGCTTCTAATCTAGTAATATATTATCAGAATGTGTTTTTCTGGATTTTAGTTAAATTTACACCTTGTTTTAAAATATTGTGAATGAACACTTTACAATTGACTACTTACAACATGGAAATTCAATGAAACTAAAACTTCAACACTAATAAAAGGCCTTTGTTGTTCATAATAATAGTTCTTAACGACAGTAATAAAATTTTCTAAGAATAGGGGCTTTACTTCAGCTCCAAAATGTCCATTTTCGATCAATTATGGAAGTTATTCGTAGAGTTGCACACTTTGTCTCGAATGCATGTATTGTAAGGACGGCTTGTCGTTAAAATATTACGATTCGTTTTAAGTTTAAATTGAATTCACAACCAAATACAAATACATGCGTATTATTATTTATGATCCATAAATACAAATGGCTATTATGATTTTGTATAATAACAATATCCAGTGCATACTAAAATATCACTCTATTAATTTATGAGATCCGGCAAATCATTTCAGAGAATATTTAGATAAATAGTTAAATGTGGGGATGCACTACATACGGTCCTGCCGTACCACAAACATCCTCAGCTCTAATGATTACTGCTAACTTGTATTTACGAAACAATCGGAGACAATCATTGCAGGGCGTCGCGGTCTTCGAAGGCATTGGATCGGCTTTTCCATATACATATACATCGTATGTACTCATACGTATTCCCTATGCCTAAAGATATTTGACACATGCGGTATAATTACTGCATTAACTAATGTAACTAATACTGAACGTAGTTACTTAAAAATTAATTACTTTCAAATGTAGCGACTTATTTATTATCTTATGTTTTGAACGTAAATAATACATGCCCTGAAGTCCAAAGAGGCCACATTATTTTGGTGTATACATATATACGTATGTACATACGTACATTGTATACACACGGAACAAATAAATAAGGACCTACACATATTCCATCTCGAAATTTATATTTCGGTATATTTTCTTTGTGAGATATTAAAAGGCTTTTTCCGAAAAGAAAGTAAATAATAAAGAAGAAGAATTAATAATACTATTGTCTGTATGTGTGTTGAACCAATTGTTTGAAAAGGACTTCGTCATACAAAACTCACTTCACAAGATATTAAATTTTTCATTTTATGAGAACGATATACGTATAACAGTGGTGGATTTTTTTTTTCAGTCGATGTAATATTTGTAGCTAATGGTTCAGGAATCTTTTTCTTCCATTTTAATAATTCAGGTTTACATTTTTGAAAGACACAGACAAGTAGAGCAAGTCATCGAAATTATCGAATAGAACATTTTGCACTTTTGCCATGTAAACAGTTCCCTTTTTGAGTGCCAAAACTTTTCCGTTGAAAATTGTCACTATATTGACATATTACCGCGTAAATACTTCTTTTGTTGTGCATAATACCCTACATCTTATCTGTATTGTATTGTTGGATTTAATTTAAAATTTAACGAGAAAAATCGCATGATAAAAAGCGTCAGACCCTGTTAAAAAAACGTATTTTGTTGGAAGCCAACTCTCAGTTCTCATACCATAACGCAATTCCTTTTTGCAAACAAGCTCTGAAATGGACACAGCTCTACTTACTTGTATATTAAGTGAAGTCAATGCTACGTTATTCATATATACTGTACTGTACTATTAATTAAAGTCGTTGAGAATTTAGATAGCCCTTAGCGAGATTAATGGTTTTGATGAAAATACTAAACTAGCATGGCATAGTGTTGAAAGTAGAATGTACACATGTAGTGCCCAATAAATACTTAGGGTTAAGAGTATACCAATTTAAATTTAGTTTAGTTAAAGTTGTCATGCAGAAGATGCGATATTTTCAAAGGATTTTAAATTAGACTTAGCTTGGAGAGAAAAACTTCCACTTATTTACCTAGAATTACTTAGCTACTTTGGCTATCGTATCTGGTGAAGTTGGGTTTGACTACCGTCCTTTTAAACTGTTGTAGTATTGGTCCTGTTTCATCAGATTTTACGCATTAGCTTTTGAAATTTGAGATTACTAATCTGATCGAATCTCACCATGACATCAAATAAATTTCCTCTGCGGCGTTAATTCGTGCGTTAATATGTGTGTTTATTGGTAGATGGCGTTAGTTAATTGTTGTCTCTCTGGCGTTATTCTTTAACGGTTTGGACACAGAAGCATCTTTTACCATTGAATTCTTTTTTCTTATTTGCCTAGTTCTCCTATACATGCCTGATGAAGTATGTCTTGACTATAACTCTTTTAGTATATATGTAGTTTTAGCCTTATTTTACAAGACCCTGCATTTTAGCCTTGCTAATTCCAGATAGCTTAACTGACCGAATCTCCTCGTAAGATGTTATATTCATTTCCTCTACAGTGTTGGCCATCATATCCATATGTATTGACTTTCGTAGATTTGGTCCATGCTAGTCGTCTCAGAATGATTTAACCTTATGCCTTTACCTAAATCTAAGAAATTCGAGAGAAGAGCCCCCTTGGGAGTTTTTCTGGAGTTGCCTATCTCCTTTGTATATGACTGGTGAAGTCCAGGTCGACGACGTTTATTTTAACCTGTATATAGTCCTGGCCCTATTTTCAGCGACCTTGCATTTCAGCCTCGAAAATTACAGATGATTTAGTTAATTAGACCTATCGTATACCACACATGTCTTGTAGGTGATAGATCTAACAACCTCGTAGGAAAATTGAGAATGTTGATATTGGTCTCTTGCTGTAATCATCGTGTAATAGCTGGAACACAAGAATGAATATTATCTAGCTGAAATGTGACAATTTTTGGTTCTTAAATAGGAGGTAAATCGAATGGTTCCGGAATTTCTTAAATGTATCTTTGAGCATTTAAAAGATTCTTTTGCAGAAATTGGCCGTAGAAAAAGAATGCGTTTGATGTATCGCTGTATTTGCTCGTTCGGGTTGATTTCCTATCATCCAATATAATACTGCCTCTCGCTAATCGGTATTGTGCCCTCAGATTAAAATGATGCGGTTTACGGGCAGATTGGATGAAAAGTGTAACATCGTTTTTTCAGATGAACCTCACATTTGACTGTGGGCTCATGATGATCATAGACTAGTCCGACGTCGAAGAATAGAAAGGCAGTTTTTGAATTATTGCGTTGAACCTAAAACTGCCCTTACTAGAAGATTGATACTTTGGGGTAGAATTGTTATAGGAAGCAGCAATCCTTAAGAGCCATTTAAATGCTTACAAGGATATTTAGAAGTCCTGGAATTATTTGCTTTAGTATATATTCAAGAGTCAAATAAACCCAGTGATTTTATCACTATTGACGACACAGAATTCGCATGGTAACGCCAGACTAGATCCCTCGACCAGGTAGTGGATTAGAAGCTGACTTTGAGATGTTATGTGGAGATCATCAAGAAAAAATATCTCGGAGCGAGGAACCTTTTATTCTGGGACGTCAGAGTCCGCTCTCCGTGGGGGTAAAACGACAAATCTATGAGACATTCTGAGGGCGCAGCTTAAATATGGCGCTCTGGCACAGCAAACGTCGCCTAGTCACACGTAAAGACCCTGAAAACTGCCAAACTCCGACCCCAATACGGAGAGCCTCGAAGATCATCTTCATAAATTGCCTCAAGGTGCGTAGGGGTAATTTGCTGTTCTAACCAACCCGCTGGTCGGGAGACTCGCGCTGAAACGAAAGAGACGCCCAAACCCGAAGGTATCGGTTAGATGTCTGGGGAATATTACACTCCCCATGGAATGTTACCTACTCCAACGCGTGACTGCATTGTAAAACGGGGCGATAATATCGTTTCAACCTTCTGAGACCATTTCTTCTCCCTAACACACGCTCAAACTAAAGATAGTAACTCAAAGCATCCCTCAACAGCCCTTACTAGATTACGAGACGCTGGGCCTCTAAAGGAGATAAGACGGCTCAAGAACAATTATTCAGCTCTAGAACCCAAGGAGAAGACAAAAGTATGTAAGAGTTAAATAATGCCCCACTCCAGCAAAACAGTGCCCATCCTTATGTTGCAGCTACAATTCTTTTAAAAAGTCAAGATCAATATTATCATTTAGCCGGCGCGGTCGCCACACTTAATATGTCTGAGATATGATAGGCTAAAGGCTTGGTATATTTTCTAAGCCTCCAATTAACTTACAATAGTTACAGGATTCTCTACATGTTACTTGGAATGAGCTTTCAGAGGCGTCCATCTTATGAAAAGCATGCAAAATCGTAAAGCGTAGACATTTGTACAAAATTTGATTTAAAAATATATACTTTTACTGCGTGATTCGTTTATTTCTATGACGTACTGGTATATAGTTATTAAATTATAATTAAATGTTATAAACATATTATTGTTTTACATTAAATCTGTCGTAAATGTATTAATTTTTAAATTTTCGCCACTAAAAGATTCTTTTCCTTTAGATTTGAGATTCTAGTGTTTTACATTCGGTCAATATATTTAATTTAATTGCGGTAACTCTTACATGCGGAAGAATTAATTTCATCCTTTGAAAATTAAGCTAAATACTAAGTAGTGCTTGAAATTGGGAAACAAATGTAGCATAAATATTTTAACGAAATTTTCTGACTGAAACATTAGAGATTTCCAGAGAATTTATCCTCAAATGCGAC